>CM062290.1:186727052-187038690 GCA_031216915.1 Pictodentalium vernedei | reverse complement strand
TGCCATTAAACTTAACAAAATAAAGTTTAGACTATTGGTTGCAATCACGTTGCCTCTTTAGAGAAGAAACACACAAGGCTTTATTTGGGTCTTGGGTCATATTAAAACAGTAAAGCACAACGTGTGCACCACAGTTAACAACACTACTGTTGTTCCCAGGACCCCCCTACACGAATACACTCATGTGCATTCTTATCAAATATACACGCATCAGCTGTTGCGTAAATGCTCTTCTGGTCTATAGCGTCTACGTGTTTGTGTGTGTGTGTGTGTGTGGGGGGGGGGGGGGGGTGAAAGGGTTAGCGGAACCAAATATAGTTCAGTTGAGCCCTCCACTGAAAGTCATTAATCATGATAGTCTGAAATTTTGTGTTTAAGCTCACATATCGAAAATCGGCACCCTTGATAATTCTAAAAGAATTAGAAAATTGGATTTGTTCAAAACGTACTCTCTTCACTCCAAATGACAATTGATAACCTCTGTGTGGTAACTGGACAATATAATTGAAAGCTCATCCCTTAGCACTGAACAAATATGGGACTATACTTGGGGGTACCCAAAGCAAGTCCATCCTCATCATCTCACACAGCGTTACACGTCATGCGCGTCATTGTGTATGTAAAAATATCTCCCTCGCCCCCAAAATAACTCCGGTAAGCTTGGACTCCCGTGAGGATCAAAAACCTTCAACTGACAGGAAATGAGTTTCTAAGATGCCTCTAGTGACTGATATTCAAGCATCATTGCTATTCGGCGTTTGCTCAGTCGTAGATAAGGAAGGCATTTCCCTTTTCTAACGAGAACAATCAAAATCAGCTTCTGAAAGGCACCATTTGTTTTTAGACACACTTACCTCCGTCTTTCAGGTTAGAAAACGCTGTGGAGGTATAATCGAAAATACTGCAGTCTTCCAAATCGCAGAAGTTGCTTTCCTGTAAAAAGTGCTGAAAAACAAACGATTGGAATTGACAACTTTCTTTCTGTCGGCTGTAACAGCTATATTTTGAATAGATATATCTCTAAAAACACATGAACTGAAGATTTTTCATTCAGTCTGTTTGGAAAGAATATGAATGGATTCTCTTTGAAGAGTTTGCCTTGTGTTTCATATATCTAACGAGTGAAACTCCGAGTCCTGATTTAGTAATGTACAGAAAAGTGACACTCTGCGTGAACCTAAGGCTGTCATTACCAGAAAAACTGAATTTAGGCCTACCCATTGTTTACTTCAAATTGATTTATTCAGTGAGAAAAAAAACGATTTCAGCAGAAGAAGATGTGTAAACAATGATATTTTTATATGTAGAACATTTTTGCATCATAAAATGGGCTCCAAAAAATTCGAAGTTTTTTGATAAATTTCATAAGGGTAACCATAGGCAAAGATTGAAAAAAAAAAAAAATTAGTTGACTAAACCAATAAATGGTACACATAAAATTCTCCATTGTTCATGATTTTATTTTTGTGAAATATTATCTTCTGAATTATAGAAAACATTTCAACAGTTACTGTGTGTTGAGAGAACACCTCATTGACGTTATCATAAACGTTGAATTTACAAATGGAACACTGGCGTATAGAAGTTCGCAACTTAGAATAAAAAAGTCTATGGTTTCGGTTGTTACATGAAAGGCTTTAACTTTCTAACGAATCCCAATTTCTCCGTGTGACCTTCCTGAATTAATACTGACACAGAATTAATACTGCCCAACTCAGAACATGACCTACTCTTAAAACTAGTAATCACACATGACCTACTCTTAAAACTAGTAATCACACAAACTGGCTAACATTTCTTCACATTAATAAATCTGCCCGATTCGTTCTCTTGTGGCAAAATATAAATGAAAAACTTTAAATTGTACGACCTCCATCATTCTGTTTCCAGAGGAGATAATAACGTCCATTTTCGAGTACTTCTTAAACTCTACATAACTTTCCTAGGACTACAATATGGAAGCAACATTACTATTCGCTTGTTTGAAGCAAACAGTCTTAAGCGACAGACGATCAAACCCACGACCAGCTTGTGGAGGTACCGAATGCCCACCAAATGATGAAACAAGTCGAATCTGAAACTGAAACTCAAATCAAACGCTTGACCTCTAAAACATTCATTCACCTTCAATATGATACATAAAATTAATGCTGACCTGGGATAAACAGAGCAAGAGGTAGGAACCCGTAATGCCCTATGTTGATGCTCGTAGGAATCCAAACTTCATCTGTGACACACTAATTGTTGTAACGTGAATGCTTTCCCTACCAACGTGACTCCCTGCTCTACACATCCACATCGAAATATATTCCAGATAAAACCACGAGCGGCAAATCGAGACGAAAAGACGATTCAGAGGTCTAAAATGTAAAACTGAAATACCCACCCACTCCCACCCCCACCCAAACATACAAACTACCCCATACACACGCGTTGAAAGTATGCTATCCATAAATGACAGGCGCTATACCACATGGAATTATGACACCGATCAACCCTCCCTCTGTTTAGCTCCAAAAGTTGTCTAACTTTTAAGTAGAGCCATTATACCACCAGTCATTCTATTAAGAAAACATCTTTCAGCTCAAAATGCACAGAATATTTAAAGAAGTTTGTAGTGGTGGATTGCATTTGTTTGTTTATTATTGGGCTATCGCGACTCTTTCCTCAACCTGATTTGTATTGTGTCGGATGAAAGAGGATGGAATGCACAGAGAGAACCATCCTGCGCCAGCTATCTACTACCTAACTTCCTAACTTACTAAACCGGCACACGATGAGGGGCTAGCATTGGTTGAAGGCAAGTGCACTATCAACTTCTTGTACGCATTTGCACAAACTGAGCAGCCACTGACAGCTGAAATTGAGGGCCTCACCACTGACACAACTGAGAAGAAATGCACTGCTTATGGTGATAATAAAACAGTGTCAGTGCATATACTCTTTTAGTTTGTCACAAGGGCTATTTATTAAGTGCAGTAGAGAATATTCGCAATCTTTTATTTCAAGGAAACATTAAATCTGGCAGACAGGGGTGCTGAACAGACAAAAGCCATCATCATATAATGATTTCGTCCCGTAATTTGACTTAATTTCTTCAACGTACCAGCGCCCCTAATTATATAATATGACCTGCAGAGAAATTGTCTGTCTTTTTGGGGCAATTGGTTGTTTCCAACATTTTTGTTTAATATACTGATTGTGGAGTATTCCAGCCTTTTGACCAGCTAATTTGCGAAACCATACACTGCAGATGAAGATGCAACCAGAACAAAATGAAAAATGTAAGTGTTGGGATAATGAGAAAAAATCTAAGAACAGGTGGGTTTTGAACTCACACCGCTTTGAACGCGCACTTTTCAATACAGCAAAGTGAACGCCTGAACTTACTGAGCTACTGGTCGATTCGTTCTCTCATGGCAAAATATAAATTAAAAACATTAAATTGTTCGACCTCCATCATTCTGTTTCCAGAGGAGATAATAACGTCATTTTCTAGTACATGAGGGTGTGTAGGATATAGGGGAAAATATGCCAGTTTTTAATAAAAAATCAACAGAAACAAAGCAGCTGTGATAAGTCAAGCTATAAACCGGCGTAATGACTGAGCAGACGATTTTTGTGGGGGATCTGTTCAGTTGTTCAAACCGGAGAAACATTGTCCTAATATTCCGAGTTACTATAAATAGTAACAACTAACTGATGTTGGCACTTATTTTGGTTCAAAATATGATCACCTGGTGCCAAACTTTGAGCACAAATATTCCAAAAAGGAGCGAATAGAACGTGCAGACGTTCCGAGCCAAAATCCAGAACATCTTACTGAAGAGAAAGACCCTTTTTACCCATTGACAATCGCGTTTTTAAAAAAGCGCATTTTCGAAAATTTGTGAAATTTTACCAAATTGGCAATCAGTTTTTGCCCCTGTCTATATTCATGTCCAGACATCCAATACATTCCCAGTCACGTTACGCATGTTTCTGTGGTACAGAATCGCCCATACATCAATTACATTAACATTTCTGAAAATGCGAGGACTCTCCAATGCAGAGAGCACACCTATTAGGAAAATGAAATTTCAAAGTTCCAAGGACTCTGCATTTAACCACCACCTAATTGTTTTCTTGTATTTTAGGTCACACCCACCCAGTATTCATTCCTAAAGAATTGCCATTAAACTTAACAAAATAAAGTTTAGACTATTGGTTGCAATCACGTTGCCTCTTTAGAGAAGAAACACACAAGGCTTTATTTGGGTCTTGGGTCATATTAAAACAGTAAAGCACAACGTGTGCACCACAGTTAACAACACTACTGTTGTTCCCAGGACCCCCCTACACGAATACACTCATGTGCATTCTTATCAAATATACACGCATCAGCTGTTGCGTAAATGCTCTTCTGGTCTATAGCGTCTACGTGTTTGTGTGTGTGTGTGTGTGTGTGTGGGGGGGGGGGGGGGGGTGAAAGGGTTAGCGGAACCAAATATAGTTCAGTTGAGCCCTCCACTGAAAGTCATTAATCATGATAGTCTGAAATTTTGTGTTTAAGCTCACATATCGAAAATCGGCACCCTTGATAATTCTAAAAGAATTAGAAAATTGGATTTGTTCAAAACGTACTCTCTTCACTCCAAATGACAATTGATAACCTCTGTGTGGTAACTGGACAATATAATTGAAAGCTCATCCCTTAGCACTGAACAAATATGGGACTATACTTGGGGGTACCCAAAGCAAGTCCATCCTCATCATCTCACACAGCGTTACACGTCATGCGCGTCATTGTGTATGTAAAAATATCTCCCTCGCCCCCAAAATAACTCCGGTAAGCTTGGACTCCCGTGAGGATCAAAAACCTTCAACTGACAGGAAATGAGTTTCTAAGATGCCTCTAGTGACTGATATTCAAGCATCATTGCTATTCGGCGTTTGCTCAGTCGTAGATAAGGAAGGCATTTCCCTTTTCTAACGAGAACAATCAAAATCAGCTTCTGAAAGGCACCATTTGTTTTTAGACACACTTACCTCCGTCTTTCAGGTTAGAAAACGCTGTGGAGGTATAATCGAAAATACTGCAGTCTTCCAATCGCAGAAGTTGCTTTCCTGTAAAAAGTGCTGAAAAACAAACGATTGGAATTGACAACTTTCTTTCTGTCGGCTGTAACAGCTATATTTTGAATAGATATATCTCTAAAAACACATGAACTGAAGATTTTTCATTCAGTCTGTTTGGAAAGAATATGAATGGATTCTCTTTGAAGAGTTTGCCTTGTGTTTCATATATCTAACGAGTGAAACTCCGAGTCCTGATTTAGTAATGTACAGAAAAGTGACACTCTGCGTGAACCTAAGGCTGTCATTACCAGAAAAACTGAATTTAGGCCTACCCATTGTTTACTTCAAATTGATTTATTCAGTGAGAAAAAAAACGATTTCAGCAGAAGAAGATGTGTAAACAATGATATTTTTATATGTAGAACATTTTTGCATCATAAAATGGGCTCCAAAAAATTCGAAGTTTTTTGATAAATTTCATAAGGGTAACCATAGGCAAAGATTGAAAAAAAAAAAAAATTAGTTGACTAAACCAATAAATGGTACACATAAATTCTCCATTGTTCATGATTTTATTTTTTGTGAAATATTATCTTCTGAATTATAGAAAACATTTCAACAGTTACTGTGTGTTGAGAGAACACCTCATTGACGTTATCATAAACGTTGAATTTACAAATGGAACACTGGCGTATAGAAGTTCGCAACTTAGAATAAAAAAGTCTATGGTTTCGGTTGTTACATGAAAGGCTTTAACTTTCTAACGAATCCCAATTTCTCCGTGTGACCTTCCTGAATTAATACTGACACAGAATTAATACTGCCCAACTCAGAACATGACCTACTCTTAAAACTAGTAATCACACATGACCTACTCTTAAAACTAGTAATCACACAAACTGGCTAACATTTCTTCACATTAATAAATCTGCCCGATTCGTTCTCTTGTGGCAAAATATAAATGAAAAACTTTAAATTGTACGACCTCCATCATTCTGTTTCCAGAGGAGATAATAACGTCCATTTTCGAGTACTTCTTAAACTCTACATAACTTTCCTAGGACTACAATATGGAAGCAACATTACTATTCGCTTGTTTGAAGCAAACAGTCTTAAGCGACAGACGATCAAACCCACGACCAGCTTGTGGAGGTACCGAATGCCCACCAAATGATGAAACAAGTCGAATCTGAAACTGAAACTCAAATCAAACGCTTGACCTCTAAAACATTCATTCACCTTCAATATGATACATAAAATTAATGCTGACCTGGGATAAACAGAGCAAGAGGTAGGAACCCGTAATGCCCTATGTTGATGCTCGTAGGAATCCAAACTTCATCTGTGACACACTAATTGTTGTAACGTGAATGCTTTCCCTACCAACGTGACTCCCTGCTCTACACATCCACATCGAAATATATTCCAGATAAAACCACGAGCGGCAAATCGAGACGAAAAGACGATTCAGAGGTCTAAAATGTAAAACTGAAATACCCACCCACTCCCACCCCCACCCAAACATACAAACTACCCCATACACACGCGTTGAAAGTATGCTATCCATAAATGACAGGCGCTATACCACATGGAATTATGACACCGATCAACCCTCCCTCTGTTTAGCTCCAAAAGTTGTCTAACTTTTAAGTAGAGCCATTATACCACCAGTCATTCTATTAAGAAAACATCTTTCAGCTCAAAATGCACAGAATATTTAAAGAAGTTTGTAGTGGTGGATTGCATTTGTTTGTTATTATTGGGCTATCGCGACTCTTTCCTCAACCTGATTTGTATTGTGTCGGATGAAAGAGGATGGAATGCACAGAGAGAACCATCCTGCGCCAGCTATCTACTACCTAACTTCCTAACTTACTAAACCGGCACACGATGAGGGGCTAGCATTGGTTGAAGGCAAGTGCACTATCAACTTCTTGTACGCATTTGCACAAACTGAGCAGCCACTGACAGCTGAAATTGAGGGCCTCACCACTGACACAACTGAGAAGAAATGCACTGCTTATGGTGATAATAAAACAGTGTCAGTGCATATACTCTTTTAGTTTGTCACAAGGGCTATTTATTAAGTGCAGTAGAGAATATTCGCAATCTTTTATTTCAAGGAAACATTAAATCTGGCAGACAGGGGTGCTGAACAGACAAAAGCCATCATCATATAATGATTTCGTCCCGTAATTTGACTTAATTTCTTCAACGTACCAGCGCCCCTAATTATATAATATGACCTGCAGAGAAATTGTCTGTCTTTTTGGGGCAATTGGTTGTTTCCAACATTTTTGTTTAATATACTGATTGTGGAGTATTCCAGCCTTTTGACCAGCTAATTTGCGAAACCATACACTGCAGATGAAGATGCAACCAGAACAAAATGAAAAATGTAAGTGTTGGGATAATGAGAAAAATCTAAGAACAGGTGGGTTTTGAACTCACACCGCTTTGAACGCGCACTTTTCATACAGCAAAGTGAACGCCTGAACTTACTGAGCTACTGGTCGATTCGTTCTCTCATGGCAAAATATAAATTAAAAACATTAAATTGTTCGACCTCCATCATTCTGTTTCCAGAGGAGATAATAACGTCATTTTCTAGTACATGAGGGTGTGTAGGATATAGGGGAAAATATGCCAGTTTTTAATAAAAATCAACAGAAACAAAGCAGCTGTGATAAGTCAAGCTATAAACCGGCGTAATGACTGAGCAGACGATTTTTGTGGGGGATCTGTTCAGTTGTTCAAACCGGAGAAACATTGTCCTAATATTCCGAGTTACTATAAATAGTAACAACTAACTGATGTTGGCACTTATTTTGGTTCAAAATATGATCACCTGGTGCCAAACTTTGAGCACAAATATTCCAAAAAGGAGCGAATAGAACGTGCAGACGTTCCGAGCCAAAATCCAGAACATCTTACTGAAGAGAAAGACCCTTTTTACCCATTGACAATCGCGTTTTTAAAAAAGCGCATTTTCGAAAATTTGTGAAATTTTACCAAATTGGCAATCAGTTTTTGCCCCTGTCTATATTCATGTCCAGACATCCAATACATTCCCAGTCACGTTACGCATGTTTCTGTGGTACAGAATCGCCCATACATCAATTACATTAACATTTCTGAAAATGCGAGGACTCTCCAATGCAGAGAGCACACCTATTAGGAAAATGAAATTTCAAAGTTCCAAGGACTCTGCATTTAACCACCACCTAATTGTTTTCTTGTATTTTAGGTCACACCCACCCAGTATTCATTCCTAAAGAATTGCCATTAAACTTAACAAAATAAAGTTTAGACTATTGGTTGCAATCACGTTGCCTCTTTAGAGAAGAAACACACAAGGCTTTATTTGGGTCTTGGGTCATATTAAAACAGTAAAGCACAACGTGTGCACCACAGTTAACAACACTACTGTTGTTCCCAGGACCCCCCTACACGAATACACTCATGTGCATTCTTATCAAATATACACGCATCAGCTGTTGCGTAAATGCTCTTCTGGTCTATAGCGTCTACGTGTTTGTGTGTGTGTGTGTGTGTGTGGGGGGGGGGGGGGGTGAAAGGGTTAGCGGAACCAAATATAGTTCAGTTGAGCCCTCCACTGAAAGTCATTAATCATGATAGTCTGAAATTTTGTGTTTAAGCTCACATATCGAAAATCGGCACCCTTGATAATTCTAAAAGAATTAGAAAATTGGATTTGTTCAAAACGTACTCTCTTCACTCCAAATGACAATTGATAACCTCTGTGTGGTAACTGGACAATATAATTGAAAGCTCATCCCTTAGCACTGAACAAATATGGGACTATACTTGGGGGTACCCAAAGCAAGTCCATCCTCATCATCTCACACAGCGTTACACGTCATGCGCGTCATTGTGTATGTAAAAATATCTCCCTCGCCCCCAAAATAACTCCGGTAAGCTTGGACTCCCGTGAGGATCAAAAACCTTCAACTGACAGGAAATGAGTTTCTAAGATGCCTCTAGTGACTGATATTCAAGCATCATTGCTATTCGGCGTTTGCTCAGTCGTAGATAAGGAAGGCATTTCCCTTTTCTAACGAGAACAATCAAAATCAGCTTCTGAAAGGCACCATTTGTTTTTAGACACACTTACCTCCGTCTTTCAGGTTAGAAAACGCTGTGGAGGTATAATCGAAAATACTGCAGTCTTCCAAATCGCAGAAGTTGCTTTCCTGTAAAAAGTGCTGAAAAACAAACGATTGGAATTGACAACTTTCTTTCTGTCGGCTGTAACAGCTATATTTTGAATAGATATATCTCTAAAAACACATGAACTGAAGATTTTTCATTCAGTCTGTTTGGAAAGAATATGAATGGATTCTCTTTGAAGAGTTTGCCTTGTGTTTCATATATCTAACGAGTGAAACTCCGAGTCCTGATTTAGTAATGTACAGAAAAGTGACACTCTGCGTGAACCTAAGGCTGTCATTACCAGAAAAACTGAATTTAGGCCTACCCATTGTTTACTTCAAATTGATTTATTCAGTGAGAAAAAAAACGATTTCAGCAGAAGAAGATGTGTAAACAATGATATTTTTATATGTAGAACATTTTTGCATCATAAAATGGGCTCCAAAAAATTCGAAGTTTTTTGATAAATTTCATAAGGGTAACCATAGGCAAAGATTGAAAAAAAAAAAAAATTAGTTGACTAAACCAATAAATGGTACACATAAAATTCTCCATTGTTCATGATTTTATTTTTGTGAAATATTATCTTCTGAATTATAGAAAACATTTCAACAGTTACTGTGTGTTGAGAGAACACCTCATTGACGTTATCATAAACGTTGAATTTACAAATGGAACACTGGCGTATAGAAGTTCGCAACTTAGAATAAAAAAGTCTATGGTTTCGGTTGTTACATGAAAGGCTTTAACTTTCTAACGAATCCCAATTTCTCCGTGTGACCTTCCTGAATTAATACTGACACAGAATTAATACTGCCCAACTCAGAACATGACCTACTCTTAAAACTAGTAATCACACATGACCTACTCTTAAAACTAGTAATCACACAAACTGGCTAACATTTCTTCACATTAATAAATCTGCCCGATTCGTTCTCTTGTGGCAAAATATAAATGAAAAACTTTAAATTGTACGACCTCCATCATTCTGTTTCCAGAGGAGATAATAACGTCCATTTTCGAGTACTTCTTAAACTCTACATAACTTTCCTAGGACTACAATATGGAAGCAACATTACTATTCGCTTGTTTGAAGCAAACAGTCTTAAGCGACAGACGATCAAACCCACGACCAGCTTGTGGAGGTACCGAATGCCCACCAAATGATGAAACAAGTCGAATCTGAAACTGAAACTCAAATCAAACGCTTGACCTCTAAAACATTCATTCACCTTCAATATGATACATAAAATTAATGCTGACCTGGGATAAACAGAGCAAGAGGTAGGAACCCGTAATGCCCTATGTTGATGCTCGTAGGAATCCAAACTTCATCTGTGACACACTAATTGTTGTAACGTGAATGCTTTCCCTACCAACGTGACTCCCTGCTCTACACATCCACATCGAAATATATTCCAGATAAAACCACGAGCGGCAAATCGAGACGAAAAGACGATTCAGAGGTCTAAAATGTAAAACTGAAATACCCACCCACTCCCACCCCCACCCAAACATACAAACTACCCCATACACACGCGTTGAAAGTATGCTATCCATAAATGACAGGCGCTATACCACATGGAATTATGACACCGATCAACCCTCCCTCTGTTTAGCTCCAAAAGTTGTCTAACTTTTAAGTAGAGCCATTATACCACCAGTCATTCTATTAAGAAAACATCTTTCAGCTCAAAATGCACAGAATATTTAAAGAAGTTTGTAGTGGTGGATTGCATTTGTTTGTTTATTATTGGGCTATCGCGACTCTTTCCTCAACCTGATTTGTATTGTGTCGGATGAAAGAGGATGGAATGCACAGAGAGAACCATCCTGCGCCAGCTATCTACTACCTAACTTCCTAACTTACTAAACCGGCACACGATGAGGGGCTAGCATTGGTTGAAGGCAAGTGCACTATCAACTTCTTGTACGCATTTGCACAAACTGAGCAGCCACTGACAGCTGAAATTGAGGGCCTCACCACTGACACAACTGAGAAGAAATGCACTGCTTATGGTGATAATAAAACAGTGTCAGTGCATATACTCTTTTAGTTTGTCACAAGGGCTATTTATTAAGTGCAGTAGAGAATATTCGCAATCTTTTATTTCAAGGAAACATTAAATCTGGCAGACAGGGGTGCTGAACAGACAAAAGCCATCATCATATAATGATTTCGTCCCGTAATTTGACTTAATTTCTTCAACGTACCAGCGCCCCTAATTATATAATATGACCTGCAGAGAAATTGTCTGTCTTTTTGGGGCAATTGGTTGTTTCCAACATTTTTGTTTAATATACTGATTGTGGAGTATTCCAGCCTTTTGACCAGCTAATTTGCGAAACCATACACTGCAGATGAAGATGCAACCAGAACAAAATGAAAAATGTAAGTGTTGGGATAATGAGAAAAATCTAAGAACAGGTGGGTTTTGAACTCACACCGCTTTGAACGCGCACTTTTCATACAGCAAAGTGAACGCCTGAACTTACTGAGCTACTGGTCGATTCGTTCTCTCATGGCAAAATATAAATTAAAAACATTAAATTGTTCGACCTCCATCATTCTGTTTCCAGAGGAGATAATAACGTCATTTTCTAGTACATGAGGGTGTGTAGGATATAGGGGAAAATATGCCAGTTTTTAATAAAAATCAACAGAAACAAAGCAGCTGTGATAAGTCAAGCTATAAACCGGCGTAATGACTGAGCAGACGATTTTTGTGGGGGATCTGTTCAGTTGTTCAAACCGGAGAAACATTGTCCTAATATTCCGAGTTACTATAAATAGTAACAACTAACTGATGTTGGCACTTATTTTGGTTCAAAATATGATCACCTGGTGCCAAACTTTGAGCACAAATATTCCAAAAAGGAGCGAATAGAACGTGCAGACGTTCCGAGCCAAAATCCAGAACATCTTACTGAAGAGAAAGACCCTTTTTACCCATTGACAATCGCGTTTTTAAAAAAGCGCATTTTCGAAAATTTGTGAAATTTTACCAAATTGGCAATCAGTTTTTGCCCCTGTCTATATTCATGTCCAGACATCCAATACATTCCCAGTCACGTTACGCATGTTTCTGTGGTACAGAATCGCCCATACATCAATTACATTAACATTTCTGAAAATGCGAGGACTCTCCAATGCAGAGAGCACACCTATTAGGAAAATGAAATTTCAAAGTTCCAAGGACTCTGCATTTAACCACCACCTAATTGTTTTCTTGTATTTTAGGTCACACCCACCCAGTATTCATTCCTAAAGAATTGCCATTAAACTTAACAAAATAAAGTTTAGACTATTGGTTGCAATCACGTTGCCTCTTTAGAGAAGAAACACACAAGGCTTTATTTGGGTCTTGGGTCATATTAAAACAGTAAAGCACAACGTGTGCACCACAGTTAACAACACTACTGTTGTTCCCAGGACCCCCCTACACGAATACACTCATGTGCATTCTTATCAAATATACACGCATCAGCTGTTGCGTAAATGCTCTTCTGGTCTATAGCGTCTACGTGTTTGTGTGTGTGTGTGTGTGTGTGGGGGGGGGGGGGGGTGAAAGGGTTAGCGGAACCAAATATAGTTCAGTTGAGCCCTCCACTGAAAGTCATTAATCATGATAGTCTGAAATTTTGTGTTTAAGCTCACATATCGAAAATCGGCACCCTTGATAATTCTAAAAGAATTAGAAAATTGGATTTGTTCAAAACGTACTCTCTTCACTCCAAATGACAATTGATAACCTCTGTGTGGTAACTGGACAATATAATTGAAAGCTCATCCCTTAGCACTGAACAAATATGGGACTATACTTGGGGGTACCCAAAGCAAGTCCATCCTCATCATCTCACACAGCGTTACACGTCATGCGCGTCATTGTGTATGTAAAAATATCTCCCTCGCCCCCAAAATAACTCCGGTAAGCTTGGACTCCCGTGAGGATCAAAAACCTTCAACTGACAGGAAATGAGTTTCTAAGATGCCTCTAGTGACTGATATTCAAGCATCATTGCTATTCGGCGTTTGCTCAGTCGTAGATAAGGAAGGCATTTCCCTTTTCTAACGAGAACAATCAAAATCAGCTTCTGAAAGGCACCATTTGTTTTTAGACACACTTACCTCCGTCTTTCAGGTTAGAAAACGCTGTGGAGGTATAATCGAAAATACTGCAGTCTTCCAAATCGCAGAAGTTGCTTTCCTGTAAAAAGTGCTGAAAAACAAACGATTGGAATTGACAACTTTCTTTCTGTCGGCTGTAACAGCTATATTTTGAATAGATATATCTCTAAAAACACATGAACTGAAGATTTTTCATTCAGTCTGTTTGGAAAGAATATGAATGGATTCTCTTTGAAGAGTTTGCCTTGTGTTTCATATATCTAACGAGTGAAACTCCGAGTCCTGATTTAGTAATGTACAGAAAAGTGACACTCTGCGTGAACCTAAGGCTGTCATTACCAGAAAAACTGAATTTAGGCCTACCCATTGTTTACTTCAAATTGATTTATTCAGTGAGAAAAAAAACGATTTCAGCAGAAGAAGATGTGTAAACAATGATATTTTTATATGTAGAACATTTTTGCATCATAAAATGGGCTCCAAAAAATTCGAAGTTTTTTGATAAATTTCATAAGGGTAACCATAGGCAAAGATTGAAAAAAAAAAAAAATTAGTTGACTAAACCAATAAATGGTACACATAAAATTCTCCATTGTTCATGATTTTATTTTTGTGAAATATTATCTTCTGAATTATAGAAAACATTTCAACAGTTACTGTGTGTTGAGAGAACACCTCATTGACGTTATCATAAACGTTGAATTTACAAATGGAACACTGGCGTATAGAAGTTCGCAACTTAGAATAAAAAAGTCTATGGTTTCGGTTGTTACATGAAAGGCTTTAACTTTCTAACGAATCCCAATTTCTCCGTGTGACCTTCCTGAATTAATACTGACACAGAATTAATACTGCCCAACTCAGAACATGACCTACTCTTAAAACTAGTAATCACACATGACCTACTCTTAAAACTAGTAATCACACAAACTGGCTAACATTTCTTCACATTAATAAATCTGCCCGATTCGTTCTCTTGTGGCAAAATATAAATGAAAAACTTTAAATTGTACGACCTCCATCATTCTGTTTCCAGAGGAGATAATAACGTCCATTTTCGAGTACTTCTTAAACTCTACATAACTTTCCTAGGACTACAATATGGAAGCAACATTACTATTCGCTTGTTTGAAGCAAACAGTCTTAAGCGACAGACGATCAAACCCACGACCAGCTTGTGGAGGTACCGAATGCCCACCAAATGATGAAACAAGTCGAATCTGAAACTGAAACTCAAATCAAACGCTTGACCTCTAAAACATTCATTCACCTTCAATATGATACATAAAATTAATGCTGACCTGGGATAAACAGAGCAAGAGGTAGGAACCCGTAATGCCCTATGTTGATGCTTCGTAGGAATCCAAACTTCATCTGTGACACACTAATTGTTGTAACGTGAATGCTTTCCCTACCAACGTGACTCCCTGCTCTACACATCCACATCGAAATATATTCCAGATAAAACCACGAGCGGCAAATCGAGACGAAAAGACGATTCAGAGGTCTAAAATGTAAAACTGAAATACCCACCCACTCCCACCCCCACCCAAACATACAAACTACCCCATACACACGCGTTGAAAGTATGCTATCCATAAATGACAGGCGCTATACCACATGGAATTATGACACCGATCAACCCTCCCTCTGTTTAGCTCCAAAAGTTGTCTAACTTTTAAGTAGAGCCATTATACCACCAGTCATTCTATTAAGAAAACATCTTTCAGCTCAAAATGCACAGAATATTTAAAGAAGTTTGTAGTGGTGGATTGCATTTGTTTGTTTATTATTGGGCTATCGCGACTCTTTCCTCAACCTGATTTGTATTGTGTCGGATGAAAGAGGATGGAATGCACAGAGAGAACCATCCTGCGCCAGCTATCTACTACCTAACTTCCTAACTTACTAAACCGGCACACGATGAGGGGCTAGCATTGGTTGAAGGCAAGTGCACTATCAACTTCTTGTACGCATTTGCACAAACTGAGCAGCCACTGACAGCTGAAATTGAGGGCCTCACCACTGACACAACTGAGAAGAAATGCACTGCTTATGGTGATAATAAAACAGTGTCAGTGCATATACTCTTTTAGTTTGTCACAAGGGCTATTTATTAAGTGCAGTAGAGAATATTCGCAATCTTTTATTTCAAGGAAACATTAAATCTGGCAGACAGGGGTGCTGAACAGACAAAAGCCATCATCATATAATGATTTCGTCCCGTAATTTGACTTAATTTCTTCAACGTACCAGCGCCCCTAATTATATAATATGACCTGCAGAGAAATTGTCTGTCTTTTTGGGGCAATTGGTTGTTTCCAACATTTTTGTTTAATATACTGATTGTGGAGTATTCCAGCCTTTTGACCAGCTAATTTGCGAAACCATACACTGCAGATGAAGATGCAACCAGAACAAAATGAAAAATGTAAGTGTTGGGATAATGAGAAAAATCTAAGAACAGGTGGGTTTTGAACTCACACCGCTTTGAACGCGCACTTTTCATACAGCAAAGTGAACGCCTGAACTTACTGAGCTACTGGTCGATTCGTTCTCTCATGGCAAAATATAAATTAAAAACATTAAATTGTTCGACCTCCATCATTCTGTTTCCAGAGGAGATAATAACGTCATTTTCTAGTACATGAGGGTGTGTAGGATATAGGGGAAAATATGCCAGTTTTTAATAAAAATCAACAGAAACAAAGCAGCTGTGATAAGTCAAGCTATAAACCGGCGTAATGACTGAGCAGACGATTTTTGTGGGGGATCTGTTCAGTTGTTCAAACCGGAGAAACATTGTCCTAATATTCCGAGTTACTATAAATAGTAACAACTAACTGATGTTGGCACTTATTTTGGTTCAAAATATGATCACCTGGTGCCAAACTTTGAGCACAAATATTCCAAAAAGGAGCGAATAGAACGTGCAGACGTTCCGAGCCAAAATCCAGAACATCTTACTGAAGAGAAAGACCCTTTTTACCCATTGACAATCGCGTTTTTAAAAAAGCGCATTTTCGAAAATTTGTGAAATTTTACCAAATTGGCAATCAGTTTTTGCCCCTGTCTATATTCATGTCCAGACATCCAATACATTCCCAGTCACGTTACGCATGTTTCTGTGGTACAGAATCGCCCATACATCAATTACATTAACATTTCTGAAAATGCGAGGACTCTCCAATGCAGAGAGCACACCTATTAGGAAAATGAAATTTCAAAGTTCCAAGGACTCTGCATTTAACCACCACCTAATTGTTTTCTTGTATTTTAGGTCACACCCACCCAGTATTCATTCCTAAAGAATTGCCATTAAACTTAACAAAATAAAGTTTAGACTATTGGTTGCAATCACGTTGCCTCTTTAGAGAAGAAACACACAAGGCTTTATTTGGGTCTTGGGTCATATTAAAACAGTAAAGCACAACGTGTGCACCACAGTTAACAACACTACTGTTGTTCCCAGGACCCCCCTACACGAATACACTCATGTGCATTCTTATCAAATATACACGCATCAGCTGTTGCGTAAATGCTCTTCTGGTCTATAGCGTCTACGTGTTTGTGTGTGTGTGTGTGTGTGTGGGGGGGGGGGGGGGGGTGAAAGGGTTAGCGGAACCAAATATAGTTCAGTTGAGCCCTCCACTGAAAGTCATTAATCATGATAGTCTGAAATTTTGTGTTTAAGCTCACATATCGAAAATCGGCACCCTTGATAATTCTAAAAGAATTAGAAAATTGGATTTGTTCAAAACGTACTCTCTTCACTCCAAATGACAATTGATAACCTCTGTGTGGTAACTGGACAATATAATTGAAAGCTCATCCCTTAGCACTGAACAAATATGGGACTATACTTGGGGGTACCCAAAGCAAGTCCATCCTCATCATCTCACACAGCGTTACACGTCATGCGCGTCATTGTGTATGTAAAAATATCTCCCTCGCCCCCAAAATAACTCCGGTAAGCTTGGACTCCCGTGAGGATCAAAAACCTTCAACTGACAGGAAATGAGTTTCTAAGATGCCTCTAGTGACTGATATTCAAGCATCATTGCTATTCGGCGTTTGCTCAGTCGTAGATAAGGAAGGCATTTCCCTTTTCTAACGAGAACAATCAAAATCAGCTTCTGAAAGGCACCATTTGTTTTTAGACACACTTACCTCCGTCTTTCAGGTTAGAAAACGCTGTGGAGGTATAATCGAAAATACTGCAGTCTTCCAAATCGCAGAAGTTGCTTTCCTGTAAAAAGTGCTGAAAAACAAACGATTGGAATTGACAACTTTCTTTCTGTCGGCTGTAACAGCTATATTTTGAATAGATATATCTCTAAAAACACATGAACTGAAGATTTTTCATTCAGTCTGTTTGGAAAGAATATGAATGGATTCTCTTTGAAGAGTTTGCCTTGTGTTTCATATATCTAACGAGTGAAACTCCGAGTCCTGATTTAGTAATGTACAGAAAAGTGACACTCTGCGTGAACCTAAGGCTGTCATTACCAGAAAAACTGAATTTAGGCCTACCCATTGTTTACTTCAAATTGATTTATTCAGTGAGAAAAAAAACGATTTCAGCAGAAGAAGATGTGTAAACAATGATATTTTTATATGTAGAACATTTTTGCATCATAAAATGGGCTCCAAAAAATTCGAAGTTTTTTGATAAATTTCATAAGGGTAACCATAGGCAAAGATTGAAAAAAAAAAAAAATTAGTTGACTAAACCAATAAATGGTACACATAAAATTCTCCATTGTTCATGATTTTATTTTTGTGAAATATTATCTTCTGAATTATTCAACAGTTACTGTGTGTTGAGAGAACACCTCATTGACGTTATCATAAACGTTGAATTTACAAATGGAACACTGGCGTATAAAAGTTCGCAACTTAGAATAAAAAAGTCTATGGTTTCGGTTGTTACATGAAAGGCTTTAACTTTCTAACGAATCCCAATTTCTCCGTTTGTGACCTTCCTGAATTAATACTGACACAGAATTAATACTGCCCAACTCAGAACATGACCTACTCTTAAAACTAGTAATCACACATGACCTACTCTTAAAACTAGTAATCACACAAACTGGCTAACATTTCTTCACATTAATAAATCTGCCCGATTCGTTCTCTTGTGGCAAAATATAAATTAAAAACTTTAAATTGTACGACCTCCATCATTCTGTTTCCAGAGGAGATAATAACGTCCATTTTCGAGTACTTCTTAAACTCTACATAACTTTCCTAGGACTACAATATGGAAGCAACATTACTATTCGCTTGTTTGAAGCAAACAGTCTTAAGCGACAGACGCTCAAACCCACGACCAGCTTGTGGAGGTACCGAATGCCCACCTAAATGATGAAACAAGTCGAATCTGAAACTGAAACTCAAATCAAACGCTTGACCTCTAAAACATACATTCACCTTCAATATGATACATAAAATTAATGCTGACCTGGGATAAACAGAGCAAGAGGTAGGAACCCGTAATGCCCTATGTTGATGCTCGTAGGAATCCAAACTTCATCTGTGACACACTAATTGTTGTAACGTGAATGCTTTCCCTACCAACGTGACTCCCTGCTCTACACATCCATATCGAAATATATTCCAGATAAAACCACGAGCGGCAAATCGAGACGAAAAGACGATTCAGAGGTCTAAAATGTAAAACTGAAATACCCCCACCCCTCCCACCCCCACCCAAACATACAAACTACCCCATACACACGCGTTGAAAGTATGCTATCCATAAATGACAGGCACTATACCTCAATGGAATTATGACACCGATCAACCCTCCCTCTGTTTTAGCTCCAAAAGTTGTCTAACTTTTAAGTAGAGCCATTATACCACCAGTCATTCTATTAAGAAAACATCTTTCAGCTCAAAATGCACAGAATATTTAAAAGAAGTTTGTAGTGGTGGATTGCATTGTTTGTTTATTATTGGGATATCGCGACTCTTTCCTCAACCTGATTTGTATTGTGTCGGATGAAAGAGGATGGAATGCACAGAGAGGAACCATCCTGCGCCAGCTATCTACTACCTAACTTCCTAACTTACTAAACCGGCACACGATGAGGGGCTAGCATTGGTTGAAGGCAAGTGCACTATCAACTTCTTGTACGCATTTGCACAAACTGAGCAGCCACTGACAGCTGAAATTGAGGGCCTCACCACTGACACAACTGAGAAGAAATGCACTGCTTATGGTGATAATAAAACAGTGTCAGTGCATATACTCTTTTAGTTTGTCACAAAGGCTATTTATTAAGTGCAGTAGAGAATATTCGCAATCTTTTATTTCAAGGAAACATTAAATCTGGCAGACAGGGGTGCTGAACAGATAAAAGCATCATCATATAATGATTTCGTCCCGTAATTATGACTTAATTTCTTCAAACGTACCAGCGCCCCTAATTATATAATATGACCTGCAGAGAAATTGTCTGTCTTTTTGGGGCAATTGGTTGTTTCCAACATTTTTGTTTAATATACTGATTGTGGAGTATTCCAGCCTTTTGACCAGCTAATTTGCGAAACCATACACTGCAGATGAAGATGCAACCAGAACAAAATGAAAAATGTAAGTGTTGGGATAATGAGAAAAATCTAAGAAACATGGTGGGTTTTGAACTCACACTGCTTTGAACGCGCACTTTTCATACAGCAAAGTGAACGCCTGAACTTACTGAGCTACTGGTCGATTCGTTCTCTCATGGCAAAATATAAATTAAAAACATTAAATTGTTCGACCTCCATCATTCTGTTTCCAGAGGAGATAATAACGTCATTTTCTAGTACATGAGGGTGTGTAGGATATAGGGGAAAATATGCCAGTTTTTAATAAAAATCAACAGAAACAAAGCAGCTGTGATAAGTCAAGCTATAAACCGGCGTAATGACTGAGCAGACGATTTTTGTGGGGGATCTGTTCAGTTGTTCAAACCGGAGAAACATTGTCCTAATATTCCGAGTTACTATAAATAGTAACAACTAACTGATGTTGCACTTAATTTGGTTCAAAATATGATCACCCTAGGTGCCAAACTTTGAGCACAAATATTCCAAAAAGGAGCGAATAGAACGTGCAGACGTTCCGAGCCAAAATCCAGAACATCTTACTGAAGAGAAAGACCCTTTTTACCCATTGACAATCGCGTTTTTAAAAAAGCGCATTTTCGAAAATTTGTGAAATTTTACCAAATTGGCAATCAGTTTTTGCCCCTGTCTATATTCATGTCCAGACATCCAATACATTCCCAGTCACGTTACGCGTGTTTCTGTGGTACAGAATCGTCCATACATCAATTACATTAACATTTCTGAAAATGCGAGGACTCTCCAATGCAGAGAGCACACCTATTAGGAAAATGAAATTTCAAAGTTCCAAGGACTCTGCATCTAACCACCACCTAATTGTTTTCTTGTATTTTAGGTCACACCCACCCAGTATTCATTCCTAAAGAATTGCCATTAAACTTAACAAAATAAAGTTTAGACTATTGGTTGCAATCACGTTGCCTCTTTAGAGAAGAAACACACAAGGCTTTATTTGGGTCTTGGGTCATATTAAAACAGTAAAGCACAACGTGTGCACCACAGTTAACAACACTACAGTTGTTCCCAGGACCCCCCTACACGAATACACTCATGTGCATTCTTATCAAATATACACGCATCAGCTGTTGCGTAAATGCTCTTCTGGTCTATAGCGTCTACGTGTTTGTGTGTGTGTGTGTGGGGGGGGGGGGGGGGGGGGGGGGTGAAAGGGTTAGCGGAACCAAATATAGTTCAGTTGAGCCCTCCACTGAAAGTCATTAATCATGATAGTCTGAAATTTTGTGTTTAAGCTCACATATCGAAAATCGGCACCCTTGATAATTCTAAAAGAATTAGAAAATTGGATTTGTTCAAAACGTACTCTCTTCACTCCAAATGACAATTGATAACCTCTGTGTGGTAACTGGACAATATAATTGAAAGCTCATCCCTTAGCACTGAACAAATATGGGACTATACTTGGGGGTACCCAAAGCAAGTCCATCCTCATCATCTCACACAGCGTTACACGTCATGCGCGTCATTGTGTATGTAAAAATATCTCCCTCGCCCCCAAAATAACTCCGGTAAGCTTGGACTCCCGTGAGGATCAAAAACCTTCAACTGACAGGAAATGAGTTTCTAAGATGCCTCTAGTGACTGATATTCAAGCATCATTGCTATTCGGCGTTTGCTCAGTCGTAGATAAGGAAGGCATTTCCCTTTTCTAACGAGAACAATCAAAATCAGCTTCTGAAAGGCACCATTTGTTTTTAGACACAATTACCTCCGTCTTTCAGGTTAGAAAACGCTGTGGAGGTATAATCGAAAATACTGCAGTCTTCCAAATCGCAGAAGTTGCTTTCCTGTAAAAAGTGCTGAAAAACAAACGATTGGAATTGACAACTTTCTTTCTGTCGGCTGTAACAGCTATATTTTGAATAGATATATCTCTAAAAACACATGAACTGAAGATTTTTCATTCAGTCTCTTTGGAAAGAATATGAATGGATTCTCTTTGAAGAGTTTGCCTTGTGTTTCATATATCTAACGAGTGAAACTCCGAGTCCTGATTTAGTAATGTACAGAAAAGTGACACTCTGCGTGAACCTACGGCTGTCATTACCAGAAAAACTGAATTTAGGCCTACCCATTGTTTACTTCAAATTGATTTATTCAGTGAGAAAAAAAAACGATTTCAGCAGAAGAAGATGTGTAAACAATGATATTTTTATATGTAGAACATTTTTGCATCATAAAATGGGCTCCAAAAAATTCGAAGTTTTTTGATAAATTTCATAAGGGTAACCATAGGCAAAGATTGAAAAAAAAAAAAAAATTAGTTGACTAAACCAATAAATGGTACGCATAAAATTCTCCATTGTTCATGATTTTATTTTTGTGAAATATTATCTTCTGAATTATAGAAAACATTTCAACAGTTACTGTGTGTTGAGAGAACACCTCATTGACGTTATCATAAACGTTGAATTTACAAATGGAACACTGGCGTATAAAAGTTCGCAACTTAGAATAAAAAAGTCTATGGTTTCGGTTGTTACATGAAAGGCTTTAACTTTCTAACGAATCCCAATTTCTCCGTGTGACCTTCCTGAATTAATACTGACACAGAATTAATACTGCCCAACTCAGAACATGACCTACTCTTAAAACTAGTAATCACACATGACCTACTCTTAAAACTAGTAATCACACAAACTGGCTAACATTTCTTCACATTAATAAATCTGCCCGATTCGTTCTCTTGTGGCAAAATATAAATTAAAAAC
Organism: Pictodentalium vernedei; assembly: GCA_031216915.1. Lineage (NCBI taxonomy): Eukaryota > Metazoa > Mollusca > Scaphopoda > Dentaliida > Dentaliidae > Pictodentalium > Pictodentalium vernedei. Next base: position 187,015,986 of record CM062290.1, on the reverse strand, counting down.
TTTAAATTGTACGACCTCCATCATTCTGTTTCCAGAGGAGATAATAACGTCCATTTTCGAGTACTTCTTAAACTCTACATAACTTTCCTAGGACTACAATATGGAAGCAACATTACTATTCGCTTGTTTGAAGCAAACAGTCTTAAGCGACAGACGCTCAAACCCACGACCAGCTTGTGGAGGTACCGAATGCCCACCAAATGATGAAACAAGTCGAATCTGAAACTGAAACTCAAATCAAACGCTTGACCTCTAAAACATTCATTCACCTTCAATATGATACATAAAATTAATGCTGACCTGGGATAAACAGAGCAAGAGGTAGGAACCCGTAATGCCCTATGTTGATGCTCGTAGGAATCCAAACTTCATCTGTGACACACTAATTGTTGTAACGTGAATGCTTTCCCTACCAACGTGACTCCCTGCTCTACACATCCATATCGAAATATATTCCAGATAAAACCACGAGCGGCAAATCGAGACGAAAAGACGATTCAGAGGTCTAAAATGTAAAACTGAAATACCCACCCCCTCCCACCCCCACCCAAACATACAAACTACCCCATACACACGCGTTGAAAGTATGCTATCCATAAATGACAGGCACTATACCACATGGAATTATGACACCGATCAACCCTCCCTCTGTTTAGCTCCAAAAGTTGTCTAACTTTTAAGTAGAGCCATTATACCACCAGTCATTCTATTAAGAAAACATCTTTCAGCTCAAAATGCACAGAATATTTAAAGAAGTTTGTAGTGGTGGATTGCATTTGTTTGTTTATTATTGGGATATCGCGACTCTTTCCTCAACCTGATTTGTATTGTGTCGGATGAAAGAGGATGGAATGCACAGAGAGAACCATCCTGCGCCAGCTATCTACTACCTAACTTCCTAACTTACTAAACCGGCACACGATGAGGGGCTAGCATTGGTTGAAGGCAAGTGCACTATCAACTTCTTGTACGCATTTGCACAAACTGAGCAGCCACTGACAGCTGAAATTGAGGGCCTCACCACTGACACAACTGAGAAGAAATGCACTGCTTATGGTGATAATAAAACAGTGTCAGTGCATATACTCTTTTAGTTTGTCACAAAGGCTATTTATTAAGTGCAGTAGAGAATATTCGCAATCTTTTATTTCAAGGAAACATTAAATCTGGCAGACAGGGGTGCTGAACAGATAAAAGCCATCATCATATAATGATTTCGTCCCGTAATTTGACTTAATTTCTTCAACGTACCAGCGCCCCTAATTATATAATATGACCTGCAGAGAAATTGTCTGTCTTTTTGGGGCAATTGGTTGTTTCCAACATTTTTGTTTAATATACTGATTGTGGAGTATTCCAGCCTTTTGACCAGCTAATTTGCGAAACCATACACTGCAGATGAAGATGCAACCAGAACAAAATGAAAAATGTAAGTGTTGGGATAATGAGAAAAATCTAAGAACAGGTGGGTTTTGAACTCACACTGCTTTGAACGCGCACTTTTCATACAGCAAAGTGAACGCCTGAACTTACTGAGCTACTGGTCGATTCGTTCTCTCATGGCAAAATATAAATTAAAAACATTAAATTGTTCGACCTCCATCATTCTGTTTCCAGAGGAGATAATAACGTCATTTTCTAGTACATGAGGGTGTGTAGGATATAGGGGAAAATATGCCAGTTTTTAATAAAAATCAACAGAAACAAAGCAGCTGTGATAAGTCAAGCTATAAACCGGCGTAATGACTGAGCAGACGATTTTTGTGGGGGATCTGTTCAGTTGTTCAAACCGGAGAAACATTGTCCTAATATTCCGAGTTACTATAAATAGTAACAACTAACTGATGTTGGCACTTAATTTGGTTCAAAATATGATCACCTGGTGCCAAACTTTGAGCACAAATATTCCAAAAAGGAGCGAATAGAACGTGCAGACGTTCCGAGCCAAAATCCAGAACATCTTACTGAAGAGAAAGACCCTTTTTACCCATTGACAATCGCGTTTTTAAAAAAGCGCATTTTCGAAAATTTGTGAAATTTTACCAAATTGGCAATCAGTTTTTGCCCCTGTCTATATTCATGTCCAGACATCCAATACATTCCCAGTCACGTTACGCGTGTTTCTGTGGTACAGAATCGTCCATACATCAATTACATTAACATTTCTGAAAATGCGAGGACTCTCCAATGCAGAGAGCACACCTATTAGGAAAATGAAATTTCAAAGTTCCAAGGACTCTGCATCTAACCACCACCTAATTGTTTTCTTGTATTTTAGGTCACACCCACCCAGTATTCATTCCTAAAGAATTGCCATTAAACTTAACAAAATAAAGTTTAGACTATTGGTTGCAATCACGTTGCCTCTTTAGAGAAGAAACACACAAGGCTTTATTTGGGTCTTGGGTCATATTAAAACAGTAAAGCACAACGTGTGCACCACAGTTAACAACACTACAGTTGTTCCCAGGACCCCCCTACACGAATACACTCATGTGCATTCTTATCAAATATACACGCATCAGCTGTTGCGTAAATGCTCTTCTGGTCTATAGCGTCTACGTGTTTGTGTGTGTGTGTGTGGGGGGGGGGGGGGGGGGGTGAAAGGGTTAGCGGAACCAAATATAGTTCAGTTGAGCCCTCCACTGAAAGTCATTAATCATGATAGTCTGAAATTTTGTGTTTAAGCTCACATATCGAAAATCGGCACCCTTGATAATTCTAAAAGAATTAGAAAATTGGATTTGTTCAAAACGTACTCTCTTCACTCCAAATGACAATTGATAACCTCTGTGTGGTAACTGGACAATATAATTGAAAGCTCATCCCTTAGCACTGAACAAATATGGGACTATACTTGGGGGTACCCAAAGCAAGTCCATCCTCATCATCTCACACAGCGTTACACGTCATGCGCGTCATTGTGTATGTAAAAATATCTCCCTCGCCCCCAAAATAACTCCGGTAAGCTTGGACTCCCGTGAGGATCAAAAACCTTCAACTGACAGGAAATGAGTTTCTAAGATGCCTCTAGTGACTGATATTCAAGCATCATTGCTATTCGGCGTTTGCTCAGTCGTAGATAAGGAAGGCATTTCCCTTTTCTAACGAGAACAATCAAAATCAGCTTCTGAAAGGCACCATTTGTTTTTAGACACAATTACCTCCGTCTTTCAGGTTAGAAAACGCTGTGGAGGTATAATCGAAAATACTGCAGTCTTCCAAATCGCAGAAGTTGCTTTCCTGTAAAAAGTGCTGAAAAACAAACGATTGGAATTGACAACTTTCTTTCTGTCGGCTGTAACAGCTATATTTTGAATAGATATATCTCTAAAAACACATGAACTGAAGATTTTTCATTCAGTCTCTTTGGAAAGAATATGAATGGATTCTCTTTGAAGAGTTTGCCTTGTGTTTCATATATCTAACGAGTGAAACTCCGAGTCCTGATTTAGTAATGTACAGAAAAGTGACACTCTGCGTGAACCTACGGCTGTCATTACCAGAAAAACTGAATTTAGGCCTACCCATTGTTTACTTCAAATTGATTTATTCAGTGAGAAAAAAAAACGATTTCAGCAGAAGAAGATGTGTAAACAATGATATTTTTATATGTAGAACATTTTTGCATCATAAAATGGGCTCCAAAAAATTCGAAGTTTTTTGATAAATTTCATAAGGGTAACCATAGGCAAAGATTGAAAAAAAAAAAAAAATTAGTTGACTAAACCAATAAATGGTACGCATAAAATTCTCCATTGTTCATGATTTTATTTTTGTGAAATATTATCTTCTGAATTATAGAAAACATTTCAACAGTTACTGTGTGTTGAGAGAACACCTCATTGACGTTATCATAAACGTTGAATTTACAAATGGAACACTGGCGTATAAAAGTTCGCAACTTAGAATAAAAAAGTCTATGGTTTCGGTTGTTACATGAAAGGCTTTAACTTTCTAACGAATCCCAATTTCTCCGTGTGACCTTCCTGAATTAATACTGACACAGAATTAATACTGCCCAACTCAGAACATGACCTACTCTTAAAACTAGTAATCACACATGACCTACTCTTAAAACTAGTAATCACACAAACTGGCTAACATTTCTTCACATTAATAAATCTGCCCGATTCGTTCTCTTGTGGCAAAATATAAATTAAAAACTTTAAATTGTACGACCTCCATCATTCTGTTTCCAGAGGAGATAATAACGTCCATTTTCGAGTACTTCTTAAACTCTACATAACTTTCCTAGGACTACAATATGGAAGCAACATTACTATTCGCTTGTTTGAAGCAAACAGTCTTAAGCGACAGACGCTCAAACCCACGACCAGCTTGTGGAGGTACCGAATGCCCACCAAATGATGAAACAAGTCGAATCTGAAACTGAAACTCAAATCAAACGCTTGACCTCTAAAACATTCATTCACCTTCAATATGATACATAAAATTAATGCTGACCTGGGATAAACAGAGCAAGAGGTAGGAACCCGTAATGCCCTATGTTGATGCTCGTAGGAATCCAAACTTCATCTGTGACACACTAATTGTTGTAACGTGAATGCTTTCCCTACCAACGTGACTCCCTGCTCTACACATCCATATCGAAATATATTCCAGATAAAACCACGAGCGGCAAATCGAGACGAAAAGACGATTCAGAGGTCTAAAATGTAAAACTGAAATACCCACCCCCTCCCACCCCCACCCAAACATACAAACTACCCCATACACACGCGTTGAAAGTATGCTATCCATAAATGACAGGCACTATACCACATGGAATTATGACACCGATCAACCCTCCCTCTGTTTAGCTCCAAAAGTTGTCTAACTTTTAAGTAGAGCCATTATACCACCAGTCATTCTATTAAGAAAACATCTTTCAGCTCAAAATGCACAGAATATTTAAAGAAGTTTGTAGTGGTGGATTGCATTTGTTTGTTTATTATTGGGATATCGCGACTCTTTCCTCAACCTGATTTGTATTGTGTCGGATGAAAGAGGATGGAATGCACAGAGAGAACCATCCTGCGCCAGCTATCTACTACCTAACTTCCTAACTTACTAAACCGGCACACGATGAGGGGCTAGCATTGGTTGAAGGCAAGTGCACTATCAACTTCTTGTACGCATTTGCACAAACTGAGCAGCCACTGACAGCTGAAATTGAGGGCCTCACCACTGACACAACTGAGAAGAAATGCACTGCTTATGGTGATAATAAAACAGTGTCAGTGCATATACTCTTTTAGTTTGTCACAAAGGCTATTTATTAAGTGCAGTAGAGAATATTCGCAATCTTTTATTTCAAGGAAACATTAAATCTGGCAGACAGGGGTGCTGAACAGATAAAAGCCATCATCATATAATGATTTCGTCCCGTAATTTGACTTAATTTCTTCAACGTACCAGCGCCCCTAATTATATAATATGACCTGCAGAGAAATTGTCTGTCTTTTTGGGGCAATTGGTTGTTTCCAACATTTTTGTTTAATATACTGATTGTGGAGTATTCCAGCCTTTTGACCAGCTAATTTGCGAAACCATACACTGCAGATGAAGATGCAACCAGAACAAAATGAAAAATGTAAGTGTTGGGATAATGAGAAAAATCTAAGAACAGGTGGGTTTTGAACTCACACTGCTTTGAACGCGCACTTTTCATACAGCAAAGTGAACGCCTGAACTTACTGAGCTACTGGTCGATTCGTTCTCTCATGGCAAAATATAAATTAAAAACATTAAATTGTTCGACCTCCATCATTCTGTTTCCAGAGGAGATAATAACGTCATTTTCTAGTACATGAGGGTGTGTAGGATATAGGGGAAAATATGCCAGTTTTTAATAAAAATCAACAGAAACAAAGCAGCTGTGATAAGTCAAGCTATAAACCGGCGTAATGACTGAGCAGACGATTTTTGTGGGGGATCTGTTCAGTTGTTCAAACCGGAGAAACATTGTCCTAATATTCCGAGTTACTATAAATAGTAACAACTAACTGATGTTGGCACTTAATTTGGTTCAAAATATGATCACCTGGTGCCAAACTTTGAGCACAAATATTCCAAAAAGGAGCGAATAGAACGTGCAGACGTTCCGAGCCAAAATCCAGAACATCTTACTGAAGAGAAAGACCCTTTTTACCCATTGACAATCGCGTTTTTAAAAAAGCGCATTTTCGAAAATTTGTGAAATTTTACCAAATTGGCAATCAGTTTTTGCCCCTGTCTATATTCATGTCCAGACATCCAATACATTCCCAGTCACGTTACGCGTGTTTCTGTGGTACAGAATCGTCCATACATCAATTACATTAACATTTCTGAAAATGCGAGGACTCTCCAATGCAGAGAGCACACCTATTAGGAAAATGAAATTTCAAAGTTCCAAGGACTCTGCATCTAACCACCACCTAATTGTTTTCTTGTATTTTAGGTCACACCCACCCAGTATTCATTCCTAAAGAATTGCCATTAAACTTAACAAAATAAAGTTTAGACTATTGGTTGCAATCACGTTGCCTCTTTAGAGAAGAAACACACAAGGCTTTATTTGGGTCTTGGGTCATATTAAAACAGTAAAGCACAGTTAACAAAACTAGGGTTGTTCCCAGGGTCAGTAATGACTGAGCAGACGATTTTTCGTGGGGGATCTGTTCAAATGTGAATTGGTGTTGAAGCAAATCACCCTCAAATCTGGGTAAAAAGGGGCGAAAATGTTGAAAGCCTATTTTAATCTATGGCATCAATGTCAATTTTAGGTGGTGTGGACGATATACAGACAATGAATCATACCTTGGAGCCAGTTAGGCAACTTAGAACCAAAAACATGGACTTCATATGCAATTCCGGGTCTGCAGTAGTCTACAACTCAGCCCAAGTCCATTCCAAACTGATAGAGACGGTATGAATCGTACTCTCAGTTTCCACGCGATACGTGGTGTTTTCACGCGGCCTGGACACTCGACGGAGATGGCAACCTGTCGGCCAGGGTTCGTAGTGCAAGTTTAGAAAATTTCAAGTCGCTGCCTCCAACGGTCTGGGTACAGTCCGTGCATGTCTGAAGTGCTACTTTAATGTTTAATATGCAAAGTTTCGTCAATCTTTTCCTGCCTGCCAAAAACCTACTTACCGCCAATTTTTTTTGCATTTTAATTTCTTACGATTCTCTTAGGTTTAAAGGTTGCGTTGGGATCCCTGGGTGGCGGTCTTAAAAATGCAACTTCCATTTACAGCCACCTCTCCACCAGTCACTCACGATTGTAAGTTTTAAGAGGAACTAGCCCAGAGAGGGAGGAGTAGGGGAGTCTGCGCCCATTCACCACGTCTCTTCTTTCGCACCGGCTTGAAAAAGACCAAATTCAAAAAAATACCTTCTATCTTCAAAATGCTATATTTCAGCCAAATCCCGGCGGATTTCCCTGAAATTTTTACTCAGCGTTCATGAATAGTTGCTTAATCGACTGCCATAAAGAGCCATACGAATGTCGCATTTTGTCACGTCGAATTCGAACAGAGCGTATGCGCATGCGGGTGAGGTTCCCACGGGCCACGTGTCCAATTTCTGGCATTTTCAGCGAAACAGTCGGGTTTGGCAGAGATTTTAGAACAAACGCTGAAAATTTCAAGTTGCTGCTCCAAAATCTCTCGCCACAATCTACTGTACATGGAACGGAGTGTATACTTTTTATGACCTGCCCTGCAGTCATAACCACACTTCTAGTTATTATTTTTTTTATTGTATATGAGGATAAAATACGATGTCAGTGGTAATAGAATTGCAGTCTGCACCTCTACCTATTGAGCCACCGCGCCCCCACCAGTGAATACAGTTGGACGGTTCTGAAATCTCAAGCTCGTTTCGGGAAATGTCAGTGAAGAGTGTGCAAAATGTGTTGCTCAGGTGTTACGGAGACCCTGGAACCTCTCATTTTAGAATGCCCCCAAATATATGCCTACCCTCCTTGGGCAGATATTGGGAAAATGGGATGAAAATATGAAGGATAAGTGGATGAAGAATGACTTGAGTAAAAGGGTCGATGTCAGTAGGTATAAAAGGCGGGTCCCAGGACACAAATTTTGTATATGTACACAATCTCATATGTACATAAACATGTACCCATAGAGTTCAGTGTTAAAATGTACACAATTTCGAGAATTTTACAAAAATTATAATCTGTCCTAGAATCCTCAATCGTCATCATCGCGTTCTAGATGGTGTGACCAGTCGTTCACGAGCGGTGACGGATTCTAGGACAGGATGCGCGGAAGAAATCGACCCCTCAAATTCTCCCAAAGTTAGTCGTCGCGGTTTAGACGGCACGATCGATCGTTGACGAACGCGTTGCGGTTTCTAGGACAGAAAAATATATAAATTAAGATGTTGAAAAACTAGAATCGATGAAATTTTCTCAACGTTCGTCATCGCGCCTAGACGGTGCGATCGATCGTTGGACAGACAAATATAAAAATTAAGATGTTGAGAAAAATACTAGAATCTATGAAATTCTGAACGTTCGTCATCGCGGTTTAGATGGTGCGATCGATTGTCGACGAACGGGTTGCGGTTTCTAGGACAGAAAAATATAAAAATTAAGATGTTGAAAAAACTAGAATCGATGAAATTTTCTCAACGTTCATCGTCGAGGTTTAGACGGTGCGATCGATCGTTGACGAATGCATTGCGGTTTCTAGGACAGGAACAAAAAATCGCGTGTGGGAGGAGTTGAGATAAATTGTAACAAACTAAGTTTTGCCGAGTTTCTTCATTCCACCCAATCGTTTAATAATGTGGATGTAAATGAACGTTTCTCATTCATCTATTGAATGACGAAGTGTATGTGTGAATAGTTATTATAATGGTTGTTTTCAAAACGCTTCTCATTCATCTATTGAATGGCGAAGTGTCTGTGTGAATAGTTATTATAATGAATGTTTTCAAACGTGTTTCTTGAAGCGAAGCAAATATAAAATTCTTGCAGAGTATACTCTTTATGCAATCTGTCTGCCTCTCTGTAGGTGTTATTTTGCTTGAATAAACTATTACTATTACTATTGTAAAGGTATAATATAAAAGGTTGAAAATACATTTAATCTAACTGCACCAAGCGATACTGTTTTTAACAGCATTAAAGTTGTTTATCTGAAACAGTTCTAAGGATGAAAGCTGAGCAGATCAAAGATTAACTCTGAGTTCTCAGTGTGGGAAATAACCACTGATGTGATTTAACACGTTTGGAGCGATGGAGGTGTGTGTTATGTTTCTTAATTTTTTCTTATATCGATGTTTTATTTGCGTGTTTTTTCTTTTCTTTTCTTTTTTTTTAACTCGTTAGTTAATATATATTAAAGACATAAAAAATCTATTTATTAAAAAACATAAAAATAAACACAATAATTTTGAGAATAATAAAAAAATCAACGTTACCACACTCTAAAAAGAAATATTAATAATCGAGAGACGAAAATGTTTTTGAACATCAAAGATTCCAAGCAAAGGGACGAGATCCGCGACGAATATCAGCGGATCAAGGAAAGCATTCGGTCCGGCGACAGAAGCAGATGATTTGGGGAGACGGAATTGAGACGACAGACCACCAAACTATTCAAACCCGTGACGGAGGTTCAGGAACGAAGCAAGAAGGAGATCGTAGAGATACTGAGACCCATAAAAGAGAGTTTTTTGAAAACGGGTTCGTTACCCGGTAGTTTGATGCCATTTTCCATTCAAAGATCTCCGTCGGATTACGTTCCCATGGGAATTGAAACCGACGTGAGCGAGAGCGATGATGCGACCTCAACTATTACTACTAGTAGCGTCGCGTCGTCCGACGATGGTGGTAAGAGAGATCTATTGTATGGAATTCGCGAGGATTCGGGCGGTAGGGACTTTCGTGGGCGACACGGAAGTTCGCGAGGAGGGTCGATATTTCATCCTCGGTCGGAATAAGTATCCGAATTCTCCAAGACTACAAAATTTGCTTCGATACGACAGGCCTGGAGATTACACGGATCAGGATAATGACAATTACGGCGACATTCTGGTTCAGACCCACGCCATAAAGAGGAATAACGACGCCAGAGAGACAAGACCTAACGCCAACAGAGGTTACAGGTGGATCAATGTGGTGAGACCCATATGGTTGATGAATAAAAAATTCATCGAATCGGTGATGGGAAAGGGAGTGGCGACCACTTTTCTTCCACGTGATTCCAACGCTCTGTTTGAGAGATTGAAATTGTTGGTGGCTAGTCGACGCGATGGTAATACGGGGGTGGATAATCAGATAGTGAGTATATGCAACGAATTGTTGAGGCAGAAGGTCTTGGATAGACGGGATTTTAAAAAGTTGATGAACAAATTGCAAGACTGATATATAGTAAGTAGAGAAAAACAAAATAGATAAATAAACGTAAATCTACACTAAAAATAATAAAAAGTATTTAAAACAAAAAACATTTACGAGCGAAAAACAAAATATATATAAAAATAAAAATATGTTGGTGATAAAGAACAAGAGATATGTCAGAACTTACGTCCAAGGCGGTTCTGGTATTGTGGATTCTATAATGCTAGCCTTCATGAGCGATGCCGGTAGAAAACTCGCATCGACCGTGCTCGAGGTTGGTGAGAAGACGGCCTTGGATGCGGGTAAGAAAGCCGCTTCCGAAGCTAGTGGTAGGATCGCTTCGGTAGCGGGCAAGAGGGCGGTGGACGCGTTGATCGATAAACTGATCAGCCCACCGGCAAAGCGAGCTATGTTAGAGCGATCGTCAAAAAGTTGGAAAGATTTTAAGGATGCTGTGGTACCCATACAAGATCTAGCCAGAATGACGAGTGGATCTGGATTGAAGAGAACCCACGACGGTGTAATATAAATAAATAATAATAATAATTATATATTTATAAAACCGAGTTTGAAAACATAAAAAAATTGAGTTTGAAAACCTAAATAAAAAAAAAGATGAACGTCAAAGATGTCTTGGAACGATGCCGCAACCAAGAGGTCGAACTACGAGTTCTTTCCCAAGAGCATAAATTGTTTGATAGTGGGAAAATCGAATTGCAGAAAGACCAATCTTTCCAAGAATCTGTTGTCGAGACCCGGCTGGTTGGATTACGACAGATTATTCGTGTTCGGCAAGAGCCTGTTTCAACCCGAATACAGATTGCTTCGAAGGTGTATGGATCGTAGATTGCCCAAGGACGTCAGAGCTAGAATCTTTGACAGTAGGGAGGAATTCGACGGATGTGGAGCTTCTCTTTCGACCATTTTGGACGATGTGGTGATGGAATTGATGAAGAGAAATGCGTCTGCAAACGTCGAGTGCCAATTTTACGAAAATGCGAGCGATGTTCTGGACCCCAGGAAATTGAAATCGAAAAATAAGAATCTCATAATTTTCGACGATCTTCTTTTGGAGAGACAGAACCGATGAGAATCCTATTACGTCAGGGGCCGTCACAGCAATGTGGATTGTTTCTACCTGTCTCAGAATTATTTTCGACTGCCCAGACAGACGATAAGGGAGAACGCCAATTTCCGGTGTCTCTTTCGCCATGATCTCAAGAATCTCAAACGCATCTACGGAGATCACGTCGCAAACGACATGAGCAGAGAAGAATTCAGGATTCTGCAGGAGGATTTGGGACAGAGGACTTCACGATTTCATCGTGATCGATTTGACTAGCGAATTTAATCGCAGAAAATATTGGAGCGGATTTGACAAGTTTTATATTTCCGATGATAATAAATAGAGAGCGAAAACAAAATTAAAAATAATAATATATATCATCGATAATTTACTTTCAAAAATAATAAAAATAAAATAATGTTCGAACAACCAAAATTTTTGGAATGGATAGCTGAGAATATGGCTTCAAAACTGTCGTGGTGAGTGACGATTCGACTCGATTCGCGACGAAATTCGAACCTTCCATCAAATTGAATAGGGAGAAAAGATACGAGATGGCGTTGGTGAATCTAGAGACTTATTATTCCTTTCCCAACGTCACCGAAAAGAATAACTCATTCAAGTATTCCGACGGAGTGGATTGGTTCGAAATTCGAATTCCCAAAAAGTTACGATATAGACAATCTGAACAATTACATTCAGATGCGAATGAAGGCAGATGGACAGGGAAGCGACAAGATCAGACTCGCTCCCAACCCTAATACCCTACAGACGATATTGGATCTGGAAGATAATTTCTGAGTGGATTTCAACACGAATGATTCGATCGGCAAGATGTTGGGATTTGATCGAAAGATGTATCAAGGCCATGTGGCATCCAAAAATACATTCTCGCCATCAATAGTATTCTGGTGAATGTGGACGTGATTGCCGGAATCTACGTGAATGGTGGCGTCCAAGTGACGATCAATTCCTTCTTTCCGAACGTGTCGCTGCGTTATAAGATCCTGGAACAACCTCGAAATTTAGTTTATCTACCCGTGATTTTAGACACGTTGCATAGCCTCAGAACTACGTTGACGGATCAAAATGGTCAGCAGTTAGATCTTCGCGGAGAGAGGGTGACGATACGATTTCACATAAGAGAAATATAAAGCAAAAAAAAAGCTATTGTGTATATATATATGTAAATAAGAAAGCAAAAGAAACGCAATATTAATTACAAAACTTATTTAATATAAAATTATCATTAAAACAAAAAAACAATTGAATTATCAACAGCTGCGTTTGAAAAAATATATTTAAAAAAAGAAAAGAAATATGACTTGATACGTAGTTAAAAACGTGAACATATCTGAAGGACAGAGGGACAAACTTCACAGAGCGTTACGAACTCGAGGCGCGGCAGTGAAATTCAAATTCACTCACGAAGATCTAGCGAGTGGCAGTCGCAATCTGATCGCCTGAACCAGAACTCAAATCAAAAGGATGGAAAAAGCAATTCGTGATGGAAGAGGATTGACGGTGAGATTGAGTCCCGTTCAATTCAAATACAATCTGAGAATGAAAAGTGGTTTCCTACCGCTGTTGGCGGGTTTCGCCGCAAAAGCATTGCCCATTCTCACAAACACTGTGTTGCTGGCTCTTGGCGTGGAAGCTCTCTCGGGACTCGCGAGTTCGGGAGCTCAGAAATTAATGGATGGTTGACTGTTTTTGAAGAAGGGAGGAGCCATGTGGCGCGTCGACACTAACGGCAGTAAAGGATTGTATCTAAAACCCACGAGAGGTGGCAACGTTTTCGGAGGAAACGGTCTCTATCTGAAGAGTGGACAGAACATGGAGCGACTCGGTAGGGGTTTGCTGTTGGGTCCGAATTCGCCGTTTAAGAATATACCACTTTTGAGTATGCTATTGTAAAGTAAAAAAATTATATAATTATATAAAGTATAAAAAATAATATAATATAATTATAATTATATAAAGTATAAAAAATAATATAAAAATAGACAAAAACGGATTACGAGGCTTTTTTGGATGATAATGATGGATATTTCAGGAAAGAACTGGAAAAAGAAGCGACAAAAAATAGGGATAGATTGCGGAAATTTAAAAGAAGAAGAATGAGTTGTTTTCCACCACCACCTCTTGAAGAGAATAATGATATGAGTGTTGCCAAGAGATGTACGTGTTCGTTCATAAATATGATGAAGAGAATGAAATGTGTTATAAAAAACGTAATATATCAAAAAAACAAGAAGAATCAATAACGAAAGTGAAGAAAAAGGGAAACGTTAGTACAATATATATGAGCGATAGTGAAGAAGAAGGGGAAAAAAAATAATTTATTTTATTTTTTTCCCCTTCTTCTTCACTATTGCTCTCTCTGTATATTGTCTTTTCATATTTCCAACTTCGTTATTAACGTGTTAACAGTCGTATCTTCTCCTTTTTCGCAAATGTGTTGAATGTTTATCTTTACTTTTGCGAGTTTTTTTTTACTTCAGTTTGGATATATGTAACTTCTGTAGGGCAACAACAAATCGCTCTTATCGAATTCTTTGTCTTTGGCAATAACGATATTCTGTAGATCGCTTTGGTACTCGTAAAACAAATCGAGCGCAGCTTCATCCAATTTCAAAGGCATGCTATATTTGTTGTCTTTGTGCTGTAAGCCCTTCGTCTTGACCTCATTCAATTCGATACCGTCGTGTTGTTGTAATCTATAAATTTTACAACCGAGTTTCTTGCACATTTCGACTCATTTCAATTTCAATTCGCATCTTTTAGGTGTTGTTCTCATGGTTGATTATTTTTTTTGTTTTTTTAGTTTTATGAATTTATTACAAATAATAATATATTTGAATTTTGTGTTTTTTGTTAAATAATAATTTTTGTAAAAAAGTTTTTCTCTCTATATATATACAGAAAGTTTTTAAATTTAATTTCTCTTTAATGTGAAATTTTGTAAAAGTTTTCTCTCTATGTATACAAAAGTTTTAAATTTTGAATTTCCTTTATTTTTGTCGTATTAATTAAATTTTTTCCACATTAAAGGAAATAAAATCGAATTAATCTCACAAAAAAAATTTTTTTTTTGGGGGGGGGAATTAAAAACAAATATATAAGAGAATATTTTAAAAACTTTTTACAAATATTATTATTTTAACAAAAAAAATTCAATATATTCTTACAAACAAAGCAAACAAATCAAAAAATGAAAAAATTAGGAAAGTATACCGCATCCTGTTTAAACGAGATTTGTAAAGAATTAAAAATTCCAAATTTCAGAAATCATACAACCAAATAAAAAAAAAATAAAGCCATACAGGAGTATCATTCACGAGGTGATGGAAAGGAAATCGAAAGACGGAAAGTAAAGAAACCTAAACAAACTTGAATTGTGAAAAATAAGCTAATGGCAGTAACACCTGATGATAGAAAATGAAACGTAGTAGTGCAGAATGATTCAAAACTTAGAGAGCTCATATGTGAGGAGTTACATAGTTTGCTCAATGAAAAGGAAAAGGAAATGCTGATAGCAACGATGTCAGAAAACGTTCCGGTTGTGAAAAATAAGAAGAAAAAGGTGGCAAAAGGAATCGAAATGCTGACGTCAGAAAAAAATGTTTCGGTTGCAAAAAATAAGAGGAAAATGGTGGCAAAGGGAATCGAAATGCTGACATCAAAAAAAATGTTCCGGAAGAAGACAACCAAATGAAAAGCTGTCAAAGAACTGCGGGTTTCAGAAAGAAATTAAAAAAACGAAAACGAGTGATGCAGTCCAGAATCGAGACAAATGACATATATTGAACAAAATTTGTCGAGCAAGGAAAAGGAGAAGAATATGTAGGATGAATCACCATGAGAGCATTCAAATCAGTTTCCGTAGAATGGGAGAGTGCAATCAATGGCTTTTTAAAAACTTTCGACGTGGATCCCCCAGTCAAAAAAATCTATCTGAAATCGTTCATGGAACAGGTGACGAATAAAGTATTGGATTTATTTCACGAACACATGGACGTGGGGCTAAAAATTGCGATGATACTCCATTGAGTGCTGAATAATATTGACGCGAACTCTGGCGAGAGCATCATGGGAGAAGCACATTTCAGATCCGGCGTCCAGACCGTATTTCGAGGTTCCGATTTATTGGACGTTTTCAAAATGATGAAAGATAAGATGTTGATGTCTCTCGCGAATTATCAACAGAGAGGTAGTAATTGAACATTCGAAGAGGTGTTGAATCTCGAAATTCACATGAACAAAAATGATCCATTGAAAGCATCTTCCTACGTGGAATTACTGTATGTCGTAGCTAAAAAAAAGCCGTGGTCAACGTGAGAAATAAAGACGATCGGTGTTTTAAATGGGCAGTCGCCTCTGCTTTATACCCCGTCGAAATCCACGCCGATAGAGTTTCTTGTTACGAGGAGACTTCTCAATTGGACCGGAGTGACTTTTCCAATGCTGTTAAAAGACATCGAACATTTTGAAGCTCAAAATCCCACCGTAGCGGTGAACGTCTTGGGATATGATGAGGAAAAACGAACGATCTATCTTCTCAGACAGACTTCGTATCTCGGAAGAGAAAAAGGAATTATTTTATTAATTTCGAATGGTGACAATCGTCATTATTGTTGGGTTAAACATCCGAGCCGATTACTGTCGAGACAGAATAGTAAACATAAAAGTATGATATATTTATGTTACAACTGCTTGAACACGTTTCAGAGCAAAAATTCGTTAGCAAAACATCAGGAATATTGCAACCAAAAGCAAGACGTCACCATCAAAATACCCAAACCTAACACCTTCGTGAACTTTTGCAATCACAGTAAAAGGTTAAAACTGCCATTCGTCATGTACGTCAATTTCGAATGCTTCACCATGAAAATGAGTTCCTGCCAACCCTACGCTCTTTGAAGTTACACCAAAAATGCACTTTTGACTCGCATTATGACATAGATCCCTTCACCTCCATGAAACGGTCTGAAGACGACGACGTGGCTCAAAAATTCGTGGAAGAGTTAGAATCGAAAATTCAAATTTTATATGAGAAATTCAAAACTCCGGCCAAAATGATCATCACGCAAGAGCAACAGAATGAAAATAACAGAACCACTGAATGTCACATACGCAGACAATCGTTCAACGAGAATTTGCGGAAAAAGAAGAAAGTCAGAGACCATGATCATTACATGTGTCTGTATCATGGTCCGGCCCACAGTGAGTGTAATTTAAGATATCGAGACGCCGCTTTTTATCCGGTGATATTTCACAATCTCTCGGGTTATGACAGTCATCTGTTCATGGAAAATCTCGGTACTTCCCACAAAGAATTAAACTGCATTGTGAACAGCGAAGAAAGATACATTTCCTTCACAAAATGGAAGGTTGTGGAGAAGAAAAAAGTAATCGACAAAGAGATGCTGAAAGAAAAAAGAGAATCTATTCGTAGAACCATACGTTTCATTGACAGTTTTAAATTCATGTTGACCGGTCTGGAAAAATTAGTCGATAACATGAGCGAGGGTAAATTTAAAATCACGAGCGAACACTTTGGAGAATGAGTAGACGTCATGCTGAGGAAAGGAGTCTATCCTGATGCTTACGTAAACGATATAATGAGATTCAACGACACCGCGCTACCTTCGAAAGAAGATTTTTATTCAAAATTATACAAATCCGACTTTTCTGCCAAGGATTACGAATGCATCGAAAACGTGTGGAAATAGTTTGATATGAAAACCGTGAGAGATTATCACGATCTCTGTCTGAAGACCGACGTCCTACTCCTGGCAGATGGGTTCGAAAATTTTTGAGACGTCTGTTGTCGAAATTACGATCTGGATCCGGCTTGGTATTACACAGCACCCGGCCTGGTGTGGGATGCTCTGTTGAAGACCACCGAAGTCCAATTGGAATTATTATCCAATGTGGACATGTTGCTCATGTTAAAAAAGGCCATGAGAGGTGGCGTCTCAATGATCTCCCACAGGTGTTCTGAAGCCAACAATCCCTACATGAGATAAGGATTCGATTCAGAAAGACCAAATAAATACATACAGTATTGGGACGCTAATAATCTGTACGGATGGGACATGAGTCGTCCTTTACCGATTGGAAATTTCGAATGGGTGACGGAACAGGAAGAGATGCAAAAATGGAGAGACTATCCTTGCATTTTAGAAGTCGATTTGAACTATCCGGAAGAGTTACACAACCTGCACAATGATTATCTGCTGGCTCCCGAACGAATGGAACCAGTCAAAGGAAACGATGAAAAACTCGTTCCCAATTTATATAACAAACGTAAGTACGTCGTCTACAGCGAGAATTTGAAACAATATGTCGATTACGGGATGAAATTACTCGGCATACATCGCGTCATTCGATTCAAAGAAGAGCCTTGGATGAAAAAATACATCGATCTCAACACGAATCTCAGAATTCGAGCCAAGAACGATTTCGAAAAAGGTTTCTTTGAACTCATGAAAAACTGCATGTATGGTAAATCAATGGAAAACATCAGGAAGAGAACCGGCATTCGACTAATCACGCCCGAGAAAAAGTCTAAAAAATTAGTGGTGAAACCCAATTACAGACATCAAACCATATTCGACGAAAATCTAGTGGCCGTTTACATGCAAAAGACACACCTGAAGTTTGACAAACTCTATTATCTCGGTCCGATCATCTTAGATATCAGCAAGCAATTGATGTATGAGTTTCACAACGATTACGTCAAACGGAAATTCGGCGTGGAAGCCAAACTACTGTTCACCGACAGGGATAGTTTGGTTTTCAAGATAGAGATGAAAGACGTCTAGCGGGATATATCTCCAGATGTTAACCACGTGGTTCGACACGAGCTATTATCCCGTCGATCACCCATCTAACATTCAATCGAGTGACAACAAGAAGGTGTTGGGTAAATTTAATTACGAGAGCGGTGGTAAACAAATCACCAAATTCGTGGGTTTGAGACCCAAACTGTACGCTTATCTCCTAGATGGTGAAGAGATCAAGAAGTGCAAAGGGGTTCAAGCATGCGTGGTGATGAAAAACTTCTCTTTGCAAGAGTATAAAGATTGTCTGTTCGGAAGTGGGCCGGTGTACAAGACTATGAAATCGATTCGAAGCGGCAATCACGACTTGTATACCGAAATAATCAACAAGATTTTGCTGACGACCGACGACGATACGAGATTCGTGTAAGACAATAAAATAAGCACGTTGGCGCTAGGACATTGCGTTTTGGATATTATTAATGACGAGAGGATTCCAGAAAAGCAAGAGGAATTAGACGAATGCAAGACTATGGAAATCGATAGAGACATCGACAAATTTAGTTTAAACGAGAGTGTAAAGTTAAAAAAGAAAAAAGAAAAAATAAAAAAATAAAAATTACACCATTTAATGAATTATAATAAAAATAAATAAAAAAAAGAAAATACGGATATCCGTAGAAGGTGTGGTCTTACCTAACGAACCCCTATCCATCATTGATCTGTCGACTGTGGAAAAAGCCTTGAAAATCAAAGATTTTTGAGGCGTTCTTTCCAGAGATGCCTTGCCAAACAGAAGACCTCGACAACAATTGGAATGCGGAATTTTAAATCTAGACGATTTATAAGGCGAAGGCACTCACTGGGTGGCGTGGTTCAAGAACGGGAAGAAGAATTATTATTTCGACAGCTACGGACCACCGCCAAAAGAAATAAAGAACTATTTTGACAAATCGGTAGTCCGTTACAATACGGAATGAGTGCAATCACAGGGTCAAAAGTTTTGTGGTCACCTGTGTCTCTACGTTCTCAAGAGATGGTCAGAAGAAGATCGGTTTCAAGACATTCTCAACGATTTACATTAGAGAGATTTTTTATAGTATATATATATAAAGGTAAACAAATATTTAAAAGAACTTAATCGAATAGAACAAAAAATAAAATAAGTGAGAAATAATTCATTCTTAAAAACTGTGTTGAAATATATTTAAAAAAAAACAAAAACATGTTAGTCGATACATTTGGTAGGAGTGATGATGAAAGTCGTCCCAATAAGAAGAGGAAAACGCTCAAAGTCGGCGATGGTTATGACGTTTTCAACTTGGACGAATGTTACGTTCGGAGATACAAACCTCGAGAGGAACCTTTGAACATGAACGATAACAAGCTCTACAATCCAATCTTCCCGAGCTGGTAGATCTCGCAGATGCGGCGACTAAAAAATATTTCAACAGGGAGAACGTGGATTTCAAACAAATCATGAGAGATAATTACGTGAATAGAGCCATAACCGACGATCTCGATCTGAAATCCAAATGTTTGGTGAACGTCGCAAATCCCATAGATTCCACCTATGCCACGACTAAGAAATACGCTGACGACTCTCATGCGCGATTCATCAAACACCTGGGGGTATATAGTTCAGAAAACGATGCAATCAGAACTGAATGTCAATTCTAATAAGATAACGAACGTGGCCATTCCCACGAATCCCAAGGATGCGTCGACCAAACACTACGTAGACCTGGAACAAAGAAAGTCTACCAAACGAGAAATAAAATTGGATCTGAATGCAGGATTCAACACGATATTGAATCTGTCGAAGATTGACGACGTGGACGAGGACTTCACCGCGCTCAACAAGGGCTACGTGGATTCCGCCGTGACGCGATCTCAAGAATACATAGAATCGCAAGTGGACAATCTCTACCTGAACAAACAATCCGGCAGAACTATGAGGGGCGGCATCAACATGAACGGTCAGAATTTATTCGGTCTCGATCACGATCCCGAATTGATTCCAGCGTGGTCAGTAGGTAGTACGTGGACGACAACTCGGTTGGGAGAAAGGGCGACATCATGGAAGGTAATCTAGACATGGGCGGACACGCGCTCACGAATCTGCCAGATCCTGTGCACATGTCGGACGCCTGCACCCTGATTTCGTTGGTGGAAAAAGTCAAACACGCCAGGCAATTGATCACCATGTGGGCCAAGGAGAGCGGTGCGTTGGACGAGGGAAAAGCCGAATGGTCTTTCGGAAATGGAGGTAGTGGATTGCTACATGGTCAGGTAGGATATCCTATGCAATTGGGAGGCGAAATCATTTGAGTGTGTCTGGCTTCCACGGATTTGAATAACAGAGCGATCGTCAATCTCATGGTGAACGGAGTAGAGAGTGATAAGAGATACAGCGTTGAAAAGACCGAGAATCAACACTCGAATGTCAGCACATTCGGCATGTCTCTCAAAGTGACTGCTGGAGACAGGATTAATTTCAGAACGAAAACCAATAATCCCGAAGATGCGACTTCCGTGGTGAGCCTACTGATCGAACTAGATTCTCTGAACAAACAATGAACGTGTGGAAATAATCAATTAAAAATAATAAGTAATTATTAAAAACAAAAAAAAACTAAAAACAAAAAAAAAAGTAATGAGATTTAGAAAGATGTTCAATCTCTTTAGATCTCATTACTTTTTATTTTTGTTTTGTTGTTTTGTTTTTAATGCGTCATTTCTTGTAAGGTTTCATCTCGTGAAATCGGATCACCTATCTCTAAACACACGTCGACATCTATTTTGGCATTTCGGAGATCTTTTTTAAAAATTCTCGAAAAGCAGTTGATCTATTCATCAACGTGTCTAAACGTTTCCTGGTCTTATCTTCTATCGAGATTTTACTTTCGATTTCACGCCTCATATAGTCGGTCAATATCAAAGGTTCTGTTCCGACTAAAGTGTCTAGAATTATTGCTAGTGAATCTTGCGAAATATTTTTAATCAAACCACATCTGTTTCTTCTCATAGTCCAGGCACATTAGACATAAAAATGAGAAAGTAAGGAAAAAAATCGGAGAAAGCTGATTTTTTTTATATGTTTCCGGGACACACATTGCGGATAAAGTGTGAAAAGTCCCCGCGAATCCGAGTTGAGCTTTTTTAGTTAGAGCGTTTTTTTGATGAAAAAAAAAATTAAAAAAAAAATTCGACCCAGCTCCATATTTCTCATTCTTATTCGCCTTAGTAGGGTGAGAATCATAAATATCGTGCTGAATTATATTGAGAATACATATCCCCAACAGAAAATGCCAACTTTGTACCAATCCTCACAATCAAAGGTGAAATATTCACGAAAATGTACAAAATTACGAAAAAAAATTTATTGTTTTCATACACACAGCGGTACACAACGTCCATTAAATCAAATCTACGACTACTTTGGGAGTTAAATTATATATCAAAAGTTGCAGAAAAGCAGTGGCTTGATAATGATATATAACAATAGTCATTTATTCCATAATGAACTGGTGAAACGTGTGAAATATTAACCATACCCCCTAAACTCAAATTCAAACGGCATCGACTTTTCTCATTCAAATACCGTATTATAGCATCATTGTTTCAATTTCCATGTTCGATTAAATCACATAATGTGGTGTTCGCCTACACTCAAGATGCATTGGCATGTAATGTGTGCACAAGTTGACAAAAGTTTTCGTTAGACTCGGCGGCTTCCATATGATTATGTCATATTTAGGGGCAATTGGTTCGGTCATGGCTGGTAGCGGCTTGGATGAACTTTGGGGGACTGTTTATGCTGGTGGGTCAATCCATCATTTGATCAGTGGTCATGCATATTCAAGAGCAGTTCGTGCCCATTTGCTAACACAAATTGCCATTACAAAACTTGTGTTTGAAGAAAGCCGAACACTAGATAACATAGACTGCACAGAAGTCAATGAAATATTCTGTGGACTTGCCAGAGGTGACTGTACAACAGCTGACGCTGTCAATCAAGAAAGTGTCAACCATCTACTGTCAAAATTACACGAACTGCTCCAGAATGCGTCCGTAGGACGCACAGGAAAGCTTTGGGTACAATACTACGAGCAAATAGGTCTTCTCCAGTTGTTCTTGAGAGCAGAGCGCACAGGCGACTGGGAACTCCACACATATTGTGTTCTCAATATGATTCCAGTATTTCACGCAGGTGGTCATTTTGCATACGCAAAAAGTTCTCATCTCTATTTGCAACAGATGAATGAGCTAACAGAAATAATGCAACAGGATGATTTGAAGTTGTTCACTGAGAAAGGTTACTTTACCATAAGGCGCTCAGATAAATTCTGGGACGGGATATATTCTGATCAGACCATAGAGCAGTGTTTAATGAGAATGTTCAAGCTCCCTGGTGGTCTCACACATGGCAGGGGAATAACCGATAGCACTGTTGCGAAATGGGTACATGGACTACCTCTTTGCCTTCCGATATGTAATGCTCTCGAAAATTTTGTTCATGTTCACACTGGTCATGGCGAACAACATCGGGATCTCCGTCAAAGTTCACAATTCACTGATGCCAATGATATCACCAAATTATTGAACTGGCTCAGAGTGCATTCCCCCTTTCAGAATAGAGATCCACTACAATTAGTCTCTATAGCGACCGGGCTTGTGGCCGACGAAACTGTGAACTGTGACCAAGTTCGCAAAATTGGTGAATATTGCGTATCGAATGTTGTAAGCAAAACGTTCAACAGCATCAAACTACGACGTGTTGACACTGTGAAGTCTTTCGCATCGATGGCAAATAGCATCAAAGTCCGTGGAAGTAAGGTAGTGATTGACCCCACAATTCTGTTCAACCGCATCACATGTGTTATTCAGTCACAAGCAGAGATGGAAGAGTATCTCAAATATGAACTCGCCCCGAAACCACCAGCATTGTTTGATTCTGCTGGAATGAGGAAGACACAGAAAAGCACGCTCGGTAAGATCCTCAAAACATACGGTTCCGAGCAAACTAAAATCCCAGAACATTCTCTGTTTGTTGTAGATGGTGGATTTTTATTGAGGGCAGTTGTATGGCCTAAACAGTCGTCATATAAGGACATATGTACATCATATTCCAATTATCTAGTGAGACATTTTGGGGCGAACGTCGTGGTTGTTTTTGATGGTTATGCTTGTACAATGTCGACAAAGGGCATGGAACAAGCCCGTAGATCTAAAGACAGGTATTCCATTGATATCAATATCTCACCCGAGTTACCAGCCACCACACCCCAATCCGATTTCCTTGCAAATGCCAAGAACAAAACCCAACTGATCGATCTTCTAATGCAGGAGCTATCTGCTATCAATATTCAGTCCAAGCAGGCCGAGGCTGATGCTGATGTACTGATAGCCGAAACTGCACTTGACATCGCTCAAGATGACAACAATGTTGTCGTTGTGGGAACAGACACAGACTTGTTAGTCATTCTTACCTCTCGAGTTCAACCGGGATGTAATATTCACATGATGTATTCCATTACCCCAAACTTACTAGTTTCAGTTAGTGAAATAGCAACCAAAATGGGTGACCATAGAAGCAACCTCCTTGTAGCACATTCTATAAGTGGTTGTGACACTACTTCTGCACTCTTTCGAGTTGGTAAGAAGAAAGTATTCAGTACAATTGTCTCCGATGTTACTAGCGACTCACAACAGTATGTCAACACAATTTTGGCGGATGACAGTACACCAAGTGCAGTAGCCGCTGCCGGGGAACAACTTCTCCTGATCTTATACAGGAGTAAAACTGTTTCCTCTCTCGACCAATATAGATATGTCACTTACAAGCGTTATGTAGCAAAATCTAAACTGAATAAACCCATCGACCTAGCCTCACTCCCACCAAGCAGCGATAAACATGTCTACAGATGTTATCTCCAGGTCCAACAATAGCTGGGCACTTCGCTTCTCCGACGGATTGGGGGTGGTCGCTAGACAATGGACTTCTTGTACCGACTGCAGCCACAAAGCCATGTGCCCCCGATAACCTACTGAATCTGATCAGTTGTGGTTGCAAGAGTGCTTGTACAAAAAGGTGTGGGTGTAAGAAGGCAGGACTCTCTTGCTCAGGTTTGTGTAATTGCAGTTCGGATTCTTGTAACAACCACAGAAACACTGTCCTGTCGGAAATTTCTGAGTTCGATGAATAATATGTATATAGGTCATGTCATTTCTGTATATAGCTTTGATAATAGTCAATGTAACTTAATCCATGTTGATTGATTTGTACATTCTGTAAATATTATTTATTGATTTTTGTACATTCTGTAAATATTATTTATTGATCTAATGCTGCCAGACACAGACGTGTCTGTTCGGTCCCAAGCCCGAAAATAGTTGAGTTCTCATGCTGACGAATTTTATGCCAAAAGGGGAACTCGGCCAGAAGCAGAGGGGGTCTTCCATAATGTCTATTTTGTAAGCAATGATAAAAGTCTTCAAATGGTGGTGGATTTTTTATCGTCTGTCCAACTAACATCCCGTTCTGTACTACGATCCTTTGGGCAAATCTGTTAGGAAAATCGTCATTTTTTGCGTAAATCCGATACTTTTTTGTGAATTTTCAATAATTTTTCGCAGAAATTGTCACAGAATGCACATTTTCCTCTAGGTAAATGTATATTAGACATTATGTAGCTCGAAATACGCGTAAACAAAAAATACAGTTGGATCAATTCGAGGTTACAAAGTTCGTGCGATTTTCTTTGATTTTTTTCAAACGCGTTTTCGAAAAAAGGCTGTACTGGGATTTTAGGGGACTTTTGTAAAATCGTTCAGTGACATGTACTCGACATTCCCTGAAAGAATCAGCTTTCTCCGATTTTTTTCCCCAGTGAAACCTAATGTTCTTGGGCTATCAAGTACTCTCTTTCTTTATCATTGATTTTTGTAATTGTGGCGTTCAGAAACACCTGCATGTTTCCTAAATTGCAGTGATCGAACCGTGACCAATCCTTGTCGGTCTGAAACGTGACCACGATGAAACTCGGTCTCTCAGATCAGATTTCACGGTCAGTCTCCAATCGAAGTGATTCGTGGAAAGCGAAATGCTAACTGTGTCGCACTGTCTCATTCTAAATCCCACAGGTAATTTACTCTTGGATTCTACAATCTTGTAGAGACGCACTTTTTCCATGACCAAAGGAAGCGCGTGCAGCACAAACCACGATATCTTGTGTAGAGTTAACTTAGACGCCTCGGTCGTGGGGAGTCTCACTATCGCGTCGTCATTTCCCTTTCGAATCAACATCAGATTGTGTTTGAATCCATACATGATCTTGTTGTAATCGTCTGCGAATCCGAAGATGTGTTTCAAAGGTGTCCTGAATGAAAACGTTCCTTTGGGTCTGGAAGTCTTGACGAAGTAGTCGAATATCGTGGCGGCGCCGGCGTTGGCGGTGCCGGCGGTGCCGGCGGTGCGGCGGTGCCGACGGTATCTTTCACCCACAACTGATTAAGTCCTCTGGATTTCGAAAAACCATCCAGATACGGCAAGAGTCCAAACATCGTGGTGGCCTGACCGGGATGAAACACGGATTCTATCTCTTGTCCGGATAGCAAGTATTTTATAGTATTGCATGAACTCCATTTTGGAAGGAATCTAAGAAAAAATTCTGCAACTAGCCGCGTGCACGCTAGAGTCGGTTGGCGTGACTGACATTTATTACATTTCAATAATAGTATTTTGTTAAACATTTGATTCTATCTCTGTTACACAACACAACTGTTTTTCAACCATTTGTGCTTGGACATAAGTAAATATATATTGGGTCAACCCTACCGCCCAGGAAAAACCAGAGATAAAACTAATAAGACAAAATCCTCTGGAAACCTGTAGTCGGAGCAATGTAAAGTCGACCTATATTTACAGGACGCCAACTTCCGTCCTTTACAATTGATGAACTGATAGAAATAACGCTAAATGGGAAATTTTAGATCTAAATTTCAGTCCAACCGCTCCGATATGGACAGCTAGAATGGCAGTCAAACCAGACGATCACCTCTGTGACGTCAGCACTAACCCGTATCAAATACCTCAATTATCCCGTGCCCTTTCCGGACATCATCTCGCTACTGTTAACCATTTACACACAATATTCCAACATTGTCGAAACTACAATACAAATTTTTCTCGCTATTCTTCGAAACGCGAGAAAAAATAATGTTACTGAATAGATGCATGATGTCATTATTGGCTAGAGTGACCATGTCATCGTCGGCGTATTCACTCCCATCTTCCTTGGTGAGACGTCCCTGCACCACTATGTAACTCTCGCTAGGATGAACGAATAGATCTTGGGTTTCGACGTTGATTCTTATCTCTCCCGCATTGTTCAAACTCGTTCCGGTTATCGGCTCGTATTCGTGAACCTCGTATTCCTGAATAGTTTCATCTTTCGGTATGCCTTGTGTGATATCTAGTATATTTGTCTTTTTTGAGGTTTTGCTTTTTTTTGTTTATTAATTCGTTTGCTTTTTTCTAAAAATAGTTTTAATTATTTTTATTATTATTATTTTTCCTTTATATATAAGTGTGTGTAAACAAGAAAATGTAAATGAGAGTAAATATATATTTTTTTATTAAAACTTCGTCTTCTGCAATTGTTGTTCATAAAACTTTCCGACGATATCATCGCCATCCAAAGCTTCGTTTTCATAAGTCACCGGATCAGTGTGAAATATTCTGATTATCACGAAGATTTCCGTGGTCCATCGAGGAGTGTAACCATTTTCGAAGTGTTTCTTATAAGCGTAGATTCTCACTCGACCGCCGACCGCAAATTTCGGCGTTCTAGATTCCTTCCTGATCTTAGATCTTTTGGAATATAGATTTGCGCAGACCCGTTTTTCGTTTCGAGGATCGCTAGCTTCCACGGGAGTCATCTTGATCGATCTGTGTCGCGTGTTGTTGTAATCTTCGACCAGACCGTTCAGAGCGTATATGTAATTCTTGGTCAAATTCTCCATGAAGTACCTGTGCATCGTTTCCTTCATCATTCGATTCCAACGTTCGAAGACGCTGGCTTTCTCTTCATTTTTGACCAAATAGAGGTCTACCAATGGACGAACGTCCTTGTTATAGAATTCCTTCCCCTTGTCCACCCACAATTATTCGGTTTTCGAGAAGACGAGACGAACATGCTCTTCAGAGCCTCGGCAATGCAAGGTTCCTATTTATTCTTTAAGGCTCTGATCCAACCGTATTTGGAAAACACGCCGAATAAACGTCAATAGATACTTGACGCCCTAGTTCCACCTCGAAAACGGTCTCATGTCGACCAGGTCGGCGGACCAAATGTCATCCAAACTCTTCACGAACACCCTTCTCTTTCGAAATGTATGCACGATGGGCTTGTGTAGCTCCTCGGCCAATTCGCTCGTCAATAATCACTTCTTCTTTTTCGAGATACTTTTTTCTTGAATGCCCCATCCGAATCGACGTTTCGTACCGATCACTTTGCCGACCAGCGAATGTTCAAGCTTCTCTCTCCTAGTCGGATTCGATATGTCTCTCAGTTTCGCCAACATGTTTTCATTGCAGACGTCATTGCGTGTCTTGGTGTCGGGATATCTAGCGTAGCACAGATCGTGATCGTATGCTGCCGCGCCCACCCTATTCATGGGTTTGCTCCAAGATTTACATGTAGGAGTCAGATCGGCATTGAGTCTTTTGTTCAATTTCGTTCCAGGTCCTGTGAAACTATGCCCGGCAGATGCATTCGAAAGGTAGATTATTGATCATTTTGTTTGTGACGCTTTCACCTCTCATCTTTTTTTTCATGAATCGAGTCTTGATCGAACCACACACCTTGCAAATTCCACGAAGCATCTCTCTGTCGTTTTTAGTTCGTACTTCTCGGGAATTACCCGTCTCAGTAACTCTCTTACACTTTATGCAATACATTTTTGAGGGTTATTTAAATAATTTTGTAGTTATTTATTTTTTAATTTTATGTATATAAATTTTAATATTTTTTTTTCTTTTAAAAAAATTCTATTCTCATTATATATATTATTTCAGTCGTTTGTCTTGAGTTCTATCAACTTACCAAATTCCTCCCTAGCCTCTTTGCTCCCCCTTTCCACGAGAGAATCCTTCATCTCTTCCTTGATGATCTGATGAGTCTTGATTCTCACGGCTTCTTTCATGGCGTCGTATTTTGTTTTCTCGCTCAATATCGTGAAGTATTCTCCGTCCAATATCCTACCGTCTTTCAACGCCATCGAGATCATTTCGGATATCGTGTCGATCTTGGAGTCAGCCAAGACGTGAATCGTTTCGTGTTTCCTAGCCTTCAGATATAATTTCTTACTCAAAAAGTTTCCGATCGTGCTAAACAATCCGGCGGCGAGAGCCATTCCTTCTATGGTCAACACGATCGAAACGCCGACTGCGGTCGACAACAATCCAATGCCGGGCGTGTGTACACCCATGGAAATCGTGATGAGCGTCGTGTCGACCGCGTTGATGAATTTCAAGAGGCCCCAATACTTCTTCTTGAGAGAACGACGACAGTCTCTCTCTCGAGTCAGATGCAATTGAATTCTACTGATGTGATCGATGCGATACCTCTCTCCTCTTTCCTTTTCTTCTAGTGATGTCGCCGTTGGCAAAACGCCGTTCGGCTTCTCATCCTCGTCGTCCTCTAACGACGGATACAATTTATTTCTGGTTTTCATTTTTTGTGCTTTTTTCTTTCTAATTTTTATCTATATTATTTACGTGTGTATTTATTTTTATTTTCTATTCTCTCCCTTATTTACATCAACAAGAAAACTTAGTCGTGTCGTATGCTCCTTCCAGCAATAAATTCAAGACGCATCCCTTGTCTTCTAAAGTCAGACTTCTACGCGCCAGTTTCATTTCTTTCGTACTGGTGGGCCTGTCTCGCCCGCAACAGAAGGCGAATCTCCTCCAAAACTTGATCACGTCGTCGATTTGAACGTATTCAAATGCCGGTTCGAAACACTTGATGACTCCATCTTCCCTTTCCATCATCAGGCACGAATGATCCACGTGATCGAAGTCTAGATGATCCCGACACCCGACATATCGTTCGAACAAGACGCGAACTAGTTGAGCCTAGCCTCTCATCAATGCCTTTTGAAGAATCGACGCTCTCACAATCTTGGAATCGTTCATGATTTACGTATACTTTATTATCTGTTCGATTCGGTATTTTATTTATTTTTAAATAACTATTTACTTATATATTTTTTTCTCCAACATTATACCAATCAATTTTTTTATTTCCTCTCGCGGCTCTCGTGATTTTGTTACAATTTATCTCAACTCCTCCCGCACGCGATTTTTTGTTCCTGTCCTAGAAACCGCAACGCATTCGTCAACGATCGATCGCACTGTCTAAACCGCGACGATGAACGTTGAGAAAATTTCATCGATCCTAGTTTTTTCAACATCTCAATTTTTATATTTTTTTGTCCTAGAAACCGCAATCCGTTCGTCGACAATCGATCGCGCCGTCTAACCGCGATGACGAACGTTCAGAATTTCATCGATTCTAGTTTTTTTCTCAACATCCTAATTTTTATATTTTTCTGTCCAACGATCGATCACACCATCTAGGCGCGATGACGAACGTCGAGAAAATTTCATCGATTCTAGTTTTTTAACATCTTAATTTTTATTTTTCTCTCTCCTAGAAACCGCAACGCGTTCGTCAACGATCGATCGCGCCGTCTAAACCGCGACGACGAACGTTGGGAGAATTTGAGGGTGTCGATTTCTTGCGCGCATCCTGTCCTAGAATCCGCCACCGTTCGTCAACGACTGATCGCACCATCTAGAACGCGATGATGACGATTGAGGATTCTAGGACAGATCATAATTTTGTAAAATTCTCGAAATTGTGTATATTTTAACATTGAACTCTATGGGTACATGTTTATGTACATATGAGATTGTGATTGTGTACATATACAAAATTTGTGTC
This sequence comes from Pictodentalium vernedei, assembly GCA_031216915.1. Taxonomy (NCBI): domain Eukaryota; kingdom Metazoa; phylum Mollusca; class Scaphopoda; order Dentaliida; family Dentaliidae; genus Pictodentalium; species Pictodentalium vernedei. The sequence goes on along the minus strand of CM062290.1, from coordinate 186,985,760 downwards.
CTGGGACCCGCCTTTTATACCTACTGATGTCATAGTTGGGGAGATCGAGAAGGCGCCAGTGGGGGAATTATGAAACAGTCTTTGACTGAATGTTGGGATATGTGACGAATTCCCTTAGGGAAGAGAGAGGAGGAGAAATACGTCAGCGGGACACTGGGTTAATGTAGGCCTCCTCGTTAGAGGACAGCAACAAAGCAGAGGAAGGCTGAAGATTTATTATTATTATTATTATTGTTTTTTTAGTATGATTTAACGCGTTATCCGTATATATACCATGCTCGCCTGTTACTACCTGTGAAAAGCCTGTATGTTCAATTTTAGCTTTTAACCCACTACCGGTGTAAATCTTCTGCTGTGGTTGAAAAGAATTTACACCTATAGTCGGATATTCATACAACTTGACCTTCGGCATGACGCAATTTATCAACTTCGACGCGATGTTTCATTCAAACATACATTTTGCGGTATTATCTACTGCATGCAATGACTTATTAAGTTTAAAATACCTACAAGTAAATATTTAAAATAAAATTTAGGAATTGTTAATAATAATTTGACTGAAAAAGCACGGTAAATTCAATCAACTTGGGTGATGTGTCCAGTTGTCAATCAAGCATTCAGGTGCACCGGTCAGATGTTAACAAAACAAGCACATGTGTTCGTGATAGAACATGTCGCTTCTTTCAACGTTTCAAGTGACAAAGTAGATTATTGAAGAGCATGATATAAATAAAACAAATAGGTGCTGGGCCTGTAATCAGATTCAAACCACTAGTAGAATAAGGATTTAAACCACTCAGCAAGATGAGTGGTTAAAACTCTTATCCTACCCGAGGTTTAAATATAGAATATACCCATAGTAGCTTGATGTACCAAATGTCCACAACGAGTGGTGAAGTGGTGTTAACCACGAGCCTTCGGTGCGCGGTTAACACCACTTCAGCACGAGTGGTGAACATTTTTATTATTTATACAATGATCGTCAAATTATTAAGAATCGCGATTATTTTTTATCGATTTTACTGAGAAGCAATCGTAAATACGTGCGAATTTGTTTTTGTTTACATGAGGATCAGTTTTATCACCGAAACGAAATTGAAAAAGAAAGAGGACCCTCTTCATTTTAACAACACAATAACATGCTATTTTGAGTTATGGTGTGACGTGTTCATCACGGTTGGTGTATAAAGCTAAAATTTATGTCATAGGGTTTTCGTATATGGTAGAATAGGTAATCATGGTATTAATCTGAATACCGGACCTAGTACCTATTTATTCTATATGGTCTTCGGTTTCAAAAACATCCATGTACTCTCATCAGTGTCAATATGGAATGGTATTTTTGATATGCAGGTCCCAATTTAGCAAAGCCTCAGAAATGTCAAAATGTTTGAAGTAACACAGGCACTCGCCATCGATCATTTGATGAACACAAAAGCTTAGAGAAAGTAAATATTGTGGCAGACAAAGTTCGTCTGGGTGTAATAATACTAGGAGTATGCCATTATTCAACAACTGCTGCATTAAGGGTGTCAATGAGTATTTTGCAGTCCCAAAGAAAGGAAAGGAGTAATTAAAACTTAAGACAGCTCAAAGCTTGTTCCATGTTAATTTATTATATATAGAATATACCCACAGAAGCTTGGTGTACCAAATGTTCACCACTCGTGGTAAAGTGGTGCTAACCGCGAGCCTTCGGCGCGCGGTTAACACCACTTCACCACGAGTGGTGAACATTTGGAGCACCAAGCTACTTTGGGTATATTTTATTTATATCATGATCGTCAGATTGTTATGAGTCGCTATTATTTTTTCTCGATTTTACTGAGTACCAGACGTACATACGAGCGAATCTGTTTTTGTTTACACGAGCATCGGTGGGTGGTACTTCCGCTATCAATTTTATCGCCGAAACGAAATGAAAAAAGAAAACTGAGCCTTTTTCGTTTTAATAACATAATAACATATTATTTAGTTATGGGTGCTTTATTAACACGAGACAATGCATGCTTGTTAATTTTGGGCATCTTATGAGGTAAACCCATTTAAAAACGCAATAAATAATTGCCACTTCCATTTCACTCATCGCGAGGCGACGTGCGATAAATTTAGACAAGTTTGCATTCAGGTTGACGTCACCAAAGGTCAACGGGGATGTAGTTCTACTGTTGGTGTAAATTTTTACTATTGAAATCCCATTACTGGCGTGTTCATCACGGTTGGTGTGTAAAGCTAAAATTTATGTCATAGGCTTTTTTATATATAGTAGAATAGGTAATCCTGATGTAAAAATCTCTCTTAGAGATCCTGCAGTGAAATAATGCCCCCTGACATGATTAAAATCAGTGCAGTGTAAAAGAATGGGTCCAACTATCAATTTATTTTATTTATTTATTGATGTTTAAGGTCACATATTTATGCACAATGGCTAATCATGACCGTGACAGTTTTACGGATGGAGGAAGTCGGAGTACCCGGAGAGAACCACCGAGCAACGACGAATAGCTGCCAGCTCCCCAACATCGTAACTCCGCACTGCAGCACAGGCAGGGTTAGATTGGTTGAAGACATGCGCACCATCGACGTGCAGTGCGCCTTAGTACACGGCGTCATCGTGCCCCCACGCGGGCAATGGGGATGAAGTGTCTTGCCCAAGGACACAACGCGGTTGCTGCAGGTGGGATTCGAACCGAGGACCTCTCGGCTTGCAGCCTGCACCTCTACCTACTGAGCTACCGCGCTCCCGTCCAACTATCAACACCTACTGACAAGGAGCACATTCTGGTCGAGTTTATATCTAAATTATTACTTGCTTTGCCTGTTTGTCAAAAGTAAGATATTCTTTCATTTTTTTTTCTTTGCAGTTATGATTAACTATCTGCACGCTGCTGAGGGATCCCCAGATTTCTCTTGCCATTGAAATAAATATAATTTGGGCCTTTTCACACCTGTAAATTGAAAGGATTATTTCAACGATGATTTCTTGAGTCACATTTCGATGAATTTTTCATCCATTTCAGTGATGGCTGCTTCACAGTTCAATACGAAATGCTCAACAAGTTACGAGTTAATCCAAGAACGCCCAGTGGTGAAAAGTTATGACAGCTGGCTCTGTATTCATTTGGCACCAAGTATTCTGATAATACAACATGTGGTTAAAATTTTGGATTATAGACGTAAGGTCGGTTGATGTGATTTAACCATTTGAACACCCCTTTCGTGGAATGGTAGGGCCTCTGTGTACACATACAGTGAGATGGATCAGTCCAATATCAATATACAGGGAAGATGAAATAATAACTATAGTCTACGTCCGTCCGGCTTCCGACTGCAGGTATTATCTTATCAATGCCCCCGTGTACAGACTTCTTATGATAAGACAAAAATGGGAAGAAATTATGCTTTGGGCCCAAAAATCGATCTTGCGAGTTCAAAGGGTTAAGAAGGAAGTTGTGTACCTTATTGTATTTATATATCTATTAACCCTTTACCCAACGTAAGGCAAAAACCGGCCCGCGCTATTCTCAAAAATCGCAATTAATTTTCATTATTTTTTTTTATTTTTTGACTCAAAAACTCAGGTTATGACCCCTCGTTGGAACGAGTTCGTTCCAGTGAGGGGTTATAACTTATGTTTCTGAGACAAAAAATGAAACACATTAGTTACTCAAGAATTTTATTTGCAAGTGTCGTCTGCGTTTCATGTTAGGTGAAGGGTTAAAGAAAGAGGGGCGGGCGAAGAGGATCGATGACAAAAAGTAACCAAATATCATTTATCCGTCCTCTTAGCTTATGACGACCACTTGTGGACTTGATATGACCCGAACGCAAGACATTTTAGCACGGTGTTTAGGAAAAGCTTCACACTCAAGTGCAGATCGCGATACACTGAACAATAATTACCTTAATCATTATCGTGTTACTATCAACAAAAAGAAGAGATTACAGAATCAGTGGTGGCGCGTCGGGAAATACAGGGAACGAAGTAGCCAATACTATTTTACCATATCATACAATGGCAGAAAAGGTATTATTTACCCCCTAGTTAATATCAACAATCACGGACACTATTTCTTGTTCTCTTCTAGAGCATTCCATAAACATTTGTCGGATCCTGACATAATCAATAATAGTGAAAAATATATAGGGGACCACTAACAAGTGTGAAGTTTATATCAAAATTTACAAAACGAGTTCAATAAATTAGGTCTAGACCTAATTTACTGGACGAGTTTTGTAAATTCCATATAAACTGAACGAGTTAAAGAGTTTGTTCATTATACGAGCCAGAAACCCCACAAATTGCAGTTACCTGGAACGACAAACAAGCTCCGGCGTCTGTAAGGACTGCGATTACCTTACCACAGAAGATGCGTTGTCTGTCCGCTATGTCCGCATCGGGAAATAGTACCCGATAAAGAATAGATTGTGAAGTATTTTCACGACACACATTTAACTCTTTTACTGCCATGCCCACTTTAGCCATATATGGAGAACCTTTATGAATGCCTGTATGCGAGGACGTTTAACAAAATTTATAACACACTTGAAACTTTAACACCTAAATAATTGTTAGAAATGGCTTTCCTTGCCCTTTTCCAACAATTAATCAGATGGTCGGGTTGATATGCGCATACCAGAACGTACAGAAAATCATCATAAAATAGGTGGCAAAAGTCGCTTTCGGCAGCATAAGTGTTAATGAAATACTTTTCAAATAAACATGTTTATCATTCCTCGCCCCCACCGCAGGGTCTACATGTACGAGTTTATTATACGCTAAACTATAGGTTATCGAAGAAATTGCGAAAAGACAGAAATCGAGTCCCACCACTGTGAAGCTATGGAAATTTTCACTTTCACGGTATCAATCAAATTGGCGACCTTCAAAGCATCACTTCAAGGTGAATACGTATAATGAAAAGTAAAGCTAGTGTTTTGTGCAGATACCAATCATTTCCAGCAATAACTCAATACGAATTCACTTTGAATTGAGGAATGAAACCCGCTAGTTCAAACATGGCCTGAAAGTCCGTAATATATGTTTTGTTTTTCTGATACAATTAAATATTATCCCCAAAACAACCAAAAGGCAAATAAAAAAATTATTGAACTCAATGGAGGAAAGGCGTTATATTTGGAGAGGGTCTAAAAATAGAATGGCAAGGTTAGACTATTTTTTATTATCATCAGATTTACAACTTTTTCTTACAAATGCTAAGATCAATTCTAGATATCGGTCCGACCATAATTCAGTAAGCTTAAAACTATCTTTTGATAACCAACCCCGGGGAAAGGGTATTTGGATGTTTAATAATAGCCTTCTCGGTGATCCGGACTATGTGACTGCTATTAAATAAGTCATGATGAAGATGAATGAAAGGTTTTAGCGCGTCGAAGGCGAGCTGGGACGATGTGGGATTTACAAATCCCTTGCGACCCGGTCAACTTTAATAAATAAGTCATAGCTGAAACAATAGACCAATATATACGACAAAGAACTGTGGAAACCAGAAGGTTGAAGGATGGCACAGCAAAATAAACAAATTGTGTCGGCATTCACATCCAAATATATTTTCTTTGTTGACTTTATTAAAACAAATCCAGGCAACAAATGAGGCCACATTTATTCAGTTGCAAGCTGGGGGAATACCGCGCCCCAAGAAAAGAAAATACAGACAATTGGATTCTCGTCTTTCTTTGTTGAAAACCCGCCTTCAAATGGGAGAAATTGATATTATGACATATGCTGATAAGGCTTCGGATTTAGTGCACTTAGTCTAAAATTTGTGTTATACTTCACTTTCAGTGTTGTTGTTGAAGGTGTAGAATTGGGAAGCCTACAATTTATTTAAAATATACATGGTTTCCTCAGAATTTTCTATGAGGGAATTCTTAGAAGACCAGGCAGGTATATTTAAAATAAATTGTAGAGTCCCCCATTCTACTTCACCTTCAGTGTTTCTGCGTATCTCCTGTTGTTGATAAAGGTTTTATTTTAAATACAATTTATTTTTAATATACCTGGTTTCCTCAAAATTGTCTATGAGAGGATTCTTAGAAGACCAGGCAGGTATATTTAAAATAAATTGTAGAGAGAAAATTCTTAGAAAGTGTAAGTGGATAAATGTTTATTTATTTTAATTGTACCTGGTCTCTTTCTATGAGAAAATTCTTAGTAGACCAGGTGAAAATTTGAAACAGAGTATAGCTTAATTGGGGATTAGCGCCTATTGTTCTCCATAACATCAGTTCCCCCTCAGCCAACATCTTTGATCTTACCTGATTACCCCAAAATTCAAAATGTTGGCAACGTGGGAAGACACCCAATATACAAATGATAACACGGAAAGTTACACTTTTAATAATCAGCTTCTTCGGGAAACATTAAAACTTATGATAAGAGGGAAAAGTATAGCATATGCCTCTTCTGTAAAACACAAAACCGACAAAAGGCAACAAGAAATAGAAGATCTGAATTCTGAATTCTAAACTGGACAGGGAGGATGAGGCAGTGTCAGAAGAATTGAGCTCAGAGCTTGAGATTCTGACCTAGCAAAAATTATTTTACGAAACTTTATATCCCTCAAACTTACCTAAAAATCAACCTCTTGATAAAGATTATATTTTTTTGACAAAAGTAACTCGTTTCTTAACTTTTTAGGCGATGACGAAACAAGAACCCCTTGAAGGGCTCTTAACACCTTCGGAAAGTTTAAATGCCCCTAAAACAATGAAAAACAATAAACCCCCGGTTCTGACGGCTTCACAGATGAGTTCAAAATTTTTTCTGGAAAGACATTGTCACTTATTTGATCAATTCGCTGAATTATGGCTACGAACTGAAACAACTCTCAATTACACAGAGACTTGGAATTATTACTTGTATACCAAAATAAAAAACTAGACTTTATGATTCTGGAGAATCATGGATTTTCCAGATGACATTCCATGATTTTTCATGACCCCAGAGTGTCTGATGAATTGTTTTTAACTGTCTCACTGAAGTTCCCCTCTTGATGTTATGAGAAAGATGGGTATAGTAGTCTGAAATGACTCAGTTTGATAAAAAAATGTTTAGGTAAAAACCCTCATTAATGGTGGAGAGGGTTAATATCAATATCGTCGGCCGACAAGTTAATGACTGACAAAAGGAGTTATGTTTGTTTGTCACATACCCACTGAGTGCGGTGGCTATTTGAAAATAGTCCATTTTATCTCAAATGTATCCAAAACATTGATATCTGGCAGCTTGTAGAGGGTTAACAAGTGCTAACAGGAATATTTTTTCCATGCAAAGTGTAATGTCACACCAAGAACTGCGAATGGCCATTTTTCCTAAAATTCTACGAGATGTTTCAGAGAAATCCAGGGAGAACATGAATTTTATTCTTTTGATGGGTATCATTGTTTATCCAGCCAAAAACGGGTTAAGGTTTGTTTTTTGAATACTCTTATTACTTTCAAAAATAATTCTCAGTGAATTCTACTTCCACTAATGTTGATCTCTCCTCCTAACTTTTGGTGCTGTGGGTATGCAAACACAGACCATTTTATCAAAATTGTGATGTTTAAGAACCTGCATAGGGTTAATAAATGCTTACTGGAATATTTTGTTCATGCAACTTGTAATGTCACAATAAGATCTGAGAATGGCCATTTTTTCTTGAAAATCTTTTTGATGGTTTTAGAGAAATCCTCGGATAAAATGAATTTTTAACCTTTTGAGGGGTATAGCTCTGTAACCAGCCCTAAACGGGTTTATGCTTGGTTTTGTGAATACCTTCACTACTTACAAAAATTATCCTCGGTGAATTCCACTTCCAATGAGGGAGGTTATGTTTATCTCGTAGATACACATTGGGTGTTATGGGTGCTCAAGAACATCCCATTTTCTCAAAATGGCTGTGCTTGGCGGCCTCCGGAGGATTAACAAATGCTTACATGGATATTTTGTCCTTGCAACTTGTAACGTCACTCCAAGACCCGCGAATGGTCAATTTTTCTTGAAAATATTTTTGTAGAAATCCACAGAAAACTGGAATTTTAAGCTTTTTAGGGGTATATCTCCTTAACCAGTCAAAATGGGTTAAGACCTCGATTTTTGAATACCCTTACTACTTACAAAAATGTTTCCCTATCAGTTTTGCGTCCGGTAAAAGAAGCTATGTTTCTCTGTTGCATTCCCATTTGATGTTGTTGGTGTCCAAAAACAGACTATTTTTTCAATTTTTTTACATTTAGCAGTCCTTGAAGGGTTAACAAATGTTTATCGGAATAATTTATCCAATCAACTGGTAATGTGACACCAAGACCTATCAATGGCCATTTTCTCTTGAAAACCCTACCAGATGTTTGTCAAGAAATCCAGGGAAAACATAATTTTTTAAGCTTTTGATGGGTATCACTATTAACAACCACAAAAGAGGTTAACGCTTGTTTTTTTAATACTCTTATTACTTACAAAAATGGTCCTCAGTGAATTCCACTTCCAACAGAGGAGATCATGTTTTTTTCTCAGGAACATGTTGGGTGCAGTGTGTGTCCAAAAACATTTCAACAAAATTACGATGCTTGGCAGCCTGAAAAGGATTAATTATTTAGTATTTATTTATTTATTGGTGTTTAATGTCACATATTTCTGCACAATGGCTAACCATGACCGTGACAGTTTTAAGGGTGGAGGAAGCCGGAGTACCCGGAGAGAACCACCGAGCAACGGCGAGCAACTGTCAGTTCCCCAACATACCAACTCCACACAAGTAGGGTTAGCATTGGTTGAAGACAGGTGCACCATCGACGTGCAGTACGCCTTAGTACACAGCGTCACCGTGCCCCCACGTGGGCAATGGGAGTGAGAGGATTAATAAACACTCACCGGAATATTTTGTCCATGCAACTTGTAATGTCACAGAAAGACCTGCGAGTAGTCAATTTTTCTTGAAAATCTACGAGATGTTTTTAGAGAAATCCTCGGATAACATGAATTTTTAACCTTTTGAGGGGTATCGCTCTGTAACCAGCCCAAAACGGGTTAATGCTTGGTTTTGTGAATACCTTCATTACTAACAAAAAAATTCACTTCCAATGAAGGAGGTTATGTTTATCTCGCAGGTACACATTTGGTGTTATGGTTGCCCAAGAACAGCCCATTTTCTCCACATGTCTATGCACGGCAGCCTCTGGAGATTTAACAAATGCTTACCGAAATATTTTGTCTATGCAACTTGTAATGTCACTCCAAAACCTGCGAATGGTCAATTATTCTTACAAATATTGTTTGAGAAATCAACAGAAAACTGGAATTTTAAGCTATTAAGGGGTATATCACCTTAACTAGTCAAAAATGAGTTAAGGCCTCGATTTTTGAATGCACTTACTACTTACAAAAATGTTTTTCTGTCAGTGTTGCGTCCGGTAAAAGAAGTCATGTTTCTCTGTTGCATTCCCATTTGATGTTGTTGGTGTCCAAAAACAGACTATTTTTTTCAAACTTTTGACATTTAGCAGCCCATGGAGGGTTAACAAATGCTTACCGGAATAATTTATCCAATCAACTGGTAATGTGACACCAAGACCTATCAATGGCTATTTCTCTTGAAAACCCTACCAGATGTTTGTAAAGAAATCCAGGGAAAACATAAATTTTTAAGCTTTTGATGGGTATCACTATTAACAACCACAAAAGGGCTTAAGGCTTGGTTTTTTGAATACCCTTATTACTTTCAAAAATGGTCCTCGGTGAATTCCACTTCCAACGAAGGAGATTATGTCTATTTCTTAGGTATACGTTGGGTGCCGTGCGTGTCCGAAAACAGCCCATTTCAACAAAATTACGATGCTTGGCAGTCTGTAAAGGGTTAATAAACGCTCACCGGAATATTTTGTCCATGCAACTTGTAATGTCACACAAAGACATGCGAGTAGTCAATTTTTCTTGAAAACCTACAGGATGTTTTAAGAGAAATCCACAGAAAACGGGAATTTTAAGATTTTAAGGGGTCTCTCTCTCTTTAGCCTGCCCAAAATGGGTTAAGACTTCGACTTTTGAATACCCTTACTACTTACAAAAATATTTCCGTTTAGATTATGCGCTCGATAAAAGAAGGCACTTTTCTTTGTGGCGTGCTCGTTGGGTGCTGTTGGCGTCCAAAAACAGCTCATTTTTTCACAATTTTGACTTTTAGCATCCCGTGGAGGGTTACCAAATGCTCACCGCAGTATTTTGTCCCTGTAACTTCTATTGTCACACCAAGGCCTGGGGGTGACAAATTTTTCTTGAAAATCTACAAGACTCGTTTAGAGAAATCCACAGAGAACATGAATTTTTTAGCTTTATGGGGGTATTGCTGTTCAACCAGCGCAAAACGGGTTAACGCTTGGTTTTTTGAACATCCTTATTACTTACAAAAAAGATTCTTGGTAAATTCTACTTTCAATAAAGGAAGCTACGTTTATCTCTCGTGTATTGTTTGAGTGATGTGGAGGCCTGAAACCGGCCCATTTCATCACAATTTCGATGTTTAGCAGCCTGTGGAGGGTTACCATGTGCATCGCCTGATATGTCGTGTGTATCAACGGTCGTATTACAGACAGGTCTAATAATGATGAATGTTTAAAAAAATCTACAAGACGTGTTTCGAGAAAATGTCTATAAACCCCAATTTTGGCATTTTTGCCAATTCTGACGAACTAAGGGTTAAATCGAAAATTCCGCTCAAGTACATTTTTAGATTTTGTGACCGTCTATGAGTGTGCAAAATTTCGTGAAAATCGGTCGAAAATGGCTTCTGAATCGTACGGACAAAAAAAAAAAATTAAAAAAAAAAAAAAAAAAGAAACAAAAAATAATAATCCGTAGAAAAACAATAGTCTTTTCCAGAGGGAAAAGCCTAATCAAAACGATACATAAAAACTGGCACCAAACATCCCTAATTACCGTAGATACAAAAATAGGATCATCAGCAATTGCTAACCGAGTAAAACGATTTTCTTCCCAATTTAATTTCTCACACCCAGCTCGATTTTATGAGGAATGTACCAGATTAACTTTCGATATAATTGTTAAAAGTGAGAAACTAGACATTCCAGGCATCCAAGTTCTTGTAGATTTCGAAAAGGCTTTCGACTTTTTGGAATGGACTTTTATCCAAAAGACGATGGAATTCTTAAATTTTAAACGTCTATGATTAGGCCAGTTCAAACCTTTTACAGCAACATTTCTAGTTGCATATTTAATAATAGTCATTGTTCTGAAAGATTCAGTATAAAACCAGACGGAAGGCAAGGTGACCCTTTATCGCCGTATCGTTTTGTTCTTGGTGTAGAAATTCTTATAGCGTCCCTAAAATTTAATCCAAATATAAATGGAATAAAGTTAAAAGAATTCAGAATAGTTAATAAGTCATTACGCTGGTGACTCCGTCCTGTATATAAGCGACGATGGATACTCTCCAGACACTGCCCTGAATATGGTTAAACAATTCTCACTAATCTTTGACTTAAGGGTTAACTTTGATAAAACGGAAGTTGTATGGATAGGTTCAATTCAAAGCGGGGTTCTGGTGAAACACTACCAACAAGCGAACAAGTCGTGTGGAATCATTCCAGATCATTCAAAATTCTGGGGATTGAATTAAATCTATTTAGTGACAATTATAAATTAAATAATTTTACTAACAAAATGCAGAAAATTTAAAAGTACCTAAGCGACTGGTCATTTCGTAACGTAACATTAATTGGGAAAAATATCATCATAAAAACATTTGCTTCACCAATTCTGACACATTGTCTTAGGGTTCTACCAGACCCACCAAAAGAGATATTTAACAAAATTCAAACATTTTTTTTATAATTTCTTGTGGTTTGGCAAAGTCGAAAACGGCAGAATCAAGTTTCTCCATGCTGAAACTTTTAATCGTACTCTAAAAATGGTTTGGGTAAAGAAACTAGTGGATTCATTCTCGTTGGCTGTATGGGAAAACCCTCGTAATTGACGAATTAGAAGTGTTTGGAACCTGCAAGCTTTGGCACTTACATAAAGAAGGTCTAATAGTGGTTGGAAAACTTGTAAACACATTCTGGAAGGATGTTCTTCTGGCCTGGGCTGTTCTGGACAATAAAAGCACAACAACCCCTGCAGAAAAACTGGGTGAAACTATTTTCCTAAATAATCAAATAAAAGTTATCGGACAACCTTTTTTCAATAAAATTTGGTGTAATAAAAGTATTTATTTCGTAAATGACCTAGTATTTGAAAATAACGGCCTCCTGACCTTTTCTAACTTCTCCAACAAGTATAACATCAACCCCGCATTTACAGTTTTTCAGGGTATTATAAATGCATTACCCAAATCCTGAAAAACTACTATTAGATCCAATAAAAATTGGCCCATTATTCAGGACAGAAAAGTTGACTTGTTAAAATCGACCAATAAAGTCTCCCGAACCTTTTATTTTAAGTTTTGAGAACTGCACACAACACTTCCTATTTAAACGCAGAATAAATGGAATGAGGTTTTATATTTTAATCTGCTCTCTGATGACTGGAATTGTATATATACAATCACGTATGATACATATCTACAAAGTTTACTTTTCAAAATAGTCCATAAAAAGCTATATACGAATTCAAAACTTTATAAACGCAAACTCTCTGAAACGGAACTGTGCACTTTTTGTTGCAATACAAAGGAAACAATACTTCACTTGTTTTTTTAATGTTCTGTTGTGAAAACAGTTCTTCTAAATGTTTCGAAACATTTGAGGAACAAGCGCGATGTTGAGTTTCTTTTAACCCCAGAATATGTTATGTTAGGCTTCAAAAATACCCATGCCCCATCTAATAAAAAAGAGAGTTTAATATGTTTATCGACAGAAAGTTTAATTATTCCTACAAAGTGAAAAAGAGTCTACCTACCTACAAAGGATTTATTCAACAATTAAAAAATTACAGAAATCAAGAACTCATATCCACATATACATACTCGAAAAGACGTACAAAAGAAATAAACTTAAGATGGAATAAAATCAGATCTCTTCTAACTAGTTAACCTCTTTTATATCCTCTATGGATCGAGTCGCCTTGGCTCTCAGCCTTACATAACTTTCTTGAAAAAACGACGCCTGCTCAAAATGTCTAATTATTTTATTTATTTAATTTTTTTATTTATTTAATTTATTTACTTATTTTTTTCTGGATGGAGCTCACTTCTTCCCCTTGGTGGAGCAAACGCGTCGCGCATGTTCCACTGGGGGGGGGGGGGGGGGGTTATATTGTTTGGGAGAGGGGTATTGAAAGGAATCATGAAACTGTAGAGTGGTTTGTACATAGCCTTTACATTGGGCAAGGGGTTAATGCATCTCTCGTAATTGTAGGTTAATTTTGTTCGATTAGACATTAATGTGAAAAGTAAATGTGTGGAATTCACTAGTTGGTGTATAGAATGGCTTGGTCGATGCATTTCTGGTCGTGTTAACTGGCTGAGGGCTAGATTATTTTGGTGGTCTGAACTTGGGGTTCAAAATTTGTTTTACGACAAATTATTGGAGAGTTTCCACAGGCACTCACCAGTCACTTGTAATAAAGCAAATTTATAAAAACAAATTGATATTTGCGTTTGACTGACTATGAAACATAAGCAATGAAAATTCTGGCTTTTGCTATGGAACTATCTTTCTGTGAAAGCGCCAATAGTGGATTCTAGCACTCAACCAGCTAAATGAGGTCCCCCTTCACAAAAAATCAGATATCCAATTTACAGCAGTCATTACAGACATCGTTACACGGTCGCAAGTCAACCATTCCTACAATTATGGCGAAAGTGAGAGGTTGCGACAATAAAGTTTATACCCAACGACAGAAATGCACCGACGTAATCACATATTTGTACCTGCATATACTATGCATGTAGAACCCCGAATCGCTAGCAAAACACACACGGCAGTATCTTGCGGCAGTATTTTGCAACATCGTACTTTAGACACCCCCTTCTCTATAGTGTAGCTACAAAGGAAACCTCCCTATCATTACAAAGGAATAACTAACTTTGCTATTTTTGTTTTATGTAAAATAATTTTCTGTGAATTTTATCCATAGAACATATTCTTTTCATTGCAAATAAGAACCTCAGATCTGAATAAAAAAATTTACGAAAAGGGTTTTTGGCTTTGTACGTCCTTTCAAATGACTTTCAGGCCATGTTTGGACTAGAAACCCGCCAGCTGAATCAGATTGCAAGACGCTATCCGTTCCCAGTATCAATCAAATCACTTCCGCGTATCAGTGATTCAATGCGCTGTTTCCTTTCATGCATCAAATCAAGGATGAAGCAAGTGGAATTATCCGAGTCATGTAAAAAGTGTATAATAAAAAGAAAATCTAGTGTTTTTGAGTGGATACCGAAAATTATCTCACTTCTCTCACCAGCGCAAGCGCTCGCTAAAATAAACATTTGTCTCGGTCACCCATGAGATGATTTTCGGTATCCATTCATAAATTCTGGATGTTCCTCAATATTCTCCGGTGTTTGGTGGGTTCTGCATTACCATATTTAATGAACAGGTTTAACAGCTCTCATTCTGTCCCTTTAGTAAGTTGAAAAGCCTGACAGTTACTTGCACAGTTCGGTGGTTTTCTCCGAGTACTCCAGCATCCTCCACTCGTAACACTTTCCGACACGAACGACATGGCCACGGCCGTTATTTATTATTATTTATTTATTGGTGTTTAAGGTCACATATTTGTGCACAATGGCTCATCATGACCACGACAGTTTTACGGGTGGAGGAAGCCGGAGTACCCGGAGAGAACCACCAAGCAACGGCGAGCAACTGTCAGCTCCCCAACATACTAACTCCACACAAGCAGGGTTAGCATTGGTTGAAGACAGGTGCACCATCGACATGCAGAACGCCTTAGTACACAGCGTCATCGTGTCCCCACGTGGGCAATGGGGGTGAAATGTCTTGTCCAAGGACACAACGCGATCGACGCAAGTGGGATTCGAACCGAGGACCTCTCGGCTTGCAGCCTACACCTCTACCTACTGAGCCACCGCGCCCCCTCCCTGTCCGTTGAAAGTGTCGTTACACCCTAATAAACAAGCAAACAAACAAACCGAAATAGGCAGAGGTTGGTGGAACATTTCTGTCGGAAAATTGTTGGCTACATGTAGCTACCGAAACGCAAAAAAATTTGCTCCGAATGCCGATAATATATATGAAAAAATTAACTATTGACGAAACCACAATTTTTATTATCCAAAATGTTCTTATGTTTCAAATATCCTCTGTATGAAATCGCTCGTTCGTTTAATATTAGTATTTTAAAGAATTGCTTTCTTTAAACAAAGCTAATTTTATAAAATTAAAATAATAAACGAACGTTTCGGATATGTTTCGTTTAATAATATTTTAAAGCAGCATTTTGAATTTAGTTTACAATTTGTACCGACAATCAGCGACCCACGAAAACTCTAGAGAATTTTAACTTTTCGCCCCACCATGTTGAGATCCTACCACCAGTCTGTCCTACTTTAATACATAAAATTTACAGTGCCGGATACAATCAAAATGCGCATAGAAGTATTGAAAACACTTATTGTTGCACTCACTTTAGTTTTCGGTATATAGTTCCGTTCCAAATATTTACTAACGTTGTTATTAAATACTTCAGCTTTGTTACGTCTTTTTATTTCCTCTGATAGAGAATGAAATTATTTTTTTCTTCTGGCAGAAGCTGAAGTGTTAACATGGTTGTAGCTGAAAGAAGGAGTTGGTGATGTGACCACTCCCTCCCTCCCAATAAATTTTCTCCCCAGGTCATCATGGTCCTTGGGCAAGACAGTTCGTTATGATTGAGCATGTGGTTAAACACTAAATATCTTGATTTAACACTTTCACCTCTAGTTGCCCTGGAAGGTATCGTTTCAGACAATACTATCAACAGCAAATGGACGAAACCATCCTGGTTTATTTGGAAGGTTCAGTAATAATTTAATCCAACAGCTCTGTTGAGCTGTTGGATTAAATTACTGCCGAGCCTCGCTTCAGATTTTTTTGCTCTTTGTATCGTCTGCTCGTCCGATACCAATTTTGTCTTCTCTTAACATTTATGCACAACAGGTTGAAAGGCTTAACAGAATGCAGGTTAGACAGTAGACTGGACTTGAGTATTAGATATCACATCATTCTTGCTGGTTATATTTTTTCTGAAAATTCTAGATTTAATACTTAGATTTATGTCATACGCACACAAATTGAGGAGAATTGTTGCAAATCTGTGAAATGAAGAGAAAGTTTTTTCTTGTATTTTATGCTTGTTTTAAGGCATGCCGGAGAGCTCACCAAGATACAAAAGTAATCGAGAACTGATCGCCTCTTTCGAAAGTCTTTATTTCGCAATTCCTCTGTCGAGAATTTTTGGCTCAGTAGGTTCGGTGAATCACCCTTGTTCTCATCTTTGATATAGATTTGCAAAAAATCGGAAATTTGACACAGGTCGGTATTTTTCACCATCCTCCCTGTCAAAAAACAATGATGACCTGGGTTCGTGGTGGACAATCTGAATTATCACCACGAGGAGTACATTGCTCCCGAGGCTGTACTTGATGGAAACAACATCTCAGTGGGAGGCTATCTACAATGTCCACTTCGAGCCAGGCCATCATTATTTTACTTAAAATGAATAGGTTGTGAATAGGTTTTTTTTTGTTTTTTTTTTAGTTTAAACATATTTTATTTGCCATTAAACATGCACACGAGGATTGGCGGACAAGTGCTTTCCACTTACATAACCCTCCGCTCCTCGAACAGATATACAAACATACAGGAGAAGGCAACAAAATTTGAAGAACAAATACACACATATTCTATCACTCACATTATATAGAAATAAGAAATGAAAATGCGTTGTCGAGTTTGAGTGAAGAACAGATGATTTAGTGAGGTTGAACTAAAAATACAACAAAGATAAAAAAGGGGGAGAACTCGACGATTTCCTGCTCAACATCATCACACATCTGAACAGTGAGGCATCACTCTCGCCGCGTTAAACCGCTTCATTGACAAACCGCGCGCGCATGTTCTACTTTCAGAATCGGATGGATCAGGATTTGGACATGGCCAAGTTTATGAATGAATTGTGAATAGGTTGTGTTTATGATGGTAACCAAATTTTAATCATTCCAAGTGAATAGAACAACAAATTTAATGTTCACTTTGCTTTTGGAAAGAACGTTAATATAACCCATCACCCATTGTTCTGTTTTGACATCAACAGACTCTAAGTTTACATTCAAAATGAATTGACAGTTGTCGAAATTTATTTGGTTGAAGTTGACCGTTCTCCGTTCTCTGCAGGTGTTTCAGTAACGAGTACTCGGGACGTCTCGGTCTGAGCGGTAAACATTGCCAAAAATGTTGATCGGTATTATTCCACGGGCGGGGCACGTTGCGAAGTAATCAATAACACCTTTTTGACAAATTAACGTAATGTACATGTATTAGTATGATGAGGAATGATATTATTTATTTATTGGTGTTTAAAGTCACATACTTATGCACCATGGCTAATCGTGCTCCTGCCAATTTTACGGATGGAGAAGGCCGGAGTACCCGGAGAGAACCACCGAGCATCGGCGAGCAACTGTCAGGTCTTCAACATTCTGACTCTGTTCAAGTTCCTCTCAAGCAGGGTTACAGCGTTTGAAGACATGCTCACCATCGACGTGCAGTACACCGTGGTATACGGCGACATCGTGCCCCCATGTAGACAACCGAGATAAAGTGCCTTGCCCAAAGACACAACGCGGGTCGTCCCGGACGGGGATCGAACTCGGGACCTCTATTCCCGCATTCTTTTCATGACACTTAGAGATGGTGAGTAGGAGCCCCAGCCAAACATTTTGTGCAATTTGTTGAATTGTGCTGGAGAACAATTTGTCGAGTTGACTCAAGTTTTTCGGTAATCGCCTTTATTCAGGTTAACTCAGGGGCGGAGAGAGTACACAAATGCAGAGAGGTATGTCGGGGGGGGGGGGGGTCCTTACTCCAAGTGCAGTCTTGTCGTCGCATGGTAAATTATTTTCGATGCCCAGCTTTATTCCTGGATATCTGAAGCATATTTGGCCAAGAGTTGTTCTCCTGCAATATTATTTTATTTTGAGTTTTGGGACGAATACGGTGGCAGACTTTCAGGCATATTTTTTATTTATTTATTGTTGTTTAAGGTCACACATTTATGCACAATGGCTAATCGTGACCGTGACAGTTTTACGGGTGGAAGAAGCAGGAGTACCCGGAGAGAATCACCGAGCATCGACGGGCAAATGCCAACTCTTCAACATTCTAACTCTGTTCAAAATCCGCTCAGGCAGGATTACAGCGGTTGAGGACATGTGCACCATCGACGTGCAGTACGCGTCAGTAAAGGCGTCATCGTGCACCCATGAAAGCAACCGGGATAAAATGCCTTGCACAAGGACCTAACGGGGATCTAATTCGGGACCTCTAGCATAGAAGTCCAACAGTCTACCACTGAACCACCGCGCTCGACTTTCAGGAAACATTGGTGCCTGCTGTCAACTTTGTGAGTTGCATGCATTATATTTTCCGTATCCTGTGCATCACAACCTCCATTTTGATGTATAATTTGTGTATATTTAATTTGAATTTATGAAATATCAGAAGTAGGAATTTCAAAGTAAACAAATTTCTCTTACTTATTCTGCACCTTACACGGCAGAACGTACAACATAACAGTGACAAATTATGCACCCGGTTATACAAAACCGCATTCTGCTATTCGTTCGTGACAAAGAAAGATAGCTTACATACAATAGGCACAAACTTTACAAAAATAGTTCGAGAATTATGAAGCATATCCACAGAACAAACAGCTCCGTCCATTTTTTGCCTCAGGTCGGAGATATTTTGATATCTGAGGTTCGATAAATTCTGGGGCCGCGTTGCGGAACCTTCCAACCGCATGTTTTCCTGTAACCTTTTTCCCGGACAGTCCGACCCTGCTCGAAATCTCATAAAGCGAAGGGACAGAAGCGTCAAAACCAAGTACATCCTCCGTTTGTTATTACATTTCATTGAAGGACAATTCTTTAATCTGCCTGTATGCAGTGTTCACGCTGTCGAGTGTAGAGCGCCATTTTAGCCAACTGCACTAAAAAAATTGATTTTGTACCAAAAACGTTTGGTTGGCTAAATTTTGGAACCACACATTTCCTTTCATTTGCAGAAATGAAAAGTGCGATCAATGACCAAACAAACAAAGCACATCGGGTTTTTTTATTTCCAGTGCAAGGAAATCGTCATCTGGCGAAAAGACGGTACGGAGGCATTGTTTTTTCTGCAATAAAATGTTGTAGGTTACCAGCTTTAAAAAAGGCAGAATTTAATTAGATAAATACTTCATACCGTCGCGAGACTCGCGACGGAGTGAAGTGATTGTCTAATTAAGGTTCTATATAGGTAAGTTATTTATTTATTTATTGGTGTTTTAAGGTCACATATTTCTGCACAATGGCTAATCATGACCGTGACGGTTTTATGGGTGGAGAAAGCCGGAGTACCCGGAGCAACGGCGAGCAACTGTCAGCTCCTCAACATACTGACTCCACACAAGCAGGGTTAGCATTGGTTGAAGACAGGTGCACCACCGACGTGCAGTACGCTTTAGTACACAATGCCACCGTGCCCCCACGTGGGCAGTGGAGGGGGGGGGGAGTGTCTTGCCCAAGGACACAACACGTGGCCAAGTGTGTTTCAGGTATCCAAGAACAAAGATAGGAAAATAAAAATTCTACAAAACAATTTTCTTGAAATATTATTTTATTATCAGTTCTGGGACGAATATGGTAGCAGACTTTCAGGGACCAGTGGTGCCTCCTGTCAACTCTATGAGTTGATAACATATGTGGTTCGTGTTATGTACATCTCAACCTTCATTTTGACGTATAAATTGTGTATATATAATTTGAATTTAAAGAATATCAAATATAAAAACCTCCGCAGTGTTAGAACCTAAAGCAGGGTACGAATTATCTACCATTGGGGTGCGAGTTACGTCCTATCATGGGCACGAAACGTCAAGAAAATGGGGTACGAAACGATTGAAGATATGGGTACGAAACATCCAAGAGTATTCTTGATCTAAGTACGAGATGATGACCTTGACAGAGACGTAGTAAACAAATACTATACAAAACGAAGTCTACAGTTCGGGAATAACCCACACGTAGCTCTGTCGCCGCGTATTGGAGAATTTTGATTTCCAAGCATTGTCTTGGATATCTGAAGTATATTTAGCCACGTGTTCTTCTAGCCAAATATTATTTGATCATTCGTTCTGGTAAGAACACGGTAACAAACGTCCAGGAGGCAGTTATTGCTGCATTCAACTCCAAGTTGTTTGCATATATTTTTGTGCTCTTGCACCATACCTTGATTTGTGGATATTTAATTTATATCGATGAAATATCAGACTTGGGAATTTTAAGGTCAAGTTATTTTTGTTACTTATATACCATCTTGAAATATCAAATGCCATTAATAACTGTTTTGTGGGTCATTTAAGGAAACAAATTGATTCACACAAGACCAAGATTCAACAACTTTCTTCAATAGTCACATTTCCTTCATTTACAACAACGGCAGGTGTAAATATTATTACAAATATAAAAACAAACATCTAAAACAAAAAAAAAACAATCATTTTATTCTCATAGTCTTGTTGGGGCGACTTTTAATTATTTTGGTTTTTTTTTCACTGTTAAGGATGACAAAATATGTAAGCTGACGTGCACAGTTACCTGATACTTAAAATTATGGGTTATTCTCGTTCACCCAGCCCACTAGTTTTATTTAAGGGGTCATCCAACCTAACTTTGGTCAATTTTTTGACATCTTTCCCAATGCCTCAGAAACAGATAAGAGAAGTAAGGAAAGGCAAATTATATATCAAAATAATGAGTAAAATGCATAGAAAAGGTACATATAATTTTTTCAGGAAAAAAAGTGAATTTTATGATTTTGAAGAAGATTAATTTGCCAGTGGCATAAGTAACGAACCGGTAAAACCACAAAATAATCGGTAATTCGAAACCCTTGTCCTCAATATAATGATAACATTCTACAGACTCGGAGAAAGCATTTTTTTGACACGCACTCTGGTGGGTTTTGATATTTGAATGTAATAACACCAACACAAATTTTGAATGTTCCGGATGTGGCCATGTTTCAATGATGTTTATTCCGGTCATGTGATTACGATGTGCTTCTTGCAGAAATACTCAATTCGGGAAATCGTAAGAATGCAAGGACGTGATCACGCTCTTTATTTGTTCGAGACGATGTATGAGCGCATTTGCAAACAGGTGGCAGCAAATACTTGAGCTGTTAATGTCATAACTGCAAAATATGGTTCGAAATTCCCTCTCGTGTTTACAGGCCATCTGAACTTTTTTGTTGACAAAAAATCTGAATTATTGCGCACTAGAAAGACAACATGAACCAGTTGTAAAAAAATAACCGAATGTATAAAATCGAGACGATACACATAAAATAAGGCAATATTCATAACAAAGTAAGCAGAATGCTTCTGTAATAACTTTTTCACGAAGTATATTCCAAGTGACCTGGAACTATATTGAGCGTGTTGATTTCCCCCGATGTTCTGAGGTTATTTACTTCCTAGTAACCATGGAATTTGTCGCGGCTGTGTTTGATGTCTGCAAAGGACCGATTGAAGATGGGGTGGAAATGATGCATTCGCGCTTTTAAATAAGGTGCGCTTGGACGATGCTGAGAATTTAGTTTTTTCTTGCAACCAACCATAGTAACACAATCGTCAATCAATGTCTTTTGTCATCGTTTTTCGCTGACAAATGTGACAAATCTCCTTCACCGGAAACTATCTCCGAATTTGCATATCACAATAAACATAACCGCTGTCAGCGTGGCCGTGTGGTCAAAACCGAAACGAATTATCGAATCCACGGTCAAAATTAGCTGCAATTGGCTTTTAAACAAATAAAATACACGAAATATTCGCAATTTCTTCATTATCCATGCCGAGTTACTTTTTAACCAGAACACATGCATTCAGTTTCGTTTGTCGGTATCAAACTGATATTGTTTGTGGTAATTAATAGTACGAGAAGGCGAAAGAAGCCAAATATTTCCCCTCATCTATAAATTAATTAAAATTGATAATTCCTTTTATTTTACTGAAATTATGAATTGATAAGGTGGGTGTGTTGCGATTATTATGCCCCAGACCTGGAAGTTGGAAAATCAAAGGTGCATCTAGGGCCGTGCAGTGGTGACCTCTATCCTCTTAGTCTTACCCATTCATCATTACATGTATCAACATTCTCCCTTGTATCTCAACCATTCCTACTCCAATTTGAAGGATATTTGATGTTGTAATCGAGCATCATGGGGAAACAATGCCTGTGTAGCTGCTGTAGCATGTGTTTCTTCCCACATTTTTACAGAGTTGTGGTACTTTTTCACTCTTTTGAGTTCGAAATTTTTATTTATAACTAGATGATTTGTTACAATTTGTTGCAAAGTGCCTGCTGATACCCTCAAATGTATTGCTACAAAATATTTCTGAAGATTTTGCTCCTATTACTTATCAAGCAACAACCTAATGAATATTCTGTATAAAACCACCAATCTGATGTTTGACACTTTTATCGGAGTTGTTTTGATGGCTAATGGAACACAAAATGTTGATTATGACAGGACTTATCTATTCACCCATTAATCGATAAATTAAGTGTTATAGTTGGAAGTAAGAAGCATGAAAGGTCCAGAACTAAAAGTCTAAAAAGAATGTTTTGCAATGTAACATGATTTCTGCAGATACACTTATTTGGAGGGTTACCTGTCCGATAGTGTTTGGAACATGTGTGGCCAGGATCTTCAAAAAGAAAAAAGAGTTAAACTTTGAGAAAAAATGCATATGCCTTGAGTGCCGGACGTAGAGTCCTACAAGGAAGAGAGCCCCAACGGCCCCACCCCTCCCCGGGAAATTTTTTGTGTCAAGTGGAGCTCTCTTGTAACCTTTTGGGGATTGCTTTGTGTTCTGCGTTCTTGAAAAAAATATGTGAGATGTGCCCTTCTGATCTCAATATGCCAAAAAACCTCCTTGGGGAAATTACATGCGATAATGGTTATGTAAGGTTGATTTGATGTGTTTCGAATAACAATATACTTTTAAGTACATTAGATAGTTTATTGCAGTGACAGGTTACAGTTACCCTTATTTCTTCTCCAACATATATCATGAGTGTATTGGTGTCCAAGAGTAAACAGAGCTATTATACTTATTGATAAACCAGACAAATTTAACAATTTAATCACTATCAAACTGATGCATGGGATAAAAGGGGTTACAGTGCAAGTGGTTTGTAAATATATTTATTCAACTACAATATAATGACTTTGCAGTGCATTCTACATAGGTGAATATCATAGTTTCTTTCCAAACCACTACAGTGACACATACGTCTTTATATTGGGAGACACTCTTTTGTTCTTCCACACTTCTGATGGACTCCTTCAAGTTGACCTTTGTTGAACTCTCCAAATCAAAACATAAACAAAAGAAAATGTCTGCCTTCAATCAGTGAGCACTCCACTTATAACATTTGGTCTCCATCTTTATTACTTTCATGAATTAGGAAAAAATTTCTTCGAGTATGTACTTCAATGTTTATAGAATACAGCTGTTATTTTATTTCGAGGTATTTTATTGTAAACATTTTGTTCTCTTACTTTTGCCACAGCAGACTTTCAGGTGGTGCTATTTACACATGGCAGCAGTTCCATGGCACATTTCAGTTTCCACATGTTCTATGTTTCATTCCAAGCATTTTGGTATATAATTTTTTGGGGTTATTCATTTTGGGCCTTTTTTAGACTTGAAAAGAAAATTACATGAAATTTGACCAAAGTTAGGTTGGACGTCCCCTTAACACTTGGGCGAAGATTATATTTCGTATTGAAACCGAGAGCTTATGTTTCATCTCCTGACTTAATTGATGGGTTGAGATATCAAAACAGAGAACTTCGTACTCTTAAGACCGATTTTCCGGTCCAAGGCATAATGTTGTCCCATTTTTGTGTTATTAAAAGAGGTCTGTCCACGAGGCATTAGTGATAAAATCATAACTACAGTCTGCAGACTGCAGCTATTATTTTATCCTCCCTGTATATGGATATTGTAACGGACCCATCTCACCGTAAATGTACACAAAGGTAATATCATTCCAGGAAACCAGATTAAAGGGTTATTATTATTATTATTATTTATTATTTATTATTATTATTATTATTATTATTATTATTATTATTATTATTATTATTATTATTATTATTATTATTATTATTATTATTATTATTATTATTATTATTATTATTATTTATATGATAAATAATTTTGAGATCATGAAATAATGTGTATTTATAAAAACGATAAATAATTAATAATAATTTTCGTTCGTTTTTGTCATTTTCCTACTCACCCAGCCCTCTGAATTTGCAGTTAAATTTCCAACTGATCTGAGGAAAACTATAGTCGGCATTTCGTTGATCAAGAAAAGTTTGACACTTTTACCAGAACAATGGCGGCTGGGTAGACAGGAAGACCCCGAAATTATACCTACATTGACTGAACCTTGCGCACGAATATTTATCAGATCCTGTTGTTATAATGTTGAAGCACCCGGGTGAGTTAAACTGATGGGAACAGAAGCCCAAAACATGATTTATTCACAGAATAAAGTCTTAAAATAGTCAAAATGTATATACTAACAAGATCACCGCCTAGCGGGACAACATTCGCCCGTCAAAACTGGAACATGCACAAGTCTCTGGGGTAAAGTTTGAAATTTGTTGACTCGACTATGTCAGCCCCCCCCCCCCCCCCTTCCAATCATAGCCCATTCCCCTGCCCTGTCTGGGACAAAGGGTAATACACCTGTTTTCACATTTTCATATTAAGTGATCTGAAGTCTTTACAAAAAAATTAAAAAAATGGTAGCAACCATTTTATTCAAAAGATAACTTCTAAAGGGCTGCAAGGCAGCTGCAGAAGATTCTCCTAGGTGTTTTCAATGGTAGCGTCCATTCATTGATGGGTTAACTTTATTGATAACGATTGACGGTAGGTGGCAACAGGGAAATGTGCATTTTGAGGATTATAACAGCTATAAATGGTGAGGATTCTCGTCGCTTAAAAATAAAATGGTGTTACCTGCTCCTGTCACATGCACAACAACAATCGATGATGAACATTGGTGCAAAGTTTGAATAATAAAGTAAGTAAAATGTTGGAGTAGGCGACACAATAATGTAATGTTTCAAGTACTAAAAGGAGGCATAACTCTGGAAATACAAAACAGAGTCACCTGCTCTTGTCACATGCACAATGACAATTGGTGATCACCATGTGTTCAACGTGTGAGCAATATAGCATGTAAAATGTTGAAGGAGTAGGCGACACAATACTGTAATGTTTTAAGTACTAAAAGGGAGCATAACTCTAGAAAAAACGAAACAGAGTTGCCTGCTCTTGTCACATGCATAACGGCCTCTGGTGATCAACATGTGTGCAAAGCTTGAGCAATATATAACATGTACAATGTTGAAGGAGTAGGCGACACAATACTGTAATGTTTTAAGTACTAAAAGGGTCATAACTCTGGAAATACAAAACAGAGTTATCTGCACTTGCCACATATACAACGGCAATTACTGATCAACATGTGTGCGAAGTTTGAACACTGTAGCATGTAAGCCTTTGGAGGAATAGGAGACATAAAAATTGTTTACGGACAGGCAGACAGACAGACAGACAGACAAACAGACGGACAGACGGACGGACAACGACATAACATAATACGTCCGTCAAAAATTCACGGGCGTATAAAAATCGGTGGAATTCAATTCTTTTTTGCTGACAAATGTTGAAGCAGTTATGAGGTCTTGATTTTTGGTGGCGGTGTAATGCGATTTTTTTGCGCAACAAAGGTTATTGGTGAAAAGGTCGTTTTGAGTCAAAACGTACAGACCGAACGACCTAATATAGTTCGATCTAACTATAAAAGATCGATTGTAAGTTGTGCTCGACCTGTGCAACACACCCTTCATTTTGATGTATTATTTGTGTTTATCTCAGTTGAATTTGTTGAATATCAGGGGTGGGAATTTCAAGGTAAAAAAAATTCCCTTACTTATATAGCACCCTAAGGTGATATATAGCACCTTAATGTGTTATATAAGTAAAGGAAATTTCTTAATTTTGAAATTCCCACCTCTGATATTCCTTAAATTTAAATTATATATACACAAATTATACGTCAAAATGAAGGTTGGGAGATACAGAACTCGGAAAATATAGGAAAACAATTCAGAGTTGACAGAAGGCACTACTGTTCCTGAGTGTCTGCTACCGTATCCGTACCAGAACTGATAATACAATAATATTTCCTGAGAACAACTTGTGGCCAAATATGCTTCACATATTCAAGAACAAATCTAGGCATTCACAACATTTTAGGGTGCAGCAAAGGGACTGCATTTGGACAAAGTACAACGCTGTCTGCATTTTCTATTGAAGATGGATTCCATGATCAATGGGCATGCGCAAATCCCTCGATATCACAAATTTCCATCGAAAAACAAAATCGTAATTGTAAGAAATTTCACCAGGTGTCAAGATACCTTGCATAGAATATGGCAACTGTGCAATTTTTAGAAAATAAAAGTAAGCTGTATTAAGGCTATCTTTATCATTATTTGATTTTAGATGGCGTTGTGTTTCGATGCTTTTTCCGTCCGATCACGTTGACCGGAAATCGAAATTAAGAATATTTGTAAACAAAGACGCCACTTTTGGAATTTACCCTTATGAATCTCTGTCGCTGTGTTTTGAAGGATTTTAATGCACAAGCTTTGTTCTTGGAAATGTGAAGCACATTTGGCTGCAAGTTGCTGTCAGGAAATATTATTGTATCATCAGTTCTGGTACGAATACGGTAGCAGACTTTCAGGAACCAGTGGTACCACCTGCTGTTAACTCTATGAGTTGACTTCATATATTTGTCGTGTTCTGTACATCTCAATCTTCAGTTTGATGTACAATTTGTGTATATTTAATTTGAATTGAAGGAATATCAGAGGTGAGAATGTTCAAAATAAGGTGCTATATAAGTAATGAAATTTTGTATATTTTGAAATTCCCACCTCTAATATTCCTTGAATTCAGTTTAAATATACACAAGGTATACATCAAAAAGAAGGTTGGGGTGTATAGAACACGCAACACGTGTAATCAACTCATAGAGTCGACAGCAGGTATAAATAATGAGATAGATCGCCTTAATACAGTATACTGTCATTAGACAGAGACTGCGCAGTGGCCATATTTAATGCAAGGTATCACGATACCTGTTGACATTTTTTAGAATTACGATTTTGTTTTTCGATGGAAATTCGTGGTGTTGAGTGATTTGCGCATGTCTGTCGAGCATGGAAATCATCTTCAATAAAAAAGCAGACAGTGTTGTCCTTTTCCAAAATGTAGTCCTATCGCTGTATTCGAAAGTGTTTAAATGCCTAGCTTTGTTCTTGGATATATGAAGCACATTTGGCCACAAGTTGTTCTGATGAAATATTATTTTATTATCAGTTCTGGTGCGAATACGGTAGCAGACTTCCAGGTACCAGTGGTGCCTACAGTCGACTCTATGAGTTGATTACATATGTGTTTCGTGTTCTATACATCCCAACCTTCATTTTGATGTATAATTTGTGTATATTTAATCTGAATTTAAGGAATATGAGAGGTGAGAATTTCAAAATGAACAAAATTCCATGGACGTATGCACAGGCAACATAACAGAAGATTGTGTTTTCAATGAACCCACTGTATAAAGTATATTTATAAGCCACTATTAGAACTTACATTGAAAAATACGTACCTCTTCAGTATACTTTTCTTATGACTTCATGTAATGGCAGTTGGAGAGCAGTGACAAACACAAGACTGCCTTGTATCTATTTGCGTAAATTATCTTTTTACAAAAGCAAAGATATTCTGTGGTGTGTTTTATCCAAGAACATATATTCACAATGTGCGAAACTAGACTGTTTGACCGGTAAAATGTAGTTTCCATTTTTCTTGTCGTACAAAAATGAAGTTTTCCTTCAACATGATTTGGAAATAACATAAATTTTCTGCGTTCCCGCGAGCAATTTCTTACTTCTCTATATCTTTAATTAGGCAAAGGTTAATATAATGCCATTTTGTATTTAATACAAGGTTTTCAACAAATTCTCAACAAATTCTCAACAAATTGTTCTGTTTGCGGTCTTCGGACACTGTGCACACCTAATAATTCGTTCTTTCAGAATCAGTATTGCGGAACCGTAAAAACAAACAATTTTTGCATTGCACGGATTTTAGATTCATCTACAAAACTGTATCGATCGTACATTGCGGTATTGTCAAACAAAGGCGAAGCGCTTCTTCTGTTAAGGCCGCTGCAAAAATGTAAGCGATGAGAGCGACGCTGAACAGTTATAAATGGACGATTGTATTCTCAAAGTTCAAATATGACGCGATATTACGCAACTGATTTGATCTTTGTTGTGGAATAAAGAAAATAAAATTTTTGTTTCCTTGAAAAAACATGCAGTTGCCTATTAGAATTTTTACAGGTGTTGCGTCTGAATCATAATCGATGAGTTTACCTACTTGCAACGTAGCTTGTATTTCCAGTTCAATTCTGTTATTTTTTTTCAATGTTTGTTTCAAAAGGAAGCTTATAGCCCATCGATGAAAAAAAAGTCGTTCGAATGAGGAGTCAAATACTGGGTTTTTGAAGAAAAAAAATAAAAAAATTTAATTGTTCAAGAAATGTTCCTACGAGAGTAGTCTGCTATTCCTGTTAGGTCTTCAGGCAACGCTCCACGTTTGGACGTCAAAGATTATCAAAGCCGCCACAGGGTTCACGCAGTCTGGTTCCAAAAAAAGACTTTTAAGAAGTTTTCTTGTAAGTACACAGCACATTCTCGATTTGTTTACCTCTTCAATATTTCTATGAATTTATCCCATTGAATCCATGAGCCCGCTTTTCGGCCAAAGAGCATGATATGTCATAATTTTATAAATTATAATGGCTACTAAGTAAATGTGTGGGGTAGACCAATCAATATTTTCAAGGTGCTGCCTCAAGGCGGCATACTGAAAATAAGAATTGGTCTACCCGAAATAATGAATATGGACGCCAATGACTGCCATGGAACTGGCATGGTAGATATCACCAAGGCTCAAAGGCGTAAGTAAACAACCTTATATATATTTTCTTAGTAATTAATACCAGCACATGGCACTGAGCGATGGACAGGTTTTATAGAGAGCTGCCCAGTGATCAGTGCCAGAAGCAGATATTCCGGTGAATTGAAAACGCAATTTACGCAACGAAAAACCCACGTACCAACGCTCGTGTACATCAATATATTTTCCAATGACTTTCCTTTATTTTCGCTGCGAAAGTCCAGTTTTCAAGCACTTTATTGATTTGTTGGCATGTTCAACAGTTATTTAGCTACTTATTTATTTTTTTTGGCCTAACGACACATTTATTTATTTATTTATTTATTTATTTATTTATTTATTTATTTATTTATTTATCTATTTATTTATTTATTATTTATTTATTTATTTATTGGGGTTAACAACACGTTCAACATTCAGGGTCACGTGGTGTTTTAGAGATCCACCGAACATCGATGTGAATCTGTCATATTCTCCAACACAATATGACCCATGCTGTTGAAAGTGTCGTTAAACACCAATAAATAAAACAACTGTACTCTCCAACATACTAACTCAGCACAAGCTGGGTTACACTCAGTTAAAAGCATTGTACAGTCGACGTGCAGCATGACTTGTCAAACTGCGCTATCGTTCTCCCAAATGGGATGAAATGTCTTGGCACGATCAAGATGAGGCGGTACAGGATCGAACCTGTACGACCTTTCGATCTGCATTCAAATGCACTAACTAATGTTACTGTGCTGAAATTGGAAAGTGATAAAGTGGCTTTGATTATCAAGGTGTGAATCAAGCATCCTCCTCATACTGTTGAACAAATGTGTTCGTTGAAAATTCAATGAATAAAAACTTCCAGTTCCTAACTCGCCTTCAAGGTTCCTGCATATTTTGTCATTAGGAAATTGCAGACGTTTCTGCAACTTGTGTGAAGAATGAAAGGTATCGCGTTCTTAACCTTTTGAACCCTAGCGGCCGCTTTCCCGGCCAGGACAATGATATGTCATAACGTCATTAAATAGGATGGCTGTTCTGTAAATATGTGGGGTAGACCAATCAATATTTTCAACGTGCAGCCCTGAGGCTGCACGTTGAAAATATTGATTGGTCTACCCCAAATAATGAATATGGACTCTTCTAATTGTTGTCAATGAACTGGCATGGAAGATGACACCAGAGTTCAAAGGGTTAAGGTGCTACTTTAGTAACAAGAAACGAATTTACTGTGAAGATCCAACGTCTAAAATGTCATAAAAACTAAATAATTATGCACAAAGTATACGCTCGAATGACTGTTGCGGTGCATAAATACGACAAAGTACATGCTTTGACTCACACAGTTCGTGGCATACATAAATGGTTCCTGAATGTCTGCTGACATATTCGTACCAGAACCGACAACAAAATGATATTTCATGAGAACAATTCCTGGTCCAATTTTTGGGTCAAATTTTAATAAAAAACAATGATTGAAATTCAAAACACGTCAAAGGGCTGAGGCATGTCTGCATGCAGGAAATGTCAACACTGTCGGTATTTTAACTTGTAGAAGGAAGCCATATCAGTAATATGTATGTTTTGTCACTTGATCTCACCAACTTGTCTGGAAAATGATTTCGGAATCTAGTAAATTTAACAAGTATCACGATAACTTTAATTTTTACGCTAAGTGTGCAGTCTTGTTTTCTGGTGGTGACAATCTGTAGTGAGAAGGCGATCAGACACTAACATCCTTTTAGAATACATAGTATATGAGCAATTTTATCTCTGCTGACCTTGGGCGAAATGTAAATGTTCTTTTCCGGAGACTAGCGACAGTGTTAGCAGTTTCTTCCATTTAGCCCCATCGCCGTTGAAGTGTTTTGAATTCCAAGCTTTGCTCTTAAACGCCTGATGCACATTTCTTTTTTTTCAAAACAAAGGAAAACCAAGAGAAACATTTTCATGTGTTTGTTTCACTGTTCATTTTGATATTTAACTTGTGAGAACATTTGAATTAGACATATTTAATCCGATATTCACCATTCTCTTGTGAAGGATATAATTCTATTTATGGGACCGGTGGCGAGGAAATGTGTTTCTTCCTCTAGGTCATGGAATTTTTCAATATGAAGAAAACCCAAAATTATTTGCCCATTTTTCAATACTTTTTCACATTTCCGTCAACTTGCGAGTTTATAATGGCTCCACATGGCGAAGTCGTGTTTTTCGACGCAATCACAACAAGTAGAAATCAGATCAGACACACACACACCTAGCATCATCACTCGGTGCATGTATATCAAAGCTGCGATTGGGATGGACTACTTGCAAGTAATATTGGGCACTCACAAAGCAAATTTAAAAGAAAAAAAACGCCACCAGTATTATGTCCAGATATAGTGAATATCTTTCGACTCAATCAGTTAATGTCTACCAAATGCTCGCTAAATATAATGATAAGAGAGGAGAGAAGACCAAGTTTCCAATATGTTGCCAGTGGCATGCTCCCCTCAGTATTACTAAGAGAAAGAAAGCACCTATGTGGCATTAGAACAAGACAGAAGAGTGTGGGTGTTCGACAACATCTCATCCCATTCTCCGTACCGTAGACTCTCTCTTCCATATCGTATATTCAACACACTCTGTAGACTTGTGACTTTTCCCATTATTGCATTCGAGAGAACTATAATGATGCCGACGATCGTAGAGTCTGTTTCTCGGATGGAGAAGTACTCTGTACTTGTACAAGTAATTACTTAATCCGTCCATTTGTCAATACCTTTTCACATTTCCGTCAACTTGCGAGTATATAATGGCTCCACATGGCGAAGTCGACGCAATCACAACAAGCAGAAATCAGATCAGATACACACACACACCCAGCATCACCACTCGGTGCATGAATATCAAAGCTGCGATTTGGATGGACTGCAGGCAAGTAATATTGGGCACTCACAAGGCAACTTTAAAAGAATAAACGTCACCAGTATTACGTCCAGATATAGTGAATATCTTTCGATTCTGTCATTTAATGTCCAACAAATACTCGCTCAATATAATGGTAACAGAGGAGAGAAGACCAAGTTTTCAATATGATGCCAGAGGCATGCTCACCTCAGTATTACTAAGAGAAAGAAAGCATCTATGTGGCTTTAGTACAAGACAGAAGAGCGTGGGTGTTCGACAACATCTCATCCCATTCTCCGTACCGTAGACTCTCCCTTCTAAATCGTATATTCAACACACTCTGTAGACTTGTGACTTTTCCCATTATTGCATTCGAGAGTACTATAATGATGGCGACGATCGGAGAGTCTGTTTCTCGGATGGAGAAGTAGTCTGTACTTGTACAAGTGATTACTTAATCCGTCCGAGGACCGGAATGCTGCGATTGCTGCCCAGAACATAACTTATGTGTGTTCGGTCAACACATTCAAGCACATCATTTTTGCAAAATAGGGGAGATAATCTGTATATTCAGAGGAATTTCTAATTCATTGGGCTCGATCGAACAGATGAACTTCCAACTTTCCCGTTTGTTCACAGTGCAAACCATTGCACAAAGCCGTGGGCTCGTTTCCCTGAATGGTGTCACATGCAAATAGCAGGCCCCTGATCTGTCACAAAATATCATAGCAACATAAAAATATGCAGTTTTATTTCTCCAGAATCTCATTGACTGTTACTGCCTTATATCACACAGACCTTAATGCTTAATGGACCTCAATAAATTCAGAAGGAGGCATTTCCTCCGTTTGCAGCCCTGAACATGACATATTTTTCCTATACAATTTATTGGTTAAGTCAGCTAACTTTTTTTTCATCGTTTGGTCCGACTTATGTGGGAGAGACGATGAAATACATGGTATAGGTCATGGAATTTTTCAAGATGAAAAAAAACCAAAATTATTTGACCATTTTTCAATATCTTTTCACATTTCCGTCAACTAGCGAGTTTATAATGGCTCCACATGGCGAAGTCGAGTTTTTCGACGCAATCACAACAAGTAGAAATCAGGTCAGATACACGCACACCCAGAATCACCACTCGGTGCATGAATATCAAAGCTGCGATTGGGATGGACTGCAGGCAAGTAATATTGGGCACTCACAAGGCAACTTTAAAAGAAAAAACGTCACCAGTATTATGTCCAGATATAGTGAATATATTTCGTCTCAATCATTTAATGTCTACCAAATGCTCGCTCAATATAATGTTAAGAGAGGAGAGAAGACAAAGTGTTCAATATGATGCCAGTGACATGCTCAACTCAGTATTACTAAGAGAAAGAAAGCACCTATGTGGCTTTAGCACAAGACAGAAGAGTGTGGGTGTTCGACAACATCTCATCCTATTCTCCGTACCGTGGACTCTCCCTTCTAAATCGTATATTCAACACACTCTGTAGACTGGTGACTTTTCCCAACATTGCATTCGAGAGTACGATAATGAGGGCAACGATCGTAGAGTCTGTTTCTCGGATGGATAAGTGGTCTGTACGTGTACAAGTGATTACTTAATCCGTCCGAGGACCTGAATGCTGCGATTGCTACCCAGAACATATATTATGAGTGTTCGGTCAACACATTCAAGCACATCATTTTTGCAAAATAGGGGAGATAATCTGTATATTCAGAGGAATTTCTCAATCATTGGGCTCGATGGAACAGATGAACTTCCATCTTTCCAGTTTGTTTACAGGGCAAACCATTGCACAAAGCCGTGGGCTCTTTTACCTGAATAGTGTCACATGCACATAGCAGGCCCCTGATCAGTCACAAAATATCATAGCAACATAAAAATATGCAGTTTTATTTCTCCACAATCTCATTGACAGTTGCTGCCTTATATCACACAGACCTTAATGCTTAATGGACCTCCATAAATTCAGAAGGAGGCATTTCACAAAATTATTTGCCCATTTTTCAATACATTTTCACATTTCCGTCAACGTGGAGTGTATAATGGCTCAACATAGCGAAGTCGAGTTTTTCAACTCAATCACAACAAGTTGAAATCAGATCAGACACACACACACCAGCATCACCACTCGGTGCATGAATATCAAAGCTGCGATTGGGATGGACTGCAGGTAAGTAATATTGGGCACTCACAAGGCAACTTTAACGAAACGTCACTAGTATTATGTCCAGATATAGTGAATATCTTTCGACTCAATCATTTATTGTCTACCAAATGCTCGCTCAATATAATGGTAAGAGAGGGGAGGAGACCAAGTTTCCAATATGATGCCAGGGGCATGTTCCCCTTAGTATTACTAAGAGAAAGGAAGCACCTATGTGGCTTCAGTACAAGACAGATGTGTGTGGGTGCTCGACAACATCTCATCCCATTCTCCGAACCGTAGGCTCTCCCTTCTAAATCGTATATTCAACACACTGTAGATTGTGACTTTTCCCAACATTGCATTCGAGAGTACTATAATGAGGGCGACGATTGTAGAGTCTGTTTCTCGGAAGGATAAGTAGTCTGTACTTGTACAAGTGATTACTTAATCCGTCCGAGGACAGGAATACTGCGATTGCTGCCCATAAATTATGTGAGTTCGGTCAACACATTCAAGCACATCATTTTTGCAAACTAGTGGAGATAATATGTATATTCAGAGGAATTTCTCATTCATTGGGCTCGATGGAACAGATGAACTTCCAACTTTCCTGTTTGTTTACAGGGCAAACCGTTGCACAAAGCCGTGGGCTCTTTTTCCTGAATATCGTCACATGCACATAGCAGGCCCTTGATCTGTCACAAAATATCATAGCAACATAAAAAAATGCAGTTTTATTTCTCCACAATCTCATTGACAGTTGCTGCCTTATATCACACAGACCTTAATGCTTAATGGACATCCATAAATTCAGAAGGAGGCATTTCCTCCATTTGCAGCCCTGAACGTCATATATTTTTTCTATTTAATTTATTGGTTCAGTAAGCTAACTTTTTTTCTCATAGTTTGGTCCGACTTTTGTGAGAGAGACGATGACATACATGGTATAGGTCATGGAATTTTTCAAAATGAAGAAAACCCAAAGTTATTTGCCCATTTTTCAATACCTTTTCACATTTCCGTCAATTTGCGAGTTTATAATGGCTCCACATGGCGAAGTCGAGGTTTTCGACGTAGTCACAACAAGTAGAAATCAGATCAGACACACACACACACAGCATCACTACTCGGTGCATGAATATCAAAGCTGCGATTGGGATGGACTGCAGGTAAGTAATATTGGGCACTCACAAGGCAACTTTAACGAAACGTCACTAGTATTATGTCCAGATAAAGTGAATATCTTGCGACTCAATCATTTAATGTCTACCAAATGCTGGCTTAAAATAATGGTAAGACAGGAGAGAAGACCAAGTTTCCAATATGATGCCAGTGGCATGTTCCCCTCCGTATTACTAAGAGAAAGAAAGAATGTATGTGGCTTTAGTACAAGACGGAAGAATGTGAGTGTTCGACAACATCTCATCCCATTCTCCGTACCGTAGACTCTCCCTTCCAAGAGGTATATTCAACACACTCTGTAAACTTGTGTCTTTTCCCAACATTGCATTCGAGAGTACTATAATGAGGGCGACGATCGTAGAGTCTGTTTCTCGGACGGATAAGTAGTCTGTACTTGTCCGTGTGATTACTTTATCCGTCCGAGAACCGGAATTCTACGATTGCTGCCCAGAACATAAATTTTGTGTGTTCGGTCAACACATTGAAGCACATCACTTTTGCAAACTAGGGGAGATAATCTGTATATTCAGAGCACTTTCTCATTCATTGGGCTCGATCGAACAGATGAACTTCCAACTTCCCAATTTGTTTACAGGGCAAACCATTGCCCAAAGCCGTGGACTCTTTTCCCTGAATGGTGTCACATGCACATAGCAGGCCCCTGATCTGTCCCAAAATATCATAGCAACGTAATAATATGCAGTTTTATTTCTCCACAATCTCATTGACTGTAGATGCGTTATATCACATAGACCTTAATGCTTAATGGACCTCAATAAATTCAGAAGGAGGCGTTTCCTCCGTTTGCAGCCCAGAACATCATATATTTTTTCCTATACAATTTATTGGTTAAATCAGCTAACTTTTTCTTTTTCATCGTTTGGTCCGACTTTTGTGAGAGAGACGATGACATGCATGGTATAGGTAATGGAATTTCTCAAGATGAAAAAACCCTAAAATTATTTGCCTATTTTTCAATACCATTTTGCATTTCCGTCAACTTGCTAGTATATAATGGCTCCACAGGGCAAAGTCGAGTTTTTCGACGCAATCACAACAAGTAGAAATCAGATCAGATACACACACACCCATCATCACCACTCGGTGCCTGAATATCAAAGCTGCGATTGGGATGGACTGTAGGCAAGTAATGTTGGGCACTCGCAAGGCAACTTTAAAAGAAAAAACGTCACCAGTATTATGTTCAGATATAGCGAATATCTTTCGACTCAATCATTTAATGTCTACCAAATGCTCGCACAATATAATGGTAAGAGAGGAGAGAAGACCAAGTTTCCAATATGAGGCCAGTGGCATGCTCACCTCAGTATTACTAAGAGAAAGAAAGCACCTATGTGGCTTTAGTACAAGACAGAAGAGTGTGTGTGTTGGACAACATCTCATCCCATTCTCCGTAGCGTGGATTCTCCCTTCTAAATCGTTTTTTCATCACATTCTGTAGACTTGTGACTTTTCTCAACATTGCATTCGAGAGTACTATAATGAGGGCGACGGTCGTAGAGTCTGTTTCTCGGATGGATAAGTGGTCTGTACTTCCAAAGTGATTACTTAATCCGTCCGAGGACCGGAATGCTGCGATTGCTGCCCAGAACTTAAATTATGTGTGCTCGGTCAACACAGTGAAGAACATTACTTTTGCAAACCAGGGGAGATAATCTGTATATTCAGAGCACTTTCTCTTTTATTGGGCTCGATCGAACAGATGAAATTCCAACTTCCCAATTTGTTTACTTGGCAAACCCTTGCCCAAAGCCGTGGGCTGATTTCCCTGAATGGTGTCACATGCACATAGCAGGCCCCTGATCTGTCACAAAATATCATAGCAACATAATAATATGCAGTTTTATTTCTCCACAATCTCATTGACTGTAGATGCCTTATATCACATAGACCTTAATGCTTAATGGACCTCAATAAATTCAGAAGGAGGCATTTCCTCCATTTGCAGCCCTGAACATCATATATTTTTTCCTATAGAATTTATTTGTTAAGTCAGCTAACTTTTTTTTTCATCGTTTGGTCCGACTTTTGTGAGAGAGACAATGATATGCATGGTACAGGTCATGGAATTTTTCAAGATGAAACAAAACCAAAATTATTTGCCTATTTTTCAATACCATTTCGCATTTCCGTCAACTTGCTAGTATATAATGGCTCCACAGGGCGAAGTCGAGTTTTTCGACGCAATCACAACAAGTAGAAATCAGATCAGATACACACACACCCATCATCACCACTCGGTGCCTGAATATCAAAGCTGCGATTGGGATGGACTGTAGGCAAGTAATTTTGGGCACTCGCAAGGCAACTTTAAAAGAAAAAACGTCACCAGTATTATGTTCAGATATAGCGAATATCTTTCGACTCAATCATTTAATGTGTACCAAATGCTCGCACAATATAATGCTAAGAGAGGAGAGAAGACCAAGTTTCCAATATGATGCCAGTGGCATGCTCCCCTCAGTATTACTAAGAGAAAGAAAGCACCTATGTGGCTTTAGTACAAGACAGAAGACTGTGGGTGTTCGACAACATCTCATCCCATTCTACGTACCGTAGACTCTCCCTTCTAAATCGTATATTCAACACACTCTGTTGACTTGTGACTTTTCCCAACATTGCATTCGAGAGTACTATAATGAGGGCGACGATCGAAGAATCTGTTTCTCGGATGGATAAGTAGTCTGTACTTGTACAAGTGATTACTTAATCCGTCCGAGGACCGGAATGCTGCGATTGCATACCAGAGCATAAATTATGTGTGTTCGGTCAACACACTGAAGCACATCACTTTTGCAAACTAGGGGAGATAATCTGTATATTCAGAGCAATTTCTCATTCATTGGGCTCGATCGAACAGATGAACTTCCAACTTTCCAGTTTGCTTACAGGGCAAACCATTGCACAAAGCCGTGGGCTCTTTTCCCTGAATGGTGTCACATGCACATAGCAGGCTCCTGATCTGTCACAAAATATCATAGCAACATATATATATGCAGTTTCATTTCTCCAGAATCTCATTGACTGTTGCTGCCTTATATCACAAAGACGTTAATGCTTAATGGACCTCCATAAATTCAGAAGGAGGCATTTCCTCCATTTGCAGCCCTCAACATGATATATTTTTTCAAGTACAATTTATTGGTTAAGTCAGCTAACTTTTTTTAAACGTTTGGTTCGACTTTTGTGAGAGAGACGCTGACATGCATGGTATTGGTCATAGCATTTTTCAACATGAAAAAAACCCAAAATTATTTGCCCATTTTTCAATACATTTTTACATTTCCGTCAACTTGCGAGTACGTAATGGTTCCTCATGGCGAAGTCGAGTTCTTCGACACAACCACAAGAAGTAGAAATCCGATCCGATACACACACACCCTTCATCACCACTCGGGGCATGAATATCAAAGCTGCGATTGGGATGGACTGCAGGTAAGTAATATTGGGCACTCACAAGGAAACTTTAAAAGAAAAAAGGTCACCAATATTATGTCCAGACATAGTGAATATCTTTCGACTCAGTTATTTAATGTCTACCAAATGTTCGCTCAATATAATGGTAAGAGAAGAGAGAAGACCAAGTTTCCAATATGATGGCAGTGGCATGTTCCCCTCAGTATTACTAAGAGAAAGAAAGCATCTATGTGGCTTTAATACAAGACAGAAGAGTGTGGGTGTTCGACAACATCTCATCCCACTCTCCGAACCTTAGACTCTCCCTTCTAAATCGTATATTCAACACACTCTGTAGACTTGTGACTTTTCCCAACACTGCATTCGAGATTACTATAATGAGGGCGACGGTCGTAGAGTCTGTTTCTCGGATGGATAAGTAGTCTGTACTTGTACAAGTGATTACTTAATCCGTCCGAGCACCCGAATGCTGCGATTGCAGCCCAGAACATCAATTATGTGTGTTCGGTCAACACATTCAAGCATGTCATTTTAGCAAACTAGGGGAGATAATCTGTATATTCAGAGCAATTTCTCATTCATTGGGCTCGATCGAACAGATGAACTTCCAACTTTCCAGTTTGTTTACATGGTAAACCATTGCCCAAACCTGTAGACTCTTTTCCCTGAATGGTGCCACATGCACATAGCAGGCCCCTGTTCTGTAACGAAATATCATAGCAACATAAAAATATACAGTTTTATTTCTCCACAATCTCATTGACTGTTGCTGCCTTATATCACACAGACCTTAATGCTTAATGGACCTCCATAAATTCAGAAGGAGACATTTCCTCCATTTGCAGCCCTGAACATCATATATTTTTTCCTATGCAATTTATTGGTTAATCAGCCACCTTTTTCCATCGTTTGGTCCGACTTTTGGGAGAGAGACGATGTATACGTCATGGCATTTTTTAAGATGGAAAAAACCCAAAATTATTTGCCCATTTTTCAATACCTTTTCATATTTCCGTCAACTTGCGAGTATATAATGGCTCCACATGGCGAAGTCGAGTTTTTCGACGCAATCACAACAAGTAGAAATCAGATCAGATACACACACACCCAGCATCACCACTCGGTGCATGAATATCAAAGCTGCGATTGGGATGGACTGCAGGCAAGTAATATTGGGCACTCACAAGGAAACTTTAAAAGAAAAAACGTCACCAGTATTATATCCAGATATAGTGAATATCTTCCGACTCAATAATTTAATGTCTACCAAATGCTCGTTCATTATATGGTAACAGAGGAGAGAAGACCAAGTTTCCAATATGATGCAAGTGGCATGTTCCCCTCAGTATTACTAAGAGAAAGAAAGCATCTATGTGTCTTTAGTAGAAGACAGAAGAGAGTGGGCGATCGACAACATCTCATCCCATTCTCCGTACCGTAGACTCTTCCTTCTAAATCGTATATTCAACACACTCTGTTGACTTGTGACTTTTCCCAACATTGCATTCGAGAGCACTATCATGAGGGCGACGATCGTAGAGTCTGTTTCTTGGGTGGATAAGTAATCTGTACTTGTACAAGTGATTACTTAATCCGTCCGAGGACTGGAATCCTGCGATTACTGCCCAGAACATAAATTATGTGTGTTCGGTCAACACATTCAAGCACGTCATTTCTGCAAACTAGGAGAGATAATCTGCATATTGAGAGCAATTTCTCATTCATTTGGCTCGATCGAACAGATAAACTTCCAACTTTCTAGTTTGTTTACAGGGCAAACCATTGCCCAATGCCGTGGGCTCTTTTCCCTGAATGGTTTCACTTGCTTAAAGCAGCCCCCTGAGGTGTCACAAAATATCATAGCAACATAAAAAATGCAGTTCTATTTCTCCAGAATCTCATTGACTGTTGCTGCCTTATATCACACAGGCCTTAATGCTTAATGTGCCTCCATAAATTTAGAAGGAGGCATTTCCTCCATTTGCAGTCTTGAACATCATATATGTTTTCCTATACAATTTATTGGTTAAGTCAGCTAACTTTTTTTTTCATCGTTTGGTCCGACATTTGTGAGAGAGACGATGACATGCATGCTATAGGTCATGGAATTTTTCAAGATGAAAAACCCAAAATTATTTGCCCATTTTTCAATACCTTTTCACATTTCCGTCAACTTGCGAGTATATAATGGCTCCACATGGCGAAGTCGAGTTTTTCGACGCAACCACAAGACGTAAAAATTCGATCAGATACACACACACCCATCATCACCACTCGGTGCATGAATATCAAAGCTGCGATTGGGATGGACTGCAGGCAGGTAATATTGGGCACTCACCAGGCAACTTTAAAAGAAAAAACGTCACTAGTATTATGTCCAGATATTGTGAATATCTTGCGACTCAATCATTTAATGTCTACCAAATGCTCGCTCAATATAATGGTAAGAGAGGAGAGAAGACCAAGTTTCCAATATGATGACAGTGGCATGTTCCCCTCAGTATTACTAAGAGAAAGAAAGCACCTATATGACTTTAGTACAGGACAGAAGAGTGTGGGTGTTCGACAACATCTCATCCCACTCTCCGTACCTTAGACTCTCCCGTCTAAATCGTACATTCAACACACTCTGTAGACTTGTGACTTTTCCCAACATTGCATTCGAGATTACTATAATGAAGCCGACGGTCGTAGAGTCGGTTTCTCGGATGGATAAGTAGCCTGTAGTTGTACAAGTGATTACTTAATCCGTCTGAGCACCTGAATACTGCGATTGCAGCCCAGAACATCAATTATGTGTGTTCGGTCAACACATTCAAGCACATCATTTTTGCAAACTAGGGGAGATAATCTGTATATTCAGAGCAATTTCTCATTCATTGGGCTCGATCGAACAGATGAACTTCCAACTTTCCAGTTTGTTTACAGGGCAAACCGTCGCACAAAGCCGTGGGCTCTTTTCCCTGAATAGC
This sequence comes from Pictodentalium vernedei, assembly GCA_031216915.1. Classification (NCBI taxonomy): domain Eukaryota; kingdom Metazoa; phylum Mollusca; class Scaphopoda; order Dentaliida; family Dentaliidae; genus Pictodentalium; species Pictodentalium vernedei. The sequence goes on along the minus strand of CM062290.1, from coordinate 186,943,755 downwards.
GTCACATGCACATAGCAGGCCCTTGATCTGTCACAAAATATCATAGCAGCATAAAAATATACAGTTTTATTTCTCCACAATCTCATTGATTGTTGCTGCCTTATATCACACAGACCTTAATGCTTAATGGACCTCCATAAATTCAGAAGGAGGCATTTCCTCCATTTGCAGCCCTGAACATCATATATTTTTTTCCTATAGAATTTATTTGTTAAGTCAGCTAACTTTTTTTTCATCGTTTGGTCCGACTTTTGAGAGAGAGACAATGATATGCATGGTACAGGTCATGGAATTTTTCAAGATAAAACAAAATCAAAATTATTTGCACATTTTTCAATACCTTTTCACATTTCCGTCAACTTGCGAGTATATAATGGCTCCACATGGCGAAGTCGAGTTTTTCGACGCAATCACAACAAGTAAAAATCAGATCAGATACACAAACACCCAGCATCACCAGTCGGTGCATGAATATCAAAGTTGCAATTGGCATGGACTGCAGGCAAGTACTATTGCGGAATCACAAGGCAACTTTAAAAGAAAAAACGTCACCAGTATTATGTCCAGATATAGTGAATATCCTTCGACTCAGTCATTTAATGTCTACCAAATGCTCGCTCAATATAATGGTAAGAGTGGAGAGAAGACCAAGTTTCCAATATGATGCCAGTGGCATGTTCCAGTCAGTATTACTAAGAGAAAAAAGCATCTATGTGGCTTTAGTACAAGACAGAAGAGTGTGGGTGTTCGACAACATCTCATCCCATTCTCCGTACCGTAGACTCTCCCTTCTAATTCGTATATTCAACACACCCTGTAGACTTGTGACTTTCCCCAACATTGCATTCGCGAGTACTATAATGAGGGCGACGATCGTAGAGTCTGTTTCTCGGATGGATAAGTATGCTGTACTTGTACAAGTGATTACTTAATCCGTCCGAGGACCGGAATGCTGCGATTGCTGCCCAGAACATAGGTTATGTGTGTTCGGTCAACACGTTCAAGCACATCATTTTTGCAAACTAATGGAGATAATCTGCATATTCAGAGCAATTTCTCATTCATTGGGCTCGATCGAACAGATGAACTTCCAACATTCCAGTTTGTTTACAGGGCAATGCCTTGCCCAAAGCCGTGGGCCCTTTTCCCTGAATGGTGTCTCATGCACATAGCAGGCCTCTGATCTGTCAAAAAATGTCATAGCAACATAAAAATATACAGTATTTTTTTTGTCCAGAATCTCGTTGACTGTTGCTGCCTTATACCACACAGCCCTTAATGCTTAATGGACCTCCATAAATTCAGAAGGAGGAGTCATTAACTCCATTTGCAGCCCTGAACATCATATATTTTTTCCTATGCAATTTATTGGTTAATCAGCCATCTTTTTCCATCGTTTGGTCCGACTTTTGGGAGAGAGACGATGTATACGTCTTGGCATTTTTTAAGATGGAAAAAACCCAAAATTATTTGCCCATTTTTCAATACCTTTTCATATTTCCGTCAACTTGCGAGTATAAAATGTCTCCACATGGCGAAGTCGAGTTTTTCGACGAAACCACAAGAGGTAGAAATCCGATCAGATACACACACACCCATCATCACCACTCGGTGCATGAATATCAAAGCTGCGATTGGGATGGGCGGCAGGCAAGTAATATTGGGCACTCACAAGGCAACTTTAAAAGAAAAAACGTCGCCAGTATTATGTCCAGATATAGTGAATATCTTGTGACTCAATCATTCAATGTCTTCCAAATGCTCGCTCAATATAATGGTAAGAGAGGAGGGAAGACCAAGTTTCCAATATGATGACAGTGGCATGTTCCGCTCAGTATTACTCAGAGAAAGAACGCATCTATATGACTTTAGTACAAGACAGAAGAGTGTGGGTGTTCGACAACATCTCATCCCATTCTCCGTATCTTAGACTCTCCCTTCTAAATCGTATTCAACAAACTCTGTAGACTTGTGACTTTCCCCAACATTGCATTCGAGATTACTATAATGAGGGCGACGATCGTAGAGTCTGTTTCTCGGGTGGATAAGTAATCTGTACTTGTACAAGTGATTACTTAATCAGTCCGAGGTCTAGAATACTGCGATTTCTGCCCAGAACATACGTTATGTGTGTTCGGTCAACACATTCAAGCACATCATTTTTGCAAACTAGTGGAGAAAATCTGCATATTGGGAGCAATTTCTCATTCATTGGATTCGATCGAACAGATGAACTTCCAGCATTTCAGTTTGTTTTGCAGGGCAAACCCTGGCCCAAAGCCGTGGGCCCTTTTCCCTGAATGGTGTCTCATGCACATAGCAGGCCACTGATCTGTCACAAAATATCATTGCAACATAGAAATATGAAGTTTCATTTCTCCAGAATCTCATTGACTGTTCCTGCCTTATATCACACAGACCTTAATGCTTAATGAACCTCCATAAATTCAGAAGGAGGAGTCATTAACTCCAATTGCAGCCCTGAACATCATATATTTTTTCCTATGCAATTTATTGGTTATTCAGCCACCTTTTTTCATCGTTTGGTCCGACTTTTGTGAGAGAGACAATGACATGCATGGTATAGGTCATGGAATTTTTCAAGATTAAAAAAACCCAAAATTATTTGCCCATTTTTCAATACCTATTCACATTTCCCTCAACTGCGAGTATATAATGGCTCCACAAGGCGAAGTCGAGTTTTTCGACGCAATCCCAACAAGTAGAAATCAGATCAGATACACACACACCCAGCATCACCACTCGGGGCATGAATATGAAAACTGCGATTGGGATGGACTGCAGGCAAGTAATATTGGACACTCAAAAGGCAACTTTAAAGAAACGTCACCAGTATCATGTCCAGATATAGTGAATATCTTGCGACTCAATCATTTTATGTCTACAAAATGCTCGCTCAATATAATGGTAAGAGAGGAGAGAAGACCAAGTTTCCAATATGATGACAGTGGCATGTTCCCCTCAGTATTAATAAGAGAAAGAAAGCATCTATATGACTTTAGTACAAGACAGATGAGTGTGGGTGTTCGACAACATCTCATTCCACTCTCCGTACCTTAGACTCTCCCTTCTAAATCGAAAATTCAACACACTCTGTAGACTTGTGACTTTTCCCAACATTGCATTCGAGATTACTATAATGAGGGCGACGGTCGTAGAGTTTGTTTTTCGGATGGATAAGTAATCTGTATTTGTACAAGTGATTACTTAATCCGTCCGAGCATCTGAATGCTGCGATTGCAGCCCAGAACATCAATTATGTGTGTTCGGTCAACACATTCAAGCACATCACTTTTGCAAACTAGGGGAAATAATCTGTATATTCAGAGCAATTTCTCATTCGTTGGGCTCGATCGAGAAGATGAACTTTCCAGTTTGTTTACAGGGCAAACCATTGCGAAAAGCCGTGGGCTATTTTCCCTGAATGGTGTCACATGTACATAGCAGGCCCCTGATCTGTAACAAAATATCATAGCAACATAAAAATATAGAGTTTTATTTCTCCACAATCTCATTGATTGTTGCTGCCTTACATCACACAGACCTTAATGCTTAATTGACCTCCATAAATTCAGAAGGAGGCATTTCCTACATTTGCAGCCCTGAACATCATATATTTTTTCCTATAGAATTTATTGGTTAAGTCAGCTAACTTTTTTTTCATCGTTTGGTCCGACTTTTGTGAGAGAGACAATGATATGCATGGTACAGGTCATGAAATTTTTCAAGATGAAACAAAACCAAAATTATTTGCCCATTTTTCAATACCTTTTCACATTTCCGTAAACTTGTGAGTATATAATGGCTCCACATGGCGAAGTCGAGTTTTTCGACGCAATCACAACAAGTAGAAATCAGATCAGATACACACACACCCAGCATCACCACTCGGTGCATGAATATCACAGCTGCGATTGGGATGGACTGCAGGCAAGTAATATTGGGCACTCACAAGGCAACTTTAAAAGAAAAAAGGTCACCAGCATTGTGTCCAGATATAGTGAATATCTTTCGACTCAATCATTTAATGTCTACCAAATGCTCGTTCAATATATAGTAAGAGAGGAGAAAAGACCAAGTTTCCAATATGATGCCAGTGGCATGTTCCAGTCAGTATTACTAAGAGAAAGAAAGCATCTATGTGGCTTTATTACAAGACAGAAGAGTGTAGGTGTTCGACAACATCTCATCCCATTCTCCGTACCGTAGACTCTCCCTTCTAAATCGTATATTCAAAACACACACTGTAGACTTGTGACTTTCCCCAACATTGCATTCGAGAGTACTATAATAAGTGCGACGGTCGTAGAGTCTGTTTCTCGGGTGGATAAGTAATCTGTTCTTGTACAAGTGATTACTCAATCCGTCCGAGGACTGGAATGCTGCGATTGCTGTCCAGAACATATTTTATGAGTGTTCGGTCAACACATTCAAGCAGATCATTTTTGCAAACTAGTGGAGATTATCTGCATATTCAGAGCAATTTCTCATTCATTGGGCTCGATCGAACAGATGAACTTCCAACATTCCAGTTTGTTTACAGGGCAATGCCTTGCCCAAAGCCGTGGGCCCTTTTCTCTGAATGGTGCCCCATGCACATAGCAGGCCTCTGATCTGTCACAAAATGTCATAGCAACATAAAAATATACAGTATTTTTTTGTCCAGAATCTCATTGACTGTTGCTGCCTTATACCACACAGCCCTTAATGCTTAATGGATCTCCATAAATTCAGAAGGAGGAGTCATTAACTCTATTTGCAGCCCTGAACATCATATATTTTTTCCTATGCAATTTATTGGTTAATCAGCCACCTGTTTTCATCGTTTGGTCCGACTTTTGGGAGAGAGACGATGACATGCATGGTATAGGTGATGGCATTTTTTAAGATGGAAAAAACCCAAAATTATTTGCCCATTTTTCAATACCTTTTCACATTTCCGTCAACTTGCGAGTATATAATGTCTCCAAATGGCGAAGTCGAGTTTTTCGACGACACCACAAGAAGTAGAAATCCGATCAGATACACACACACCCATCATCACCACTCGGTGCATGAATATCAAAGCTGCGATTGGGATGGGCTGCAGGCAAGTAATATTGGGCACTCACAAGGCAACTTTAAAAGAAAAAACGTCGCCAGTATTATGTCCAGATATAGTGAATATCTTGCGACTCAATCATTTAATGTCTTCCAAATGCTCGCTCAATACAAAGGTAAGAGAGGAGAGAAGACCAAGTTTCCAATATGATGACAGTGGCATGTTCCGCTCAGTATTACTCAGAGAAAGAAAGCATCTATATGACTTTAGTACAAGACACAAGAGTGTGGGTGTTCGACAACATCTCATCCCACTCTCCGTATCTTAGACTCTCCCTTCTAAATCGTATATTCAACACACTCTGTAGACTTGTGACTTTCCCCAACATTGCATTCGAGATTACTATGAGGGCGATGATCGTAGAGTCTGTTTCTCGGGTGGATAAGTAATCTGTACTTGTACAAGTGATTACTTAATCAGTCCGAGGTCTAGAAAGCTGCGATTGCTGCCCAGAACATACGTTATGTGTGTTCGGTCAACACATTCAAGCACATCATTCTTGCAAACTAGTGGAGAAAATCTGCATATTGAGAGCAATTTCTCATTCATTGGATTCGATCGAACAGATGAACTTCCAACATTCCAGTTTGTTTTGCAGGGCAAACCCTGGCCCAAAGCCGTGGGCTCTTTTCCCTGAATGGTGTCTCATGCACATAGCAGACCACTGATCTGTCACAAAATATCATTGCAACATAGAAATATGAAGTTTTATTTCTCCAGAATCACATTGACTGTTGCTGCCTTATTTCACACAGACCTTAATGCTTAATGAACCTCCATAAATTCAGAAGGAGGAGTCATTAACTCCATTTGCAGCCCTGAACATCATATATTTTTTCCTCTGCAATTTATTGGTTATTCAGCCACCTTTTTTCATCGTTTGGTCCGACTTTTGTGAGAGAGACAATGACATGCATGGTATAGGTCATGGAATTTTTCAAGAATAAAAAAGCCAAAATTTTTTGCCCATTTTTCAATACCTTTTCACATTTCCCTCAACTTGCGAGTATATAATGGCTACACAAGGCGAAGTCGAGTTTTTCGACGCAATCCCAACAAGGAGAAATCAGATCAGATACACACACACCCAGCATCACCACTCGGGGCATGAATATGAAAGCTGCGATTGGGATGGACTGCAGGCAAGTAATATTGGGCACTCACAAGGCAACTTTAAAGAAACGTCACCAGTATTATGTCCAGATAGAGTGAATATTTTGCGACTCAATCATTTAATGTCTACCAAATGCTCGCTCAATATAATGGTAAGAGAGGAGAGAAGACCAAGTTTCCAATATGATGACAGTGGCATGTTCCCCTCAGTATTGATAAGAGAAAGAAAGCATCTATATGACTTTAGTACAAGACAGATGAGTGTGGGTGTTCGACAACATCTCATCCCAATCTCCGTACCTTAGACTCTACCTTCTAAATCGTATATTCAACACACTCTGTAGACTTGTGACTTTTCCCAACATTGCATTCGAGATTACTATAATTATGGCGACGGTCGTAGAGTTTGTTTCTCGGATGGATAAGTAATCTGTTTTTGTACAAGTGATTACTTAATCCGTCCGAGCATCTGAATGCTGCGATTGCAGCCCAGAACATCAATTATGTGTGTTCGGTCAACACATTCAAGCACATCATTTTTGCAAACTAGGGGAAATAATCTGTATATTCAGAGCAATTTCTCATTCATTGGGCTCGATCGAGCAGATGAACTTTCCAGTTTGTTTACAGGGCAAACCATTGCCCAAAGCCGTGGGCTCTTTTCCCTGAATGGTGTCACATGCACATAGCAGGCCCCTGATCTGTAACAAAATATCATAGCAACATAAAAATATACAGTTTTATTTCTCCACAATCTCATTGACTGTTGCTGCCTTATATCACGCAGACCTTAATGCTTAATTGACCTCCATAAATTCAGAAGGAGGCATTTCCTCCATTTGCAGCCCTGAACATCATATATTTTTTCCTCTAGAATTTATTGGTTAAGTCAGCTAACTTTTTTTTTCATCGTTTGGTCCGACTTTTATGAGAGAGACAATGATATGCATGGTACAGGTCATGAAATTTTTCAAGATGAAACAAAACCAAAATTATTTGCCCATTTTTCAATACCTTTTCACATTTCCGTCAACTTGTGAGTATATAATGGCTCCACATGGCGAAGTCGAGTTTTTCGACGCAATCACAACAAGTAGAAATCAGATCAGATACACACACACCCAGCATCACCACTCGGTGCATGCATATCACAGCTGCGATTGGGATGGACTGCAGGCAAGTAATATTGGGCACTCACAAGGCAACTTTAAAAGAAAAAACGTCACCAGCATTGTGTCCAGATATAGTGAATATATTTCGACTCACTCATTTAATGTCTACCAAATGCTCGTTCAATATATAGTAAGAGGGGAGAAAAGACCAAGTTTCCAATATGATGCCAGTGGCATGTTCCAGTCAGTATTACTAAGAGAAAGAAAGCATCTATGTGGCTTTATTACAAGGCAGAAGAGTGTGGGTGTTCGACAACATCTCATCCCATTCTCCGTACCGTAGACTCTCCCTTCTGAATCGTATATTCAAAACACACTCTGTAGACTTGTGACTTTCCCCAACATTGCATTCGAGAGTACTATAATAAGTGCGACGGTCGTAGAGTCTGTTTCCGGGTGGATAAGTAATCTGTTCTTGTACAAGTGATTACTCAATCCGTCCGAGGACTGGAATGCTGCGATTGCTGTCCAGAACATATTTTATGAGTGTTCGGTCAACACATTCAAGCACATCATTTTTGCAAATTAGTGGAGATTATCTGCATATTCAGAGCAATTTCTCATTCATTGGGCTCGATCGAACAGATGAACTTCCAACATTCCAGTTTGTTTACAGGGCAATGCCTTGCCCAAAGCCGTGGGCCCTTTTCCCTGAATGGTGCCTCATGCACATAGCAGGCCTCTGATCTGTCACAAAATGTCATAGCAACATAAAAATATACAGTATTTTTTGTCCAGAATCTCATTGACTGTTGCTGCCTTATACCACACAGCCCTTAATGCTTAATGGATCTCCATAAATTCAGAAGGAGGAGTCATTAACTCTATTTGCAGCCCTGAACATCATATATTTTTCCCTATGCAATTTATTGGTTAATCAGCCACCTGTTTTCATCGTTTGGTCCGACTTTTGGGAGAGAGACGATGACATGCATGGTATAGGTCATGGCATTTTTTAAGATGGAAAAAACCCAAAATTATTTGCCCATTTTTCAATACCTTTTCACATTTCCGTCAACTTCCGAGTATATAATGTCTCCACATGGCGAAGTCGAGTTTTTCGACGAAACCACAAGAAGTTGAAATCCGATCAGATACACACACACCCATCATCACCACTCGGTGCATGAATATCAAAGCTGCGATTGGGATGGGCTGCAGGCAAGTAATATTGGGCACTCACAAGGCAACTTTAAAAGAAAAAGCGTCGCCAGTATTATGTCCAGATATAGTGAATATCTTGCGACTCAATCATTTAATGTCTTCCAAATGCTCGCTCAATATAATGGTAAGGGAGGAGAGAAGACCAAGTTTCCAATATGATGACAGTGGCATGTTCCGCTCAGTATTACTCAGAGAAAGAAAGCATCTATATGACTTTAGTACAAGACAGAAGAGTGTGGGTGTTCGACAACATCTCATCCTACTCTCCGTATCTTAGACTCTCCCTTCTAAATCGTATATTCAACACACTCTGTAGACTTGTGACTTTCCCCAACATTGCATTCGAGATTACTATAATGAGGGCGACGATCGTAGAGTCTGTTTCTCGGGTGGATAAGTAATCTGTACTTGTACAAGTGATTACTTAATCAGTCCGAGGTCTAGAATGCTGCGATTGCTGCCCAGAACATACGTTATGTGTGTTCGGTCAACACATTCAAGCACATCATTTTTGCAAACTAGTGGAGAAAATCTGCATATTGAGAGCAATTTCTCATTCATTGGATTCGATCGAACAGATGAACTTCCAACATTTCAGTTTGTTTTGCAGGGCAAACCCTGGCCCAAAGCCGTGGGCTCTTTTCCCTGAATGGTGTCTCATGCACATAGCAGGCCACTGATCTGTCACAAAATATCATTGCAACATAGAAATATGAAGTTTTATTTCTCCAGAATGTCATTGACTGTTGCTGCCTTATATCACACAGACCTTAATGCTTAATGAACCTCCATAAATTCAGAAGGAGGAGTCATTAACTCCATTTGCAGCCCTGAACATCATATATTTTTTCCTATGCAATTTATTGGTTATTCAGCCACCTTTTTTTCATCGTTTGGTCCGACTTTTGTGAGAGAGACAATGACATGCATGGTATAGGTCATGGAATTTTTCAAGAATAAAAAAGGCCAAAATTTTTTCCCCATTTTTCAATACCTTTTCACATTTCCCTCAACTTGCGAGTATATAATGGCTCCACAAGGCGAAGTCGAGTTTTTCGACGCAATCCCAACAAGGAGAAATCAGATCAGATACACACACACCCAGCATCACCACTCGGGGCATGAATATGAAAGCTGCGATTGGGATGGACTGCAGGCAAGTAATATTGGGCACTCACAAGGCAACTTTAAACAAACGTCACCAGTATTATGTCCAGATGTAGTGAATATCTTGCGACTCAATCATTTAATGTCTACCAAATGCTCGCTCAATATAATGATAAGAGAGGAGAGAAGACCAAGTTTCCAATATGATGACAGTGGCATGTTCCCCTCAGTATTACTAAGAGAAAGAAAGCATCTATATGACTTTAGTACAAGACAGACGAGTGTGGGTGTTCGACAACATCTCATCCCACTCTCCGTACCTTAGACTCTCCCTTCTAAATCGTATATTCAACACACACTGTAGACTTGTGACTTTTCCCAACATTGCATTCGAGATTACTATAATGAGGGCGACAGTCGTAGAGTCTGTTTCTCGGATGGATAAGTAGCCTGTATTTGTACAAGTGATTACTTAATCCGTCCGAGCATCTGAATGCTGCGATTGCAGCCCAGAACATCAATTATGTGTGTTCGGTCAACACATTCAAGCACATCATTTTTGCAAACTAGGGGAAATAATCTGTATATTCAGAGCAATTTCTCATTCATTGGGCTCGATCGAGCAGATGAACTTTCCAGTTTGTTTACAGGGCAAACCATTGCCCAAAGCCGTGGGCTCTTTTCCCTGAATGGTGTCACATGCACATAGCAGGCCCCTGATCTGTAACAAAATATCATAGCAACATAAAAATATACAGTTTTATTTCTCCACAATCTCATTGACTGTTGCTGCCTTATATCACGCAGACCTTAATGCTTAATTGACCTCCATAAATTCAGAAGGAGGCATTTCCTCCATTTGCAGCCCTGAACATCATATATTTTTTCTATAGAATTTATTGGTTAAGCCAGCTAACTTTTTTTCTCATCGTTTGGTCCGACTTTTGTGACAGAGACAATGATATGCATGGTACAGGTCATGAAATTTTTCAAGATGAAACAAAACCAAAATTATTTGCCCATTTTTCAATACCTTTTCACATTTCCGTCAACTTGTGAGTATATAATGGCTCCACATGGCGAAGTCGAGTTTTTCGACGCAATCACAACAAGTAGAAATCAGATCAGACACACACACAGCCAGCATCACCACTCGGTGCATGAATATCACAGCTGCGATTGGGATGGACTGCAGGCAAGTAATATTGGGCACTCACAAGGCAACTTTAAAAGAAAAAACGGCACCAGCATTGTGTCCAGATAGAGTGAATATCTTTCGACTCAATCATTTAATGTCTACCAAATGCTCGTTCAATATAACCGTAAGAGAGGAGAAAAGACCAAGTTTCCAATATGATGCCAGTGGCATGTTCCAGTCAGTATTACTAAGAGAAAGAAAGCATCTATGTGGCTTTATTACAAGACAGAAGAGTGTGGGTGTTCGACAACATCTCACCCCATTCTCCGTACCGAAGACTCTCCCTTCTAAATCGTATACTCAAAACACACTCTGTAGACTTGTGACTTTCCACAACATTGCATTCGAGAGTACTATAATAAGTGCGACGGTCGTAGAGTCTGTTTCTCGGGTGGATAAGTAATCTGTTCTTGTACAAGTGATTACTCAATCCGTCCGAGGACTGGAATGCTGCGATTGCTGTCCAGAACATATTTTATGAGTGTTCGGTCAACACATTCAAGCACATCATTTTTGCAAACTTGTGGAGATTATCTGCATATTCAGAGCAATTTCTCATTCATTCGGCTCGATCGAACAGATGAACTCCCAACATTCCAGTTTGTTTACAGGGCAATGCCTTGCCCAAAGCCGTGGGCCCTTTTCCCTGAATGGTGCCTCATGCACATAGCAGGCCTCTGATCTGTCACAAAATGTCATAGCAACATAAAAATATACAGTATTTTTTTGTCCAGAATCTCATTGACTGTTGCTGCCTTATACCACACAGCCCTTAATGCTTAATGGACCTCCATAAATTCAGAAGGAGGAGTCATTAACTCTATTTGCAGCCCTGAACATCATATATTTTTTCCTATGCAATTTATTGGTTAATCAGCCACCTTTTTTCATTGTTTGGTCCGACTTTTGGGAGAGAGACGATGACATGCATGGTATAGGTCATGGCATTTTTTAAGATGGAAAAAACCCAAAATTATTTGCCCATTTTTCAATACCTTTTCACATTTCCGTCAACTTGCGAGTATATAATGGCTCCACGTGGCGAAGTCGAGTTTTTCGACGCAACCACAAGACGTAAAAATCCGATCAGACACACACACACCCATCATCACCACTCGGTGCATGAATATCAAAGCTGCGATTGGGATGGACTGCAGGCAGGTAATATTGGGCACTCACAAGGCAACTTTAAAAGTAAAAACGTCATCAGTATTATGTCCAGATATAGTGAATATCTTGCGACTCAATCATTTAATGTCTACCAAATGCTCGCTCAATATAATGGTAAGAGAGGAGAGAAGACCAAGTTTCCAATATGATGACAGTGGCATGTTCCCCTCAGTATTACTAAGAGAAAGAAAGCACCTATATGACTTTAGTACAGGACAGAAGTTTGTGGGTGTTCGACAACATATCATCCCACTCTCCGTACCTTAGACTCTCCCTCCTAAATCGTACATTCAACACACTCTGTAGACTTGTGACTTTTCCCAACATTGCATTCGAGATTACTATAATGAGGCTGACGGTCGTAGAGTCTGTTTCTCGGATGGATAAGTAGCCTGTACTTGTACAATTGATTACTTAATCCGTCCGAGCACCTGAATACTGCGATTGCAGCCCAGAACATCAATTATGTGTGTTTGGTCAACACATTCAAGCACATCATTTTTGCAAACTAGTGGAGATAATTTGTATATTCAGAGCAGTTTCTCATTCATTGGGTTCGATCGAACAGATGAACTTCCAACTTTCCAGTTTGTTTACACGGCAAACCGTTGCGCAAAGCCGTGGGCTCTTTTCCCTGAATAGCGTCACATGCACATAGCAGGCCCTTGATCTGTCACAAAATATCATAGCAACATAAAAATATACAGTTTTATTTCTCCACAATCTCATTGATTGTTGCTGCCTTATATCACACAGACCTTGATGCTTAATTGACCTCCATAAATTCAGAAGGAGGCATTTCCTCCATTTGCAGCCCTGAACATCATATATTTTTTTCCTATAGAATTTATTTGTTAAGTCATCTAACTTTTTTTTCATCGTTTGGTCCGACTTTTGTGAGAGAGACAATGATATGCATGGTACAGGTGATGGAATTTTTCAAGATAAAACAAAACCAAAATTATTTGCCCATTTTTCAATACATTTTCACATTTCCGTCAACTTGCGAGTATATAATGGCTCCACATGGCGAAGTCGCCTTTTTCGACGCAATCACAACAAGTAAAAATCAGATCAGATACACAAACACCCAGCATCACCAGTCGGTGCATGAATATCAAAGCTGCGATTGGGATGGACTGCAGGCAAGTACTATTGCGGAATCACAAGGCAACTTTAAAAGAAAAAACGTCACCAGTATTATGTCCAGATATAGAGAATATCCTTCGACTCAGTCATTTAATGTCTACCAAATGCTCGCTCAATATAATGGTAAGAGTGGAGAGAAGACCAAGTTTCCGATATGATGCCAGTGGCATGTTCCGGTCAGTATTACTAAGAGAAAGAAAGCATCTATGTGGCTTTAGTACAAGAGAGAAGAGTGTGGGTGTTCGACAACATCTCATCCCATTCTCCGTACCGTAGACTCTCCCTTCTAAATCGTATATTCAACACACCCTGTAGACTTGTGACTTTCCCCAACATTGCATTCGCGAGTACTATAATGAGGGCGACGATCGTAGAGTCTGTGTCTCGGATGGATAAGTAGTCTGTACTTGTACAAGTGATTACTTAATCCGTCCGAGGACCGGAATGCTGCGATTGCTGCCCAGAACATACATAATGTGTGTTCGGTCAACACGTTCAAGCACATCATTTTTGCAAACTAATGGAGATAATCTGCATATTCAGAGCAATTTCTCATTCATTGGGCTCGATCGAACAGATGAACTTCCAACATTCCAGTTTGTTTACAGGGCAATGCCTTGCCCAAAGCCGTGGGCCCTTTTCCCTGAATGGTGTCTCATGCACATAGCAGGCCTCTGATCTGTCACAAAATGTCATAGCAACATAAAAATATACAGTATTTTTTTTGTCCAGAATCTCATTGACTGTTGCTGCCTTATACCACAGAGCCCTTAATGCTTAATGGACATCCATAAATTCAGAAGGAGGAGTCATTAACTCCATTTGCAGCCCTGAACATCATATATTTTTTCCTATGCAATTTATTGGTTAATCAGCCACCTTTTTTCATCGTTTGGTCCGACTTTTGGGAGAGAGACGATGACATGCATGGTATAGGTCATGGCATTTTTTAAGATGGAAAAATCCCAATATTATTTGCCCATTTTTCAATACCTTTTCACATTTCCGTCAACTTGCGAGTATATAATGTCTCCACATGGCGAAGTCGAGTTTTTCGACGAAACCACAAGAAGTAGAAATCCGATCAGATACACACTCACCCATCATAACCACTCGGTGCATGAATATCAAAGCTGCGATTGGGATGGGCTGCAGGCAAGTAATATTGGGCACTCACAAGGCAACCTTAAAAGAAAAAACGTCGCCAGTATTATGTCAGATATAGTGAATATCTTGCGACTCAATCATTTAATGTCTTCCAAATGCTCGCTCAATATAATGGTAAGAGAGGAGAGAAGACCAAGTTTCCAATATGATGACAGTGGCATGTTCCCCTCAGTATTACTAAGAGAAAGAAAGCGCCTATATGACTTTAGTACAGGACAGAAGTTTGTGGGTGTTCGACAACATATCATCCCACTCTCCGTACCTTAGACTCTCCCTTCTAAATCGTACATTCAACACACTCTGTAGACTTGTGACTTTTCCCAACATTGCATTCGAGAGTACTATAATGAGGGCGACGATCGAAGAATCTGTTTCTCGGATGGATAAGTAGTCTGTACTTGTACAAGTGATTACTTAATCCGTCCGAGGACCGGAATGCTGCGATTGCATACCAGAGCATAAATTATGTGTGTTCGGTCAATGTACTCGAGAGTACTATAAAGAGGGCGACGATCGTAGAGGCTGTTTCTCGGGTGGATAAGTAGTCTGTACCTGTACAAGTGATTACTTAATCCGTCCAAGGACCGGAATGCTGCGATTGCTTCCCAGAACATAAATTATGTTTGCTCAGTCATGAGACTCAAGCACTGCAATTTTGTAAACTAGGGGAGATAATTAATAGACAGAGCAGCAATTTCTCATTCATTGAGCTCGATCGAACAGATGAACTTCCAACCTTCCAGTTTGTGTACAGGGCAAGCCATTGCCTAAAGCCGTGGACTCTTTTCCCTGAATGGTGTCACATGCACATAGCAGGCCCATAATCTGTCACAAAATGTCATAGAAACATATAAATATTCACTTCTCCTCTCCAAAATCTCATTGATTGTTGCTGCCCCATATAACACAAACCTTAAAGCTTAATGGACCACCATAAATTCAGAAGGAGGCATTGCCCCAATTTGAAGCCTTGAACATCACATATTTTTTCCTATACAATTTATTGGTTAAGTCAGCTTTTTTTCATTGTTTGGTCCAACTTTTTTGAGAGAGACGACGACCTACATGGTGTAATTCATGAAATTTTTCAAGATGAAAAAAACCCAAAATTATTTGCCAAATTTTCAATACCTTTTCACATTTGCGTCAACTTGTGAGTAGGATATAATTGCTCACATGGCGAAGGCGAGTTTTTCGACGCAATGACAACAAGTAGAAATCAGATCAGATACATTCAGTGCATTAGTATCAAAGCAGCGATGGGGGTGGACTGCAGGCAAGTAATATTGGACACTCACAAGGCAAGTTTAAAAGAAAAAAAGTCACAATATTATGTCCAGACATAGTGAATATCTTTCGACTCAGTCATTTAATGTCTACCAAATGTTCGCTCAATATAATGGTAAGAGAAGAGAGAAGACCAAGTTTCCAATATGATGCCAGTGGCATGTTCCCCTCAGTATTTCTAAGAGAAAGAAAGCATTTATGTGGCTTTAGTACAAGACAGAAAAGTATGCGTGTTCGACAACGTCTCATCCCACTCGCCGTAGCCTCTCCCTTTTATATCGTATATTCAACACACTCTGCAGACTTGTGACTTTTCCCAATACTGTCCTCGAGAGTACTATAATGAGGGCGACGATCGTAGAGGCTGCTTCTCCGGTGGATAAGTATTCTGTACTTGTACAAGTGATTACTTAATCCGTCCAAGGACCGGAATGCTGCGATTGCTTCCCAGAACATAAATTATGTTTGCTCAGTCCAAAGACTCAAGCACAGCAATTTTGCAAACTAGGGGAGATAATTAATGCACAGAGCAGCAATTTCTCATTCAGTGAGCTCGATCGAACAGATGAACTTCCAACCTTCCAGTTTGTCTACAGGGCAAGCCATTGCCTAAAGCCGTGGACTCTTTTCCCTGGAATGGTGTCAGATGTACATAGCAGGCCCCTAGTCTGTCACAAAATGTCATAGCAACATAAAAATATTCGGTTTTCCTCTATAGAAATCTCATTGATTGTTGCTACCCCATATAACACAGACCTCAAAGCTTAATGGGCCACCATACATTCAGAAGGAGGCATTTCCCCCATTTGAAGCCCTGAACATCACATATTTTTTCCTATACAATTTATTGGTTAAGTCAGCTATCTTTTTTTTCATCGTTTGGTCCGATTTTTTTGAGAGATAAGACGACCTACATGGTGTAATTCATGAAATTTTTCAAGATGAAAAAAACCCAAAATTATTTGCCAATTTTTCAATACCTTTTCAGATTTGCGTCAACTTGTGAGTAGTGTATAAATGCTCACATGGCGAAGGCGAGTTTTTCGACGCAATCACAACAAATAGAAATCAGATCAGATACATTCAGTGCAATAGTATCAAAGCAGCGATGGGGGTGGACTGCAGGCAAGTAATATTGGGCACTCACAAGGCAAGTTTAAAAGAAAAAAAGTCACCAATATTATGTCCAGACATAGTGAATATCTTTCGACTCAGTCATTTAATGTCTACCAAATGTTCGCTCAATATAATGGGAGGAGAAGATAGAAGACCAAGTTTCCAATATGATGCCAGTGGCATGTTCCCCTCACTATTACTAAGGAAAGAAAGCATTTATGTGGCTTTAGTACAAGACAGAAAAGTATGGGTGTTCGACAAGATCTCATCCCACTCGCCGTAGCCTCTCCCTTTTAAATCGTATATTCAACACACTCTGCAGACTTGTGACTTTTCCCAATATTGTACTCGAGAGTACTATAATGAGGGCGACGATCGTAGAGGCTGTTTCTCGGGTGGATAAGTAGTCTGTACCTGTACAAGTGATTACTTAATCCGTCCAAGGACCGGAATGCTGCGATTGCTTTCCAGAAAGTAAATTATGTTTGCTCAGTCATGAGACTCAAGCACTGCAATTTTGTAAACTAGGGGAGATAATTAATAGACAGAGCAGCAATTTCTCATTCATTGAGCTCGATCGAAGAGATGAACTTCCAACCTTCCAGTTTGTCTACAGGGCAAGCCATTGCCTAAAGCCGTGGACTTTTTTCCCTGAATGGTGTCATATGCACATAGCAGGCCCCTAATTTGTCACAAAATATCATAGAAACATAAAAAATATTCAGTTTTCCTCTCAAAATCCCATTGATTGTTGCTGCCCCATATAACACAAACCTTAAAGCTTAATGGGCCACCATAAATTCAGAAGGAGGCATTTCCCCCATTTGAAGCCCTGAACATCACATATTTTTTTCCTATACAATATATTGGTTAAGTCAGCTATCTCTTTTTTTCATCGTTTGGTCCGACTTTTTTGAGAGAGACGACGACCTACATGGTGTAATTCATCAAATGTTTCAAGATGAAAAAACCCCAAACTTATTTACCAATTTTTCAATACCTTTTCACATTTGCGTCAACTTGTGAATAGTATATAATTGCTCACATGGCGAAGGCCAGTTTTTCGCCGCAATCACAAAAAGTAGAACTCAGATCAGATACATTCAGGGCATTAGTATCAAAGCAGCGAGGGGGGTGGACTGCAGGCAAGTAATATTGGACACTCACAAGGCAAGCTTAAAAGAAAAAAAGTCACCAATATTATGTCCAGACATAGTGAATATCTTTCGACTCAGTCATTTAATGTCTACCAAATGTTCGCTCAATATAATGGTAAGAGAAGAGAGAAGACCAAGTTTCCAATATGATGCCAGTAGCATGTCCCCCTCAGTATTTCTAAGAGAAAGAAAGCATTTATGTGGCTTTAGTACAAGACAGAAAAGTATGGGTGTTCGACAACATCTCATCCCACTCGCCGTAGCCCCTCCCCTTTAAATCGTATATTCAACACACACTGCAGACTTGTGACTTTTCCCAATATTGTACTCGAGAGTACTAGAAAGAGGGCGACGATCGTAGAGGCTGTTTCTCGGGTGGATAAGTAGTCTGTACTTGTACAAGTGATTACTTAATCCGTCCAAGGACCGGAATGTTGCGATTGCTTCCCAGAACATAAATTATGTTTGCTCAGTCAAAAGACTCAAGTACTGCAATTTTGCAAACTAGGGGAGATAATTAATAGACAGAGGAGCAATTTCTCATTCATTGAGCTCGATCGAACAGATGAACCTCCAGCTTTCCAGTTTGTCTACAGGGCAAGCCATTGCCTAAAGCCGTGGACTCTTTTTCCTGAATGGTGTCACATGCACAAAGCAGGCCCCTAATCTGTCACAAAATGTCACAGCAACATAAAAATATTCGGTTTTCCTCTCCAAAATCTCATTGATTGTTGCTGCTCCATATAACACAAACCTTAAAGCTTAATGGGCCACCATAAATTCAGAAGGAGGCATTTCCACCATTTGAAGCCCTGAACATCACATACTTTTCCTATACAATTTATTGGTTAAGTCAGCTATCTTTTTTTCATCGTTTGGTCCGACTTTTTTGAGAGAGACGACGACCTACATGGTGTAATTCATGAAATTTATCAAGATGAAAAAACCCCAAAATTATTTGCCAATTTTTCAATAACCTTTCACATTTGCGTCAACTTGTGAGTAGTATATAATTGCTCACATGGCGAAGGCCAGTTTTTCGACGCAATCACAACAAATAGAAATCAGATCAGATATATTCAGTGCATTAGTATCAAAGCAGCGATGGGGGTGGACTGCAGGCAAGTAATACTGGGCACTCACAAGGCAAGTTTAAAAGAAAAAAAGTCACCAATATTATGTCCAGACATAGTGAATATCTTTCACCTCAGTCATTTAATGTCTACCAAATGTTCGCTCAATATAATGGTAAGAGAAAAGAGCAGACCAAGTTTCCAATATGATGCCAGTGGCATGTTCCCCTCAGTATTACTAAGAGAAAGAAAGCATATATGTGGCTTTAGAACAAGACAGAAAAGTATGGGTGTTCGACAAGATCTCATCCCACTCGCCGTAGCCTCTCTCTTTTAAAACGTATATTCAACACACTCTGCAGACTTGTGACTTTTCAAAATATTGTACTCGAGAGTACTACCATGAGGGCGACGATCGTAGAGGTTGTTTCTCGGGTGGATAAGTAGTCTGTACTTGTACAAGTGATTACTTAATCCATCCAAGGTCCGGAATGCTGCGATTGCTTCCCAGAACATAAATTATGTTTGCTCAGTCAAGAGACTCAAGCACTGCAATTTTGCAAACTAGGGGAGATAATTAATAGACAGAGCAGCAATTTCTCAATCATTGAGCTCGATCGAACAGATGAACTTCCAACCTTCCAGTGTGTCTACAGGGCAAGCCATTGCCTAAAGCCGTGGACTATTTTCCCTGAATTGTGTCACATGCACATAGCAGGCCCATAATCTGTCTCAAAATGTCATAGAAACATAAAAATATTCACTTCTCCTCTCCAAAATCTCATTGATTGTTGCTGCCCCATATAACACAAACCTTTAAGCTTAATGGGCCACCATTAATTCAGAAGGAGGCATTTCCCCAATTTGAAGCCTTGAACATCACATATTTTTTTCTATACAATTTATTGGTTAAGTCAGCTTTTTTTTCATTGTTTGGTCCAACTTTTTTGAGAGAGTAAACGACCTACATGGTGTAATTCATGAAATTTTTCAAGATGAAAAAAAACCCAAAATTATTTGCCAAATTTTCAATACCTTTTCACATTTGCGTCAACTTGTGAGTAGGATATAATTGCTCACATGGCGAAGGCGAGTTTTTCGACGCAATCACAACAAGTAGAAATCAGATCAGATACATTCAGTGCATTAGTATCAAAGCAGCGATGGGGGTGGACTGCAGGCAAGTAATATTGGACACTCACAAGGCAAGTTTAAAAGAAAAAAAGTCACAATATTATGTCCAGACATAGTGAATATCTTTCGACTCAGTCATTTAATGTCTACCAAATGTTCGCTCAATATAATGGTAAGAGAAGAGAGAAGACCAAGTTTCCAATATGATGCCAGTGGCATGTTCCCCTCAGTATTTCTAAGAGAAAGAAAGCATTTATGTGGCTTTAGTACAAGACAGAAAAGTATGCGTGTTCGACAACGTCTCATCCCACTCGCCGTAGCCTCTCCCTTTTATATCGTATATTCAACACACTCTGCAGACTTGTGACTTTTCCCAATACTGTCCTCGAGAGTACTATAATGAGGGCGACGATCGTAGAGGCTGCTTCTCCGGTGGATAAGTATTCTGTACTTGTACAAGTGATTACTTAATCCGTCCAAGGACCGGAATGCTGCGATTGCTTCCCAGAACATAAATTATGTTTGCTCAGTCCAAAGACTCAAGCACAGCAATTTTGCAAACTAGGGGAGATAATTAATGCACAGAGCAGCAATTTCTCATTCAGTGAGCTCGATCGAACAGATGAACTTCCAACCTTCCAGTTTGTCTACAGGGCAAGCCATTGCCTAAAGCCGTGGACTCTTTTCCCTGGAATGGTGTCAGATGTACATAGCAGGCCCCTAGTCTGTCACAAAATGTCATAGCAACATAAAAATATTCGGTTTTCCTCTATAGAAATCTCATTGATTGTTGCTACCCCATATAACACAGACCTCAAAGCTTAATGGGCCACCATACATTCAGAAGGAGGCATTTCCCCCATTTGAAGCCCTGAACATCACATATTTTTTCCTATACAATTTATTGGTTAAGTCAGCTATCTTTTTTTTCATCGTTTGGTCCGATTTTTTTGAGAGATAAGACGACCTACATGGTGTAATTCATGAAATTTTTCAAGATGAAAAAAACCCAAAATTATTTGCCAATTTTTCAATACCTTTTCAGATTTGCGTCAACTTGTGAGTAGTGTATAAATGCTCACATGGCGAAGGCGAGTTTTTCGACGCAATCACAACAAATAGAAATCAGATCAGATACATTCAGTGCAATAGTATCAAAGCAGCGATGGGGGTGGACTGCAGGCAAGTAATATTGGGCACTCACAAGGCAAGTTTAAAAGAAAAAAAGTCACCAATATTATGTCCAGACATAGTGAATATCTTTCGACTCAGTCATTTAATGTCTACCAAATGTTCGCTCAATATAATGGGAGGAGAAGATAGAAGACCAAGTTTCCAATATGATGCCAGTGGCATGTTCCCCTCACTATTACTAAGGAAAGAAAGCATTTATGTGGCTTTAGTACAAGACAGAAAAGTATGGGTGTTCGACAAGATCTCATCCCACTCGCCGTAGCCTCTCCCTTTTAAATCGTATATTCAACACACTCTGCAGACTTGTGACTTTTCCCAATATTGTACTCGAGAGTACTATAATGAGGGCGACGATCGTAGAGGCTGTTTCTCGGGTGGATAAGTAGTCTGTACCTGTACAAGTGATTACTTAATCCGTCCAAGGACCGGAATGCTGCGATTGCTTTCCAGAAAGTAAATTATGTTTGCTCAGTCATGAGACTCAAGCACTGCAATTTTGTAAACTAGGGGAGATAATTAATAGACAGAGCAGCAATTTCTCATTCATTGAGCTCGATCGAAGAGATGAACTTCCAACCTTCCAGTTTGTCTACAGGGCAAGCCATTGCCTAAAGCCGTGGACTTTTTTCCCTGAATGGTGTCATATGCACATAGCAGGCCCCTAATTTGTCACAAAATATCATAGAAACATAAAAAATATTCAGTTTTCCTCTCAAAATCCCATTGATTGTTGCTGCCCCATATAACACAAACCTTAAAGCTTAATGGGCCACCATAAATTCAGAAGGAGGCATTTCCCCCATTTGAAGCCCTGAACATCACATATTTTTTTCCTATACAATATATTGGTTAAGTCAGCTATCTCTTTTTTTCATCGTTTGGTCCGACTTTTTTGAGAGAGACGACGACCTACATGGTGTAATTCATCAAATGTTTCAAGATGAAAAAACCCCAAACTTATTTACCAATTTTTCAATACCTTTTCACATTTGCGTCAACTTGTGAATAGTATATAATTGCTCACATGGCGAAGGCCAGTTTTTCGCCGCAATCACAAAAAGTAGAAATCAGATCAGATACATTCAGGGCATTAGTATCAAAGCAGCGAGGGGGGTGGACTGCAGGCAAGTAATATTGGACACTCACAAGGCAAGCTTAAAAGAAAAAAAGTCACCAATATTATGTCCAGACATAGTGAATATCTTTCGACTCAGTCATTTAATGTCTACCAAATGTTCGCTCAATATAATGGTAAGAGAAGAGAGAAGACCAAGTTTCCAATATGATGCCAGTAGCATGTCCCCCTCAGTATTTCTAAGAGAAAGAAAGCATTTATGTGGCTTTAGTACAAGACAGAAAAGTATGGGTGTTCGACAACATCTCATCCCACTCGCCGTAGCCCCTCCCCTTTAAATCGTATATTCAACACACACTGCAGACTTGTGACTTTTCCCAATATTGTACTCGAGAGTACTAGAATGAGGGCGACGATCGTAGAGGCTGTTTCTCGGGTGGATAAGTAGTCTGTACTTGTACAAGTGATTACTTAATCCGTCCAAGGACCGGAATGTTGCGATTGCTTCCCAGAACATAAATTATGTTTGCTCAGTCAAAAGACTCAAGTACTGCAATTTTGCAAACTAGGGGAGATAATTAATAGACAGAGGAGCAATTTCTCATTCATTGAGCTCGATCGAACAGATGAACCTCCAGCTTTCCAGTTTGTCTACAGGGCAAGCCATTGCCTAAAGCCGTGGACTCTTTTTCCTGAATGGTGTCACATGCACAAAGCAGGCCCCTAATCTGTCACAAAATGTCACAGCAACATAAAAATATTCGGTTTTCCTCTCCAAAATCTCATTGATTGTTGCTGCTCCATATAACACAAACCTTAAAGCTTAATGGGCCACCATAAATTCAGAAGGAGGCATTTCCACCATTTGAAGCCCTGAACATCACATATTTTTCCTATACAATTTATTGGTTAAGTCAGCTATCTTTTTTTCATCGTTTGGTCCGACTTTTTTGAGAGAGACGACGACCTACATGGTGTAATTCATGAAATTTATCAAGATGAAAAAACCCCAAAATTATTTGCCAATTTTTCAATACCCTTTCACATTTGCGTCAACTTGTGAGTAGTATATAATTGCTCACATGGCGAAGGCCAGTTTTTCGACGCAATCACAACAAATAGAAATCAGATCAGATATATTCAGTGCATTAGTATCAAAGCAGCGATGGGGGTGGACTGCAGGCAAGTAATACTGGGCACTCACAAGGCAAGTTTAAAAGAAAAAAAGTCACCAATATTATGTCCAGACATAGTGAATATCTTTCGCTTCAGTCATTTAATGTCTACCAAATGTTCGCTCAATATAATGGTAAGAGAAAAGAGCAGACCAAGTTTCCAATATGATGCCAGTGGCATGTTCCCCTCAGTATTACTAAGAGAAAGAAAGCATATATGTGGCTTTAGAACAAGACAGAAAAGTATGGGTGTTCGACAAGATCTCATCCCACTCGCCGTAGCCTCTCTCTTTTAAAACGTATATTCAACACACTCTGCAGACTTGTGACTTTTCAAAATATTGTACTCGAGAGTACTACCATGAGGGCGACGATCGTAGAGGCTGTTTCTCGGGTGGATAAGTAGTCTGTACTTGTACAAGTGATTACTTAATCCATCCAAGGTCCGGAATGCTGCGATTGCTTCCCAGAACATAAATTATGTTTGCTCAGTCAAGAGACTCAAGCACTGCAATTTTGCAAACTAGGGGAGATAATTAATAGACAGAGCAGCAATTTCTCAATCATTGAGCTCGATCGAACAGATGAACTTCCAACCTTCCAGTGTGTCTACAGGGCAAGCCATTGCCTAAAGCCGTGGACTATTTTCCCTGAATTGTGTCACATGCACATAGCAGGCCCATAATCTGTCTCAAAATGTCATAGAAACATAAAAATATTCACTTCTCCTCTCCAAAATCTCATTGATTGTTGCTGCCCCATATAACACAAACCTTTAAGCTTAATGGGCCACCATTAATTCAGAAGGAGGCATTTCCCCAATTTGAAGCCTTGAACATCACATATTTTTTTCTATACAATTTATTGGTTAAGTCAGCTTTTTTTTCATTGTTTGGTCCAACTTTTTTGAGAGAGTAAACGACCTACATGGTGTAATTCATGAAATTTTTCAAGATGAAAAAAAAACCCAAAATTATTTGCCAAATTTTCAATACCTTTTCACATTTGCGTCAACTTGTGAGTAGGATATAATTGCTCACATGGCGAAGGCGAGTTTTTCGACGCAATCACAACAAGTAGAAATCAGATCAGATACATTCAGTGCATTAGTATCAAAGCAGCGATGGGGGTGGACTGCAGGCAAGTAATATTGGACACTCACAAGGCAAGTTTAAAAGAAAAAAAGTCACCAATATTATGTCCAGACATAGTGAATATCTTTCGACTCAGTCATTTAATGTCTACCAATGTTCACTCAATATAATGGTAAGAGAAGAGAGAAGACCAAGTTTCCAATATGATGCCAGAGGCATGTTTCCCTCAGTATTTCTAAGAGAAAGAAAGCATTTATGTGGCTTTAGTACAAGACAGAAAAGTATGCGTGTTCGACAACGTCTCATCCCACTCGCCGTAGCCTCTCCCTTTTAAATCGTATATTCAACACACTCTGCAGACTTGTGACTTTTCCCAATATTGTACTCGAGAGTACTATAATGAGGGGGACGATCGTAGAGGCTGCTTCTCCGGTGGATAAGTATTCTGTACTTGTACAAGTGATTACTTAATCCGTCCAAGGACCGGAATGCTGCGATTGCTTCCCAGAACATAAATTATGTTTGCTTAGTGTCAAGACTCAAGCACTGCAATTTTGCAAACTAGGGGAGATAATTAATACACAGAGCAGCAATTTCTCATTCAGTGAGCTCGATCGAACAGATGAACTTCCAACCTTCCAGTTTGTCTACAGGGCAAGCCATTGCCTAAAGCCGTGCACTCTTTTCCCTGAATGGTGTCACATGCACATAGCAGGCGCCTAATCTGTCACAAAATGTCATAGCAGCATAAAAATATTCGGTTTTCCTCTCCAAAATCTCATTGATTGTTGCTGCCCCATATAACACAGACCTTAAAGCTTAATGGGCCACCATAAATTCAGAAGGAGGCATTTCCCCCATTTGAAGCCCTGAACATCACATATTTTTTCCTATACAATTTATTGGTTAAGTCAGCTATCTTTTTTTTTTCTTCGTTTGGTCCGACTTTTTTGAGAGAGACGACGACCTACATGGTGTAATTCATGAAATTTTTCAAGATGAAAAAACCCCAAAATTATTTGCCAATTTTTCAATACCTTTTCACATTTGCGTCACCTTGTGAGTAGTATATAATTGCTCACATGGCGAAGGCGAGTTTTTCGACGCAATCACAACAAGTAGAAATCAGACACGGGCTGCTAAAAGTCAAAATTGTGATAAAATGGGCTGTTTTTGAACGCCAACAACACCCAATTGGTGTACCACCGAGAAAGGTTCCTTCTTTTATCGGACGCAAAATTGGGAAACATTTTTGATAGCGGTAAGGGTATTCAAAAGTCGAAGTCTTAACCCATTTTGGGCTGGTTAAAGAGAGATACCCCTTAAAAGCTTAAAATTTCCATTTTCTGTGGATTTCTCTAAAAGCAACTTGAAGGTTTTCAGGAAAAATTGACTATTCGCAGGTCCTTGTGTGACATTACAAGTTGCATGAACAAAATATTCTGGTGAGCATTTATTAACCCTCTAGAGGCTGCTAAGCATCGTAATTTTGTTGAAATAGGCTGTTTTCAGACGTGCACAACACCCAATGCATACCCGAGAGATAAACATAATCTACTTTGTTGGAAGTGGAATTCACCGAGGACCAAATTTGTTAGTAATAAGGGTATTCAAAAAACCAAGCATTAACCCCTTTTGGGATGATTAATAGCAATACCCATCAAAAGCTTAAAAAATCATGTTTTCCCAGAATTTCTTTACAAACGTCTCGTAGGGTTTCAAGAGAAGATGGCCGTTGATAGGTCTTAGAGTCACATCACCAGTTGCATGCATAAAATATTCAGATAAGCAGCATGGGCTGCTAAATGTCAAAATTTCGAAAAAAAATAGTCTGTTTTTAGACACCAACAACATCAAATGGGGACGCTGAAGAGAAACATAACATCTTTTACCGGACGCAAAACTGATAGAGAACATTTTTAGTAAGTAGTAAGGGTATTCAAAAATGGAGGTCTTAACCCATTTTCGCCCAGTTAAGGAGATGTACCCCTTAAAAGCTTAAAATTCCCATTTTCTGTAGATTTCTCCAAAAAATCTGGTAGGTATTCAAGAGAAATTGACCATTTGCAGGTCTTGGAGTGACATTACAAGTTGCATGAACAAAATATTCCGGTAAGCGTTTGTTAACCCTCCAGAGGCTGCAAATTTTGAGAACATGGGCTGTACTTGGCCACCCATTACACCCAATGTGTACCTGCGAGATGAACATAACCACCGTCATTGGAAATGGGATTCACCGAGGATCATTTTTGTAAGTAATGAAGGTATTCATAAAACCAAGCATTAACCCGTTTAGAGCTGGTTACAGAGTGATACCCCTCAAAAGGTTAAAAATTCATGTTATCCGAGGATTTCTCTAAAAACATCACATAGATTTTCAAGAAAAATTGGCCATTCTCAGATCTTAGTGTGAATTACAAGTTGCATGTACAAAATATTCCAGTAAACATTTGTTAACCCTATGCTGGTTCTCAAACATCAAAATGTTGAAAAAGTGGGCTGTGTTTGCATACCCGCAGCACCCAAAGTTAAGAGGAGAAATCAACATAAGTGGAAGAAGAATTCACTGAGAATTATTTTTATAAGTAATAAGCGTATTAAAATATGACCCTTAACCCGTTTTGGGTTGGATAAACAGTTATACCCATCAACAGCTTAACATTCATGTTCTCCCTGGATTTCTCTGAAAACATCTCGTAGATTTTTAAGTAAAAATGGTCATTCACAGTTTTTGGTGTGAAATTACAAGTTGCATGAATAAATATTCCTGTTAGCACTTGTTAACCCTTAACAAGCTGCCAGACATCAACATTTTGGATACATTTGAGATAAAACAGACCATTTTCAAATAGATACAGCACTCAGTGGGTATGTGTCAAACAAACATAACTCCTTTTGCCGGTCATTAACTTGTTGGACGACAATATTTATATTAACCCTCTCCACCGTTAATGATGGTGTTTTCATGACATCAATGAAGGATCTTCAGTGAGACAGTCAAAAGCAATTCATCATACACTGTGGGGTCATGACAAATCATGGAATCTCATCGGGAAAAGCCATGATTCTCCAGAATCATAAAGTCTAGTTGAATTTAACACTGTAAATGGTTCGCGGACATGCCCAACACCACCCCACCCACCCCGACAATTTCAGATTGCCCCCCATCCCTAAATTTGTTACCGGGACATTTGTCACTCTGACATAAGCCACCCCAAGTTTATCAGCAATTCCGAACATGGGCCGCCCGCACTCGACAGTAAAACCGCACATGAGCCACCCGACCTTACAGGACATCAGAAATCTGCCCAACGGAAAAGGTCAGCATTCTCGAAGGTGAAAATGAAGTTCCTTCATATTTTAATTTTTGGATTGGTTCAGATGAAAAGTAACAAGCTCAGCTCAATGAGTTCGTTTTAATTTTGGGGTTTCAGATGACAAGTAACAAGCTCAGCTCAGTGAGTTCATTTTTGTTCATGCATGGGTCTCCATCTTCCCCAATCAGCACGTTTGGCATCATCTTTCATTACCGTTTTTATTCCCCCACCCCGCTCGGCTCAAGTGATTTTGATCTCATCTGAACAACAATGATCCCCCAAAAGATCCATCTAGGTAATGCTCAAAAGCTGGCGCGTCGTTTTTACATAACATGTCTAGAGAGTTTTTAGACCTAACTACTGCTCGCCAGTTTCTACAATTCTCAAAGATTCTCCTATTGGTAAAGCAGCTCCCCTTAAGCGCTCTTCTGGATCCGCATTCGCAATCGAATAATTCTCCACAAGCTCACTCATTTGTATTCCTTGTTCGTCTCGTCTGAAAGTTTGAGTCCCATATGTAGTTAAACATGTTTTACAAAGATATGACGCGACATGTAGGAGTGGGGGTGCCGTATACATGATTAATTAACAAACATATTTTTTCATTCTGGAGGAGCACAATGAGGACCACAGCCACAAATACTGTATTGACATACCTGAAAGGTTAGGTACATGGTGCCATAATGCGCCTAATTCGCATTTAAATAGATAAGTAGTTGTTGCCATGTCAAGTGCCTGTGAAATGCTCCACACTGTTAAACAATTCTGTAGTTTTTACGGCACATTTTGCTGGTCTGCCTGCTGCCAGCACATTTTGCCGTAATTTTGATAGAACTTTTGTTAAGTGTTGGACTGCTTAATATTTTTGGATATAAAAAATAGTTCTTATAAATTCATTTTATTAAAAATTATTGGAGAGATTAGGCACTCTCCAATAATGTTTAATAAATAAATTTATAAGAACAAAATACAATTGACATATAACTGAACATGAAAAATTAGCAAACATCATCCAGTTAAGAGTGCATACCTCAAATGGAATAGCGGGAAGGTGTGAAGCGTCTCGGATGAGGATACCGTAGAATTATTTCAAGCTGATGCGTATGTTTACATTTTATAGTGTTAACAAAAGTTCCGTGAAAATTACGGCAAAAAGTGCTGGCAGCAGCAGGGATACCAGTAAAAAGACCCGTAAAAATTACGGTATTTTTTAACAGTGTAGAATGCACAAAACTCCACTTTCCCAAAGGCGATTTTCAAACATTTTTGCAAGGCAGGAGGTGGGGGGTCACGTAACTACACCCAAATTAGAATCTAAAGGGGCCCCAACCACCTCGCCCATCCCACTTAAATGGGCTCCGGCTAAGGCCGATGTTCTACACCATGTGTTCGTTGGGAAATTTACCAAATAATTTAGGAAGCCTAATTTCCCTCATCGAATCTATCTTTGGGCGGAATCCTCTCAAGTTCACCTCTGACCGCTTCCAGAGCGTTGTTTGACTTAGTGATCGCCCGACAAACAGTTTATACAAATTGAGAAATAAACAAAAACTGTCTAGTGTCTATACACTAAGACATCACTCCGAAGAAATAAAATAGGGGTTTGGAAGTTTTAGGGGAGGGCGAATGTTGATATCCGACATTCCCGTAGCTGCAAACAAGCTCCGGCAAACAGCGGAAAAGTCATACGAACAGACCTCTAATTATCTACGCACAGCTAATACTCGAAATATTATTGCGAATAAACGCAATACTTATTGCGAAATAACGCAATAAGTATTGCGAAATAACGCAATAAATATTGCGAAATAACGCAATAAATATTGCGAATAAACGCAATAGTATTGCGAAATAACGCAATAAGTATTGCGAATAAACGCAATACTATTGCGAATAAACGCAATAAGTATTGCAAAATAACGCAATAGTATTGCGAATAAACGCAATAGTATTGCGAAAAAACGCAATACTATTGCGAATAAACGCAATAGTATTGCGAATAAACGCAATAAGTATTGCGAAATAACGCAATAGTATTGCGAATAAACGCAATAGTATTGCG
Organism: Pictodentalium vernedei; assembly: GCA_031216915.1. NCBI lineage: Eukaryota > Metazoa > Mollusca > Scaphopoda > Dentaliida > Dentaliidae > Pictodentalium > Pictodentalium vernedei. The sequence continues at coordinate 186,913,709 of CM062290.1, read as the reverse complement.
AATAAACGCAATACTATTGCGAAATAACGCAATAGTATTGCGAATAAACGCAATAGTATTGCGAATAAACTCAATATATATATTTTTTTTTACACGAATTTCGTGACCGTAATGGGCTTCCGTATAAAACTTTCCCATCTCCGTGATGTGAATTTTCAATCCTCAAATCGCTATTTTCAGGGGAGATAACCAGCCATGTGAAGGCAGACCCGGAGAAAATTTTGATCTTACGAAGTGAACGAAGGCGGTTTACTTGCATCTGGGCGATCAATGGAAGTCCGCAGAAGTGGACATTTCAATGGTATGTTTGTATCATCTTCATCGATAATTCGACAAAAATGGTTCTACCGGGTTGGGGAGGGGGTGGATGGGGTGGGGGTGGGGGCATCGGGAGGACCATAGTTCGGCCCAAACGGAGAAAATTTTCATTTTTTGAAATTGAAGGAACGCTGTTTCCTTTCATCTGAGCGATCAATGGCAGACTAGACTGCTGGTTCATCGAAATGTCCTCTATGTGGACTGCCACTGGCAGTCCCCATAGAAAACATTTCGATATACCGGCAGTCTGGGCAATTAGATCCATTTAGCCGTTTGGTTTCACGTACCGACATGTGTTGGGCTGCATCAGTTTTGCCCCCCCCCCCCCCCTCCCAAGTGGGATCTCAATAGGTGGCCCACCGGGAATTTTCTCGGTGGACCACACGACCAGTCCGCCTCTGTTTCTTTTAGAAATGACAGAATTGTGTGCGGACTTCATATGATAAAAGGACCTCTCTCTGTCGCACGAGTGAATGCAAAAAAAAATAAAAATCAAAACATACACACACTTGCGTTCTGCAGAAAATAAATGTCGCACAGAGGATGGATGTTATTATAAAATTTATTTAAAAAGGTTGCTTTCTTTTCAGGGGCGGACTGGGCCTAGAAAAGTTACAGGGGAATGCACCGGAGGGGGGGGGGGTGATCTTACCCAGCTGTTCACTTCAAGTGACTGGTTCAGGTGGACGGTTATCTCCCCTCACCGACTTTCAGAACCCATCAGCTTGTTGCTTCACAGATAATCGGCCAGAGTGTGAGAAAAGTAATCAGATTATACAGAATTTTGGACATCAACGGGACGAAAGTCAAGGCTTGGGTCTGATAGATATTTCCACCAGACAGTAGACACAAGATCATATTTTTCTAATTGATGCGCTTCCCAGATATCTGTCAAACTAAAAAGCGTACATAAATGACCAAATGTCGAGGGAAACACTGTTTCTAAACATTTTTAGCATGATTGCACTGGAGAAACCAGTGAATTCTGTAAGTGACGAAGGAACAAAAGTCAGATGGTAAACTGGCATCATTCAACAATCACTATAAAGAACATATATTGAACTTTCAGATGCCATGCGCTTCCATAATGTAACTTTTGAACATTTTATTTGATCTTAGGAATTGTAAAACTTTCTCATCTCCGTAATGTGAATTTTCAATCCTCAAATCGACATTTTCAGGGGAGATAACCAGACCGTTTTTCCACTGATCCGAAGGTAAAAGCTGGCCATGTGAAGGTGACCCGGAGAAAATTTTGATTTTACGAACTGAACGAAGGCGGCTTACTTGCATCTGAGCGATCAATGGCAGTCCACAGAAGAGGACATTTCGATGGTATTTTTTAATCATCTTCATCGATAATTCGACAAAAATGGTTCTACCAGGGTGGGGGGGGGGGGGGGACATCGGGAGGACCATAGTTCGGCCCAAACGGAGAAAATTTACATTTTTGAAATTGAAGGAACGCTGTTTCCTTTCATCCGAGCTATCAATGGCAGACAGACTGCAGGTTGAACGGAATTATCCTCTATGTGGACTGCCGTCCCCATAGAAAACATTTTGATATACCGACAGTCTGGGCAATTAGATCCATTTAGCCTTTTGGTTTCACGTACCAACAGGTGTTGGGCTGCATCAGTTTTGGGCCCCCAGTGGGAACTCAATAGGTGGCCCCCAGGGAATTTTCTCGGTGGACCAATCGACCAGTCCGCCTCTGTTTCTTTTAGAAATGACAGAATTGTGTGCGGACTTCATATGATAAAAAAGATCTCTCTCTGTCGCACGAGTGAATTAAAAAAAATTCGAAACATACACACACTTGCGTTCTGCAGGAAATAAATGTCGCACAGAGGATGGATGTTATCTCAAAGGACAGTGTATCACCTCTTGTGATAATACATTTTCTTGTCGTTGAAATATGTCAAGTGGATGACAAAGTGTCCTGACAAACTATGTCATGTTAAGAGAGACGTTTTATTGCAGGTAGCGGCGCTTACTTTGCTTACAATTATACAATGATGTGGACGTTGAGAAAACCATAATTGTCATCGCATCTTGCAGATTCTGAAACCTGACATTTCAAGTTGCATTCTACCTTGAAAGTTGACGCGTCGGATTGCATTTTTGTAACAACATGTGTATTGTTTTCTGCGAGGACGACTTCGTGTGCTCGCGGTATGACGAGCCTCGTGGCATGTCATTGATTCTGTAGTCATGCTAAAATAGAAGGTGGATGGACAATAATACTTAGAACAATGCTTACAAACCGACCACAATGGACCCCGAAAATAGATTACTTTGAACAAAAGTCGAAACAAATGGCAGCCGAGCACGTGAGTACACAAATTAAACCTTTACTTATCACAGTTTGTTGACAAAACCTTTTTCTGAAATAAGTAGCATTTTCATTTTTTTCGCCTCAACATGTGGCTTATGACACCTCATTTGAACGATCTCGACGAGCTCGTTCAAATGATGATTCATAAGGTATGTTTTGATGGCCAAAATTTAAAAATTAATAGAAATTGAGGAGCGATTTTTGTGAATAGAGTTGCCAGCGACGTGGTGAGAGGGGTGTCACCCCCCCCCCCTCCCCCCCCCCCACACACACACTCCTGGCCAAAATTTCCTGTAGATGGAAATTCGGAGGGCTAGTCATGAGTACTTGGAAATTCCATCTATCTGGATTTTAGAGCTTCTTTGGTGATGCTGATGTCTCCTTTACTTCCCAAAATTCCAACTCGATTTCAAATCGGCAAAAATTTCAACTGTTACTATTTAGAACTAAAGTGTACGCAGTATCGAGCTTCACAAGTTTGCATGATGAAAATCGGTACGAGATTTTCTATAGTACGTCTACTTATCGTAATAAAAAAAATCCTTGAAATGCACTTCAAGAAAATCACATGTAAAATCGTTATCCTGAGTTAATTCCATCATTCACAGTTACAAAATGAACTGATCATTCCCGCAAAAGATCTGATTTAATGTTAGGATAGTGTGAATTGCTCAAAGTTCTCAACTTGAGCATTTGTTTAGCATATATTCAATTCCCAGAATAATACCAAATACCTGATAATTCTATCATAAATGTGTTGGCATTTCAGTTACTAGAGTCAATTTTATGCCCCCTTGCATGGATTCATTTTCAAAGGTTTTCTCGGTAGTGAATTTCCAACTGATGGAGGGACCGGGAGGGGGAACCGTTCCCCCCCCCCCGGTCCCCCCCCCCACCAGTTGGAAATTCACTACCCTACACCCCTCCAATCGGAAACCTCTAGCCACGTCCCTGAATGTTGCTTGGCTGTGGCTTATAAACGTTAAGTAAAATGTTAAGACTGCCACATGCGGACGCGATGCGAACGATTCGATAAACTTAAAATTAAATTTGTCTGCCATACATAAACCGTGGTGTATGGAGAGTCAGACTCTTGGTAAAATAAATTCATCAACTGATAACCAGACCAATGTGCAAACCAAATAATAAAATCCTTAATTTTAATTTTGAAGCCAATAGTTGTTGCGAAAAAACAATTGCCGATATACAAGTCGATGTCTTTCTTTTTGCCGTAACCTTGACATCTTTTCCCAAGCTGACCTGAGTGGGGAGCGTCCTTAGATACGCGACTTGCGCAAAAGCTTTCCCCATTCTCCCATTGGCTTATTTTCATCGATGATTTTCTCGGCATAAATAGTAGCCAATGGGATGTCATTGTGCTTCTATGGATGCCACTAGCTTTTTTAATTCCAAGGGAACGTTAAAAAAATGTATAAACGGCAAATGTGAACTCCAGAAATTAATAAATGTGGATCCGAGATTAGTAATTGATAAAGGTATACGGTTAATATTTGAATCTGCCCTCCATATACAATGGGACCTCGAATTATTTATAATAAATCGGATAATTGTCGCTCGCAAACCTCATTTCACTGTGCACTTTCTTGTCCGACTAAATGTTTTTCGGCCTTTTCTGCGACTTCTCCCAGTTATCATGAACAACCCAAGAACACCCAACGGTCACGTAATACACCACTGTAAAGCTTATTCATTCCCCTTTCCACTGATATTGGGTATTGATGGATACGTTGTGTGAATCAAATTTGAGGGAGGAAAAACGAAGATGAGTGCTATCGTTTTCGAAAAGCGAGCTGTTTACCTTGTTAATATTTATATACCATTACAGGGGCACGTCAGCATAGATTCAAAAATGGTATCAAATATCATTTTTCTTTCGATTTTCCAGCTTGTGCCGAGTACCTGTGGTTTGATGTCGTTGGTTTACCGACTTCTCTATATTGGCGTGGCTATACGGGTCAATCGCTCAGTGATATATGTTTCTGCATCAACACTGGCCGAGTATGTTACCATTTCAGTGTATTTCTGGTGAAGATCGCTGGATAACCGCGACATAGCCCCCTCAGTTGGGCTGATAGTGGAGGTGGGAGGCACGAGCAAAGAGACAAATAGATTTTACAATATGGTACGAACAACCAAACTAAAAGACGATGTGTAGATACATATTTCTTGGTCTCTGATTCAGATATTGATAATACGTCATATTATATCGACAAATAAAATGGCCAAAATTTATTTTATTTAAGCCTATCGATGAAAACAAACCAGTAAACAAATTGAACCAGTTTGTGATACAGAAAGAAACAGTTGAAGCTATCACCGGAACTGTAAACTCCGTTCGTAAATTAAGATAGGGGAATTACTTATTGAATGTGCAAAAGAACCACACGTTAATAACTTGCCCAAAATGGAAATAATTGCCGATATACAAGTCGATGTCTTTCTTCACAAACCCCCACACAGCAGCAGAGATGTCATAAGAGCCAGTGAATTGGCAGATATAAAAAAAAATGAAAAAGCACATGAGCTCAAAGAGTAAGAGCTATCCAAAGTAAAAAGAATTGAAATCAAGAAGGATGGAAATAAAATAAAAAACAGATACCTATATCATGACTTTCAAATACACCACAACCACCTAAATCAATCAAAACTGGTTACTTGAACGTAAAATGGATATGTATATCCCAAATCCTCTGGGATGCCTCAAGCGCCCAAAGTTTGGACACAGTCAAAATGCCTATAAAGGTCAAAATATATGCTACAAATGCGGCGAAAATCAGCCATGTAGAAATACTACAAGGAAATGCATCAACTGTAAGGGCTATCACTTTTTGCCACCTAAAGATTGCCCTATTTGGAAGAAAGAAAAGCCCATTCAAAAAATCAAAATGTGAATATATTATTTCTATCTTATGCAACGATATCTCAACAGAAAACACATACAACATCAACCGAAGGTCAGACACAATTTACTTGGCTCGATGGCATTCTGCCAAAGTCCATAGACTCTTACAATCAGTTTCATCGAACCAACATCCACTCAAACTCAAGGGTCTGCAAAAGAAATAACGAAAACAGAAGACAAAAACAGAATTATTTATTTATTGGTGTTTAAGGTCGCATACTTATGCACAATAGCCAATCGTGACCGTGACAGTTTTACGGGTGGAGGAAGCAGGAGTACCCGGGAGGAACCACCGAGCATCGACGAGCAACTGTCAGCTCCTCGACATTCTAACTCTGTCCAATCTCCGCTCAAGCAGGGTTACAGTGGTTGAAGACATGTGCACCATCGACGCGCTGTACGCCTTTGTACACGGCGTCATCGTGCCCCCATGTAGGCAATCGGGATAAAGTGCCTTGCCCAAGGACACAACGCGGGGCGTCCCAAACGGGGATCGAACTCGGGACCTCTGGCATAGAAGTCCAACAGTCTTCCACTGAGCCACCGCGCCCCCCCCCCCCAAAAAAAAAAAAGAAAACAGAAGATAAACATAAATCTGAAAATAATACACAGAACGACACACACGTGTGAATGGATTAATCGATATGGCACGAGTGCTAGAGCGGAAGGGTAAAACGAGAGGCTGCAGAGTGCCGAGTGTCCTTCTAATAATTGTTTTTATAGACGTGAAGGCCTGTAATAAACACAGAACGACACACGCGTGTGAATGGGTTAATCAATATGGCACTTGTGCCATCGCGAAAGGATAAAACTCGATGCCTGCGGTCTCTCGTTCTACCCTTCCACGTTGGCACTCGTACCATATTGCTTAATCCATTCACATGCGTGTCGTTCTGTGTATGTCCTTCTATCTTCCTCGATTTTTCTTGAAGGTTGAAGATGACTTGTGTGGCAGTGACCCCTTCCCGATTGTGTTGGATAGCGTGGTTCTGGCGGATGATGAGAGGGTGCCTCAGTGGAATTGTAAAAAAGCAAACTGGGACGCCTTTTCATCACTTTGTTCTGTACGAGTCACAGGGGAGAGCTTTGAACAAAGTGCTGACCAAGTAGAACACTTACTGAAATTGTTTGACAATCTGAACACAGCCGTAATAAAAACCTCGAAAAATCTAATGCGTTTCACCAAACGATGTTTTGATAATTATTGCAAACAGGCTTTAAAGGATCGCAAGAAAACTGAATGGGAATTTAATAAGTCACCAACAGCAAAATAATTTGGACAAACTACGTGTAAATCGAGCAAAACAAGACGACTTATAAAACAAAAAATAGAAAAGTTCTTGGGAAAATTATGTTTCGAAACTGAACCAACACACCACCATCAACAAAATTTAGCAAATGATTAAAAAATTAAAAATTAAGAAACGAAATCAATTGTCCCTATATCCCGATAAATTATGTCTTTTGATTGGTCAGAATGCCTTGGACAAATAGCCACTCCAAAGGATGCACCCAACACCCAAGTGATATGAGAGCGTACAACATCCAGGATATAAGCGCACGCGAAACATCGGGGTATATGGTTTAAATGAAAGCTTTTCGCATTCACTCACCTCGGCATAAAAATCGAACCAAAGAACCTGAAAATTCTCATAAATATTATCAGATTTCCGACAATTCGGTCACATTTTGCCGTTATAAATCAAATAGTCGAGTAATTGAATAAAACAACTTGAGAAAAATAAAATAAGAGCAAATATCGTCCCCTGAGTTCCAATGTGTTCTATTTGCCAGTAGGCGCATAGAACATATTGAACTCAGGGGACGATATGTCAACAAAATACTGTTTACACGTTTCCTTCATGACCCAAGGGACGTAACTCTATCTGTTGTCTTCTGCGTATACAAAAACAAAACATATTCACGAATTTGGTCCTAGTGATTGCGGAGCCTGAGAAATGCATCCACAAATTTATTTCCACTCTGTTAGTATTGTGTTTTGAATGGGACAAAAATGTTATCTCCGCCAACATGTATGGTATATGGAGATTTAATACCTGGATGTCTCATTTAAACACCTCACCTGTGGCTCGGTGTTTAAAAACCGACATCCAGGTATTAAATCTCCATATACCATACATATTGGCGGAGATAACTTATAATGTGCAACACCCCGAAGACAACAACACACTAATTACATCGAAAAAAGAAATATCAAACAAACTGGCATCATTATTTGCAAAGCATTCGTCGTCTGAAAATTGTAATCCAGAATTCGTACAAATTAAAAAACAACAGAAAAAACAGAAAATCAAATTTACCTCTGAAAATTTAGAAGATCACAATGAAACTTTCTGTATGGAAGAGTTAATAATTCCTTGCACAAAACAAGAGATACTGCCGCTGGACCCGATGAAATACAGTACTAAATTCTAAAACAACTGCCACAATCATCACTTGAACTTTTCTTATTTAATTTCAATGAAATATGGGTGACTGGTCAGGTTCCACCATCCAGGCGAAAAGCAACAATAATGCCTGATAAAGATCACAAGAACCCAAGAAGTTACAGACCTATTACACTGGCAAGTTGTTGTGCAAAACCATGGAAATGATTATCAATGATCGACTTGTCTGGTTTCTGAAATCGAACATTCTACTTGAGAATGTTCAGTGTGGTTTCAGAAGCCAGAGACGTTTTGTGTATCATTTGGTTAGTCTTGAATTGTTTTAAAAGGATCGCTTATTTCAAGTTCGTGATAGATCTCCGTTATCTGGCCCTTATGAACAAGAATTTAGGGTTCCTCGAGGTAGTATTTTATCTGTTTCCCCCTTTGCAGTGACAATCAATAGCATAATCGACGCAATTGAGAATATGGTAGACTTTTCACTGTATGCTGATGACTTTTAATCTGCTGTAGCAGAAAAAAACATGAATACCATTGAGCGCAAACTTCAGCTGTGTGTAAATAGAATTCCAAAATAGGCCACAGAAAATGGTTGTAAGTTCTCAAAACCCAAAACAAATTGTGTACACTTTTGTATGCTTCGGAAACATCACCTCGACCCTGATTTGAAAATAGATGGGAGTACTATAAATGCAGTCAAGGAAGTGCAATTCCTGTGTTTATTATTTGACAATAACACGTTAACTTTTCACATAAAACAAAGGTTAAATATAAAAAGGGCACTGAATTCTCTGAAGGTAGTTGGTAGCGCTGATTGAGGTGCTGACAAAAAATATTATAAGTTATTGTGATGAATTGACGGTAACATGGTCTGAGGTTTGCAGCTTGGAGCTTATGTTCAACTGAGACGCGAAGACCATGTTACCGACAATTCATCACAATAACGTATATGTTCCAATAGACACTGCCCATAACCTACATCGTGAAACACGAGGGCTTATTTACTACATCTGTGATCGTTAAAAGTTGCCTTGTTAAGGCAACTTTTAACGATCACTGGTTTAATAAATAAACCTCTCGTGTATCCACGACGCACTGGATAAATAATCAATAAACCAGATAAACTCATTCCATCTTAGTTCAAATCGTAAATTGATTTGTAATTTAAACAACACTTCATCAGGAACACCGTCTGCTGCACACGTGAAACATCCAGAAAAATGAAGCGGCTTGCTAGTCACTCCATTGATGAAGCAGTTAGGTTCCGCTCCACAGTTTCGCACCATTGCACAGGGGTGAAATTCTAAACATAGGGCATATGTTGAAACTAAGGCCATGTAAAATAGAGATATATTTTTAGTATCAGATATATGATTACATTAGGTTTTTTGTTGGACAAGAGAATTTGAAGTTTTGGTCCCAAAGTTGGAGTCTGATACATAGGGGAAAATTACCAGATGAATTATGGGAAACAGTGGCTTCGAAAAATTGGCTATTTTTTTAAATGTAATTTTTACACGGGTTTGTTACCAGACAGGTAACTGAAAAAGGAGACGGAAACATATAATTTTTTGTTTGCATTTTAGAAACAGGGGATGCTTTGTTCCAGGGGTGGGTAGGTGAGGTTGGTGGGAAAATTCTGCTTTTGAGGCTTCCAGGTGGCTGAAAATGACTGGTTTCGGAATTTTTTCATGCAGTTTTTCAGGTTGAAGTCTGGCCTTTGACAATAAATTATTCCACCCACATTCAGATTGTTTATTTCTACTTAGTCAGATAGTGTTATATGTTTTTTGTGGATTTGGGAAATGTAATACATGTTATGAGTTAGATAACTAAGCTACAGAATATTTGCATTTGAAGAGAGTGTATGGCATGTCATATTTGGAAATGCCTGGAAAACTGTGGAGCGGAACCTTAAAGAGCATTCTGCCGTCGGTGTCAATTCTTGAATCAGGAAGTTCCTTATTTGTGTTTGAGTTATAAATACACCATTTTTCAAAAAACTGTTCATTATTTCTGGTTTGTGTGCAATTGTTAGTAGTAGTTAACATTCATCAAGTGATATCTCAGCACAACTGGATGGAAATAAGTGGCAATTTGGAGAAATTTATTGATGTAGCCTAATTTCGCACTTGTTTTAAATTTTTGTCAAGATTTCGAAAACATTAAGGTAGATCACTGCCTTTCCTAAACACCAAGCCTTGTATTCATGGCAAATATATGCAGTTATGGACAGCCTGGTTTTTATTGTTGACCAGAGATTTGCAGTCATGGTGTCTACTTTTTCATTTTGGTCATTGGCGTAATGTCTGTGTGTCATCTGTCCGTCAAGCTGTTTACGCTTTCATATCTAGAGAGCAACACCCCCCCCCCCCCCCAAGCTATGGTTATCACTGCTTATTGTTTACATTTTGATTGTATTTAACAGTGCTATTGGCAGGACCTGGTTAGTCAATGTGGCTGGTGGTAATAACAAAAATGCTCTCTGAAGTGGCTCAGAGAAATGTGTGGGCTGATGTGGTGTGGTGTGGTCTGGTGTGGTCTGGTGTGGTGAAAATCAGACAAAAACTGGCTGCAAAAGCTATTCGGCAATCAGAAAGGCCATGCTGTATCTTTTTACTGGTTGAAAATAGAGACTTGTGGTTTTTGTTCATTCAACTCAGGATAGACTCCAGATTCTTTTGCCTGAGTGAAATCCAAGGGGAGATCACTCTTGTTTTCTCTTTAAGGTTCCGCTCAACAGTTTCGCACTATTGCACAGGGGTGAAATTCTAAACATAGGGCATATGTTGAAACTAAGGCCATGTAAAATAGAGATATATTTTTAGTATCAGATATATGATTACATTAGGTTTTTTGTTGGACAAGAGAATTTGAAGTTTTGGTCCCAAAGTTGGAGTCTAATACATAGGGGAAAATTACCAGATGAATTATGGGAAACAGTGGCTTCGAAAAATTGGCTATTTTTTTAAATGTAATTTTTACACGGGTTTGTTACCAGACAGGTAACTGAAAAAGGAGACGGAAACATATAATTTTTTTTTGCATTTTAGAAACAGGGGATGCTTTGTTCCAGGGATGGGTAGGTGAGGTTGGTGGGAAAATTCTGCTTTTGAGGCTTCCAGGTGGCTGAAAATGACTGGTTTCGGCAACGTCATTTCAAATATTTCGCGTTGTGACGTGAGACGGTAGCATTTGCCACTTGAGCCGTAAACGTAGAATATACTAAGCGAGCTCTCGTCCAATCAGAGGAGGATAATTTTAGTCTGATTGGAACATTACTTTACCTGTATAGATCACTTATATCAGAATTAGATTACGGTTCTTCGAGAAGGTCATACCTCAAGCCACTTGATGCGATCCATAATAATGGTATTATAATTAACCTGGGCGCATTTAAACATCGCTAATAGACTCAATGCTTGTTGAGGCACAGGAAAGCCTTTTCTTGCGAAGCGCGGACTTAAACTGTCACTCCAATATGTTTCTAAACTACTGACTAACTCATCAAACTCCGTTTATTATTATGTTGAGTTTTTTACCAGAAACCAGAAACATACTCCTCCTTTAGAATTAGAATTAGAAATAAACCTCATATAGAATCCGCCACATTTGAATCAGATTCGGTAAAAGTGACCCGTGAACCACATTTCCCCCTTTGGCACCTGAGGAAACCTGCTGTCCTTGATAAAATTCTATCGTTTCTGAAGGAAATCAGCCTTTTTAATAAACAGTAAACTGTTTTTATTCTTTTCAACTCTCGTGTATTCATAATATTCAACCACTTGAGTTACACAGTATTGTTTAACCAACATGCCTCATTTTCTCATTGTTGTTTCCTCTACTCATTTTTAGTCCTTATATTATTTTCAGATTTCATCTACTCATTTTCATGTCATAGAACATAATGACCTCTTTTATAATCCATATTTTTCATTGACACGATATAGCCTTAGATACTGATGTGGCGTTAAGCACCAATAAATAAATAAATAAATTTTAGGACATACTCTCATCATTAAATAGACTGATAGTATCAAAATATAAGTGGGGGCAAGAAGTCAATATGCCAACGCCAGTGATGAAAATAGTGTAACATGGATAGAATTCTCAATATTCCCCACCCTTTCTGCCACTCCCTACTGGGGGAGGACCTGGAATGTAAATTGGAAGATAGCTATGCCTCCATCTTTGTATTTCTCTTACTTATTCCGTATTTCTCTATTCTTTCTTCCATACGCCTTTTGTACAATTCAGTCTATCTCGTCTTTGCTCCATACACCTTTTGTACAACTGAATCTATCTCGTCTGTTAGCTGCCGGATGTCCGGCGTCTTCCGGGCAAGAACCACTGTGGAAGGTTCCATGCTCAAGGTATTATAATGATCCCTGTAAGAGGTGGTATCAATTTCTTTTTAAACTCCATTGTGAGATATATGCAGCGATTCTTGACTTGGACGTTCCGAATCGCTTGAAAAATAGCACCCGGAGCAGTTTTCTCGTAGTCTCTGCTAATGATAAAGGTTCCACTTTGAAAATAATTGATCTTTAAAATGCTGGAGATTTTGAAACATGTCTTTGTTGCCCTGCTTTGACAATTTACATTCTGTGTCTTTGCATTTGTTCCTAGGCAAGTCTGGGTAGCCTAAAAAGGCAATCCAGACTTGCCTAGAAACAGTCGTCAAGACGCTAAGAATGTAACTTGTAAGTGTACCCAAAGACTACCAAGACTGTGTCACCTCTTTTGTTGCAGTAAAAAGTAAATCCTATTCAACCTACAGCATTGTTACACAGGCTATTACACCTCGACGTCTGAAGCGAGCTAGGCAAATTGTTATTAGGTAATGTTAGTAAGCCTCAGAATTATGGCATTAAAAAATCTAATCGTGGACGAAGGCGTGTTTATTACGTGTACTGCAATTCTTATTAACTGAACAGCATTTTCCGACTGGGAGGGTGACCAAGACACATAGTTCAGATAGACAGGTAGACAGATAAACCGGAGCGATTTGTGCTCCTCGTTTTTGCGATTGTCAAAGATGCGATTTTTATTATTTCGCTCATTAGGTACTGTCGTACTAAAAGGCAAATCCCGCTTTCTGTGGATGTGCAGAGTGGAGACGACTTTTTCAAGATTGTAATGACCTGGTTATTGTTGACTACATAAACATTGTGTACATACCACATGGTTAATTGGTATGTTTGTTATATTGTTCTGACACGCCATTCATCACACAGAAATAAAACGTGAATAAAAATAGAAAATAAAAGCCGTATTTTTGTTTTTAATATATTTTCTTACATATTTCCGGGAGAGCTTTCAGTGAAAAGAACAAGAGGCTATGCACCGAAGCAGAATAAAGTTTGAGTGCATGTTTCCATTACTTGACAAATACGAAAGTCTCTTAAAATATTAAAAGAAATATAAAACAGAGTGTAACAGTCTTAAGTTACTCGTCGCGTTGTATATAGGTTGTCGTTTACGTCAGACGTTCATCAACGGAACCAAGGAGACTGAATATATTTCGAAAAATCCAAACCTTTTACCAAATGCTAGACCCTTGTGATGTGACGCTTAAATGATAAATGAGGCAAGGCCTGGTAGTTCACAGCCCTCAGAAGCCCTTTTGTAAGGTATCATAAAAGACTGAAATAGACGATTTCGTGACATTATATGCGCGGTACCTGGACAATACCCTACCTTAACCCTTTATCGAACGCACAGGATATCAACATTTGTTCCAATGAAGAGGTCGTGCCAATAAAGAGTCAGATTATACAGTTTTATTTGAATTGAAAATAAAATACAACTGTCTAGTAATTCTATGAATTTGAAAAGGGGAGAAACGCCTTACAATAAGATCGCATGGTTGTGTTTTGATACACCGACCAGCAGTATAATTTGTTGAAATCAAATCTGACCTTTACGAGACGACATTCGTAATGACTACATGGCCGACTGAAGAAAACGCATATGCATTCCCTTGGAGATTTTATATAGATTTGGTAAAGAAAATAGATCAATAATACACACTTAGGAGTAGTTCTCGCTGAAACCAAAGGTGCATTCTGACCACAGTATACAATGCCTCTGGAAATTGCGCGAATACTTGTATGGGTCAAGCAAAGGTAAATTTACTTGCTGGGTCCCTAACCCTTTGAATCCTAATGGTATCTTCCATGTCAGCTCAGTGACACGAATTAGAAGACCACCATAGTAATTATCTGTGGGTAGACAAATGAATTTTTTCGACATACTTTCATAGGGTTACACGTAGAAAATATTGATTGGTCTACCCTACAAATTCAGTGAGCAGCCATTTTACTTTATGAAATCATGCCATATTGTAATCCTGTGCCAGGACATAGGGTTTTCGGGTTCAAAGAGCTACACTCGAAAATCAAATGGATTAAAAACCAAGCCAAATCAGCCCACTTAGGTTAATATTCACTCGGCCCAGCTGATTGAGGTTCATGTTTAGCCCAATTGATTTTAGACTGCAAGTTCCAACCTAGGCTCATAACTATCGTCAGATTTTCGGGAGGGGGAGGAGGGGCAAACCACGTTTTTTCCGCTGATTCCGAATTGATGCCACTCTGTAACCCTTGCGTAAGTAGAGATATTTAACCCTTTTCAGACCTACCCAATTACATCATATTTATGCTATGTATATAACGATGCGTTAATTGCCTAATTTTATTTGTTTTTGATACTTCAGTTGGGTAAAAGGAAAAAATGTGATGAATGTTGACCGAAAAATAACTAAATTTTTAGATTTAAGTATTTGAGAAGAAGAGTGTGTGAGGTGTTTTATTATTTTTCGCGGATAAATGTGACCATTTTTTCCCAACCTGATACCTAACACCTTAGAAATGTTGTGCGAGTCCTGTAACGAACTATTTTAAAGCATGAAATGTGACGAAAATTTGTAAAAATAAGTAGATTTCACTGACTGATTCTTGTTAATGAGCAGCATACACAGAACGACACACGCGTGATGTTAATCGGTATGGCACGAGTGCCAGCACGGAAAAGATCAAACGAGAGGCCGCAGGCCTCGAGTTTTATCCTTCCGCGATGGCATAAGTGCCATGTCTATTAATCCATTCACACGCGTTGTGTCGTTCTGTGTTTATTACACTTCTTCACGTTTATAAAACAATTATTAGAAAGACACTCAGCAATTCATGTGATAAAAAAATAACATATTTTATTGGCAATCAAGTTTGCGAGGAGAACCCGTGTTACTATTTCGTCCCCTGAGTTCCAATGTGTTCTATCTGCCAGTAGCACATAGAACACATTGGAACTCAGGGGACGATATTCAGCTATCGCTAGCGATTCAAATTGCAATTGCGTTGCACAATTTGTAGAAAATTCCAGTGAAATTACGCTTCTATTTAAAAATACACCGTCAACGATTTCCTTTCCGCACATGTGTGCGGAACAGATTTTCATTTTCCGTACGGTTTAGTGTTGCTGTAGATGGAGATTACATAGAACAGGCTTGTAATAAATTGTATTGCGTGTGCCTGAAGTAAGATGGATCAAAAGATTGCACTGGATCTTAACCACCAACAGATATCTCAACTCTTACCCAGAATGTAGATTATCGCCTAAGTCATCAACATCGTCCGTTTCAACAGAGATAAACGTGTGCTGGTTATAATACTTAGAAAAACTACCAAGACAATGGAACAAAGGACTGCAACCTATTTGTGCAGCTGTACAGCTGCAATGTTCAGACCCACACGACTCACACGATTTCTGCAAGTACACTTGATTACCTTAATCACCTACATGGGTGTTAGGTCTATCCCACCAGGAATACTAATTGGAAGCGGTGGCTTGGGCAGGCCATTCCGAGTCCACATAAACATTGTTGGGTCAATCTCTGTGAGTTTACGTAATGGAGCAGCGCACCAAAGTATCGAATGAAAGTGTACTCGTTTAGCATTTTCTGAGAATGTTTCGCTTGTTGGTGGAATAGTGGATAATTTCGGTGCATGTGTCTGTGCTTTTCCAGTTTTGTTAAGCCACACTTCAAATCTGGATCTGACATGTATTTCGATGGATGGTCAAAGTATCTACAAATGAAATACTGCCCTACAAACCGAATTCAACGACTTTGACTTAATCTGGGATTTGAATCAAATTTAGTGTACGTGGTTAAAAATTAGTGGGCATATCCATTCCAACACATGATCGTAAAGTGAAAATGCTATGCTGAATTTTATGAGTAAAATATTCCTACACATTTAGTTTATGTATTCGAAATTTACCGCAAACACATTCTGCTGACTTTTTTATTAGTTTTTTTATTAGGTGGGATCAAAATATATAAAGTGTTTACATCTTGTCGGGAACAGAGGCCAGTTTTACTGTCCCTGAATAGAATGTTTGGAAACTATGTTCCTTGATCAGTCTTCGAAGATAAGAGGAAGCTGATGTTATAATGTAGCCAACAGGTCATACATGTTTCCAAAATAGCTATTGTCCTTTCCATAACCCCCCAATGGTAAATAAACTCTGGAATAATACAAAATCAAGAAAATATCTTTTAGTTTTCAGCTCCCGATTACGTGTAATATATTTAACTTCGCCGTCGTTACGTTTCTGTGATTTTAGCTCGCTCGAAAATTATATGAACGAATTTTTTTAATTCTCTATGGGAATTGTGTGTATTTTCGGAAGTGCGTCCATTTTGCAACAATGCACAAGTGATGTAACTGGGACCGTCCATTTGAGAACAGGTAAATTTGAATTTTCACGGCTTGCCTTTGCAGAAGGCGTGTTTTGACGAAGTTGGAATATCAGTTCGTCGTGATGATAGTTCAAAATAAAAGTGAATTAGTGAATAAATAAACTATACATGTATTGTAGTCGTGACGTAAATTATTTTATTAATACGTGCCGTACCAGTTTTCCAAATTTGTCATGTCTTGCCGACAACTGCCCGCAGTATGTTGTTACAGACATCCATTCAGGCTTTGATTGTTTGTGTGACAGTGACACGGCTACAGGCGAAAACAGCACCGAGTGTTACTTTCGGTTCGGCCCAGGAGTCCGGATTTCTTGGGTTTGGACTGCCCCCATCCAAATATGGCCTAAAAGACCTTGTTTTAATTTTTTACCTTGGCACGTCCTTTGAATTCGGACTCCCCCCCCCCCCCACACACACACACACATACACAAGATTCTGATTTCTGCGTCAAATAATAAAGAAGGAGGTGTATCGTGAATCCAGGTTGGATAGATTCCAGGGCCGAGGAAAGGGTGGGGTTGGGGAAGGGGTGTTATTGCTTTTAATGTTTAGAAGTCACTGATAAACAACAAGAAAACCATGAGATAGTTGGGAGGGGAGATCATGGGCGCAGATCATGGGGGGGGGGACGTGCCCCCCCCCCCCCCCCAGATCTCATCAAGGGGGGACATGGTATGCCATGTCCCCCCACCACTGGGGGGACATTGTATGACATGTCCCCCACTATGCTCCCCCACTGCTGCACCCTCTCATCAATTTTAATGCGAGATTCACTTCTGATACACGTTCAACTAGTCCAAACTTGGACCCACAGTTCGTAATATAATTTTGGGGTTGGTACGGCCTGTACTGTAGCCGTATCAACCACAAAAATTATATTACGGACTATGTCTGTGGGTCCATGTTTGGACTGACGTAACGTTCAACGAACAGTTGTTCAACACTGCGCCTTCACTGCCCGAAAAGTAACTACGTGCGTAGCCCTGGTGTGGATGTTCGTGAGCGTGTCTTCTCCTACTGGTGGGATTAAGGGAACCCTCCCCGGGAACATTTTTAAAAATCTGATCCGCTTGAGGGTTTCTAGAGAACCCAGACTACCTTTCGAACCTTGTAATTGGAAGAAAAGAGGATCGCTTTTGTAGAGGTGCCTGGCTGAATGTGTTCGAGCGGTCTCGTCTGGTATCAGTCAACTGCAATAAAACATTATATGCTTCTCGGGATTCAGCTGGAGTAAATACGTGTAATGTAAGGCCTGTGTGCCCATAGAATTAGCGGATCGATCCCTACAGATGGATGAGGCTTTAACACTATTCACGTGGGTCGATATACTATTAATAACAGTTTGGCCGGCCGCTGATTTGCCGTGGTTCTCAGTTGAGAAGGTTTTGGTTACTCATGTGCTTCCAACTGCCCCCCCCCCCCCCCCCTCCGATTCCCACGCACCTTTCCTCCCAATACTGAGACGAAATGCTTGAAGACACTCTGTACCCCCATTCTTCACAATCCCTCCAATAAGCATACTAACCACCGCATTTGTGTCAACCACTAACCACGCCCTTTATTCTCCCATCCCACGTCCTCATTATACTACTCCCAGTGAATTTTGATCTAGAAGATTGAGATTTTGGACTTCCTAATAAAACGTATTCCAAGGTCACCACTACGCCCAAGTTACACATTTGGCTCTCCTTTTCCACCGTCTTTCCCAATTCCCCCTAATCTCCAGTGATCGCGACCTCAGCTTGAACAACAGTGACCACCCCTCCCCTTACAATGGTGCCATTGTCAAGGTACTCTTCAAAACCTGTCTTCTCTTTGTCACACAGGCCACACAAAGACCTCTTTCTTTTGACCTACTCTCGCCAATTTTGGTTACAATCCCCATGACTCTTTCTCTAACGGTTCTTTTTTACCTTTGGTTGTCTCTATTTCTGAGTTCGATACATCGTTTGGATAAATCCCTACAAACTTCTACCATTACTGCAGTTAATTATAACGAAATTTTTAAAAACCCTAAGCTATGAATTATTATCTCGACTGTCTAATATTTCTACATACCTGTGTTACTTCCACTGGGTCTAGTGGCGGCTCAAAGGTGTCTCCCCTCTGGATATACTTTAGCAAGGGGCGTCATATATGCCCAAGACCTAAGGTGGGATGCTAATAGAATTATAGATGGCGGCGGGGAGTATCCCTGGGAAAATTGGAAAAAAGATTTCAATCCCCGAGGGCTTTTTGGCCACTAAATAAACTATGTTCCCATTCAGCCTGCAACATTTTTCAGTGGGTAGGTAGATAGTGTGACATTTTATATAATAAAATCAATCAGTAACTGGAGCTTTCGGCCACTTGGCCTTATTTGCCACATTGTGGGGACCTAGTGAGAGGACCTATAAGTGATGTCACAGTAATGTGACCCAATTTAACTCATGTTAGATTGTCATGGAAGCCCGTGGAAGCGGCCATCTTGTGACGTCATCTCCATAGTGACACGTGGTCTTAGTGCGCATGCGCAGCGCGTGTTGTTAGAGTGATAGTACTTCTGTCGGACATTTTTGTCTGATGGAGACCGCCATCTTGGTGTCTACGGTTGCACGTGGTTGCTATGAGCCTGAATGGCCTACACCAGGACGGGGGTATGTGCGGAGGGTTTGTTGGTTTGAATAGGAGTAAATCTGATTACCCAGAAAGACCCACCAATCCATCCAAGCCACCCAAAACGACTATTCGATATGGATTCCTCACGAATCCTTCTTTTTTCAATAACAGGTACGTTCCTTTGTATAAGAGTAGTTTCACTTTGTAGAATTACCACAAACAAGTGGACAATCCCTCCAAATCACCAAAATGCTCCCAAAACAACCGTAACGGACTTGTACTCCCCATCTAGGGCTTTTAGTAGTAGCACGTAGTGCTATAGGATCGATAGTATGTTCTATTACACTAAAGTACTGGTCCAGATTTTCCAAGAACCCTATTTTTGTGCCTATTACAGATACTACTCTAACACTAGCAGTATGTCTAGCCCAAACTAGCTCTAGTTCGTTCCCTCGTCCAAGTCTTATAATCACCAGTGCTTGGTTTCCCATAACATGTATGCAGAGTTATCTTCAGTGTGTATAACGAAAGCCTATATGATTCTTATAGCCACGAATCCATTGAAGAGTTACTGAAAAGTCATTGGTCAAGCGACTCGAATCCCATCGAGCAAATGAGCTACAGAGCAATTGCTCGTTCGGCTGACTCGAACATACTTTCTTCTACTCATTTAGGTATTTGAGGAAAGCCAGTATACAAAATGCCCGACGGAACAGCGTATCACCCTAACAACACGAGCTGCGCATGTGCACTAAGACCACGTATCGCTATGAAATGACGCCACAAGATGACCGCTCACGCGGGCTAGCACATCAGCCAAACTTGACGTAACTGGGTCACGTGACTAACTTGGCATAACTGGGTCACGTGACTATGGCGTCCTTCCGAGGTTTCTCATTAAGCCCCCCCCCCCCCCCCCCCCCCCCCCATGTGGCACGATCTCCCCACATCTAGTACTGATGATGTTACATAAATACACAGTACATCATGCAGGTAGACTTTCAGAAATACAGTTAACATTAGCGTCCTGCGTGATGAAGTTTATATTTTTTATAATTGTTGATAAAGACGAAGTGACCGAACACCCAAGATATCAATCACTTCTATTACACGTGGAACGACAGTCCCCCACCTTCCCAACACTTAATTATAAATTTGATATTTTTTTTCCCACGGGGCGCCTGAAGCATAAGCGCGCACACTGATAATATGGTAAATTTTCTGGATACGATCCCGTCAGGCATGCATTCACTGCCATAGCATGAAACATCAGTGATGCAACAAATCCCGAAACCCAAACTAAATGCCAAATGACACTTCACTATTAATTCCATTATCATATGATACTTGTTAAACATATATTGGCCTATACAACAGAACCAATTGTCGCAACTGTGAGTAGAGTTTTACGTTGTGATACCATCACGCTGATTGTATCATCAGAATTATTGTGATGTGTATCGTAAAAATTACGACAGATTTGATGGCCGGCGAAAAGACAGGACATGATCAGTCACTGATGGTTGACTTTTTGTGTGATATCTTCCTTGCCCTTAGCGCTGCAAAATCTTCAGTCTACAGTGTCCACGTCAAGTCGTTTAATGACTCAATAGCTGTCATCGCGCGGCCGCCTAATCTGTCGCGGCACACAGTGGATCTGACATCGGTTTTTATAAGAATGAGGAACCTCTATTATTAAATATAGATACTCTCAACAGGTATCAGGGAACTAAAAATTTGAATTAGAGTTACCCGCCTTAAATTAGAGTTACCCGCATTGAAAGGTTGCACTCGGAAATGATGCAATTGTTACGGAATTTAGTAAAAAGTCTATCGATCTGCGATCGTAAATTCTGACTCCAAACGTTGTGATTACTGAGAGAACTACGGAGCCCCACCACCCGCGAAGTCCCATCAGCCCGTGGCGTTTTGTGATTCCTTACCGGACGATACCAGACACAGGCTCCAGATTCTGGGTTCAGGTTGGTTACCTCACGAGCTAGTCGTGTTCAGCACAACGAAGACCAGTTTACCAGTTATCTACGATTTTTATTAACAAATAAAACTCAACTGCCAATCGTTTTCTCTGGTATAAAGTAAAATCCACAATGTTCAGTCAAAGTTCATACCTTATAGCAACAGTGGCGGCATCCATCTTACTTCTTGTAGGTATTTACTTGCTCGTCGGGAGCCCAGAGACAACTTCCCAAACATCCAGGAATCGGTGCTTATATCCACTAGATTTTTGATGCCAAACCTGATCACGCGACTACCAGTCAGCGGAATAGTTAGGGAAAGTTCCCGTGACGTGGCAGTCACCATTGTTAGACGCTTGTACTGCTATGCAGACTGTCGGCAATCTGCATGCAATCTATCGAGTGGTTGTTCCACAAACACATTCCGCCGGGGTTCTGTTGACCGGGGGAATTGTGTGATAGAATTTACAGTTCTCCAACTTTAGCATTATGTGATGCCCGTTTGTTCTGGGAGTGTGATTTATGGGTTGATGACAGCTATGACAGTTCAAATAGTACCAATTTGGAGATTTCCGCCCGTGATATTTATCAACTAAAACTCGACTACCGGCGTTATCTCTGATCAGCTCTTCCACCGAGTGTAGGTCAGTCGGTCGAGTTTAAGTCGGAGTATTTCTTATTAGTTTATCCAATTCTACGAATATCGGCTCTGAGGAAAATTAACAGCAATAATATGAGTCCCATTCAAACTAAAAGAAAACTGTCCTGTTATTTCTATAATTTCCATGGAAGAACTATAGCTCTTCTTTCGAGCTTGCTTAACTTCTGTGGGCCAACTTCGCAACACAATCTCTAAAAATAAACAGCCTTTGGAAAATATATTGTTTCAATAAAGGTTTGAAACATTCTATTGACATCTTGCACTATTGCTGAATATGCCTGATAAAAAGAGGGTGATTTGATGACTCTTAGACCTAAAAAATACAATTTACTTTTTGTGTGTTTTTGTAGGGAATTGCCTGAAAAGTGCACGTGACCGGTACTTCCTTTCGTGTCAGTTTTTCTCTCTTATTTGTTGCATGACCCCTGTTCTCGGGTGAGAAAAAAGTGTCTGAAGGGCTATACTTGACAAAGATATTTGAATGGCAAAATTAATGTGGTGCGATCATGTTTTTTCGCCTGAACGTTACTATTGTCTCATGTGGGAAAATATTTAGTTCCGTGATACCTGTGACTTTGTTTCACTCTCGAATTCAAATTCAAAACCTGGGCATATTGGTCTGCGTCACACAGCGCGTTCCGTGTGGCTTGTAAGTGAAGCTAAGCGCACATGTTTGCAGTTGCGGCAATAGATCTGGGGTCCGATGTGTTATTTTTACCGGAAGTGTTTGTCAGAGAGAAAACTGATTTCGGAACTCATTGACATCGGCACAGGTGAGCGGTTGCGTACGAAACTGAATTTGCTGCCGCGAATCCAATCGGCATCGACAGAAAATGTCGGTGTTCGGCGTCCGAGCGATGAGGCTCGTAGGCCCATATAAAAACAGTCCGCCTTCTGTTTTGGCATACTTCCTTTTCTTCTCTCAATTGTTTTACCGTTTCACCTCTTTTTTTTGGGGGGGGGGGGGCGCCTCTGGTCGCCCCCTGAACCCACTCAAACAGACCGCTCCCAATGGGTGAAGCAAAATATTCTCCGCCTCGCGAGTTCCAACTTTCGGTTTCTGTATTTTCCACTTATGACGACTTATCCACTGTGAGTTGATGGTAGACTAGTAAAATAGATTAGAATATTTGCCTCCTCATCTGCTCGTTTCAGGCCTAGTGGATGAAATTTGGCGCAGATTGAACAAATTTGAGAAAGACTGGTGCGCAATTTGAAATAACTTTTAAAACTCAACTTAGACTAGAGAAGGAGGTGGGGTTGCAAATAAAAGATATAGATACTAGGCTGAAAAAAACAGTTGTTTTAGACAACCCCTACCTCCGATCCAAACTTTGCCCCTCTTGAATTTACTTCCCACCTACTGCACAGGATGTAATTTTGTCTGCTTGCGTTGCATTCCAAGAGGTATTTCACGATTTCTACCATAGTATGTGAAGGTTCTAGCTGTTAGTCAAATAGTGATTCGAAATTTCTAGACGTTGATTTGATTTTTTTTTTTGAGGGGGGGGGGGGGGAGGAAGCCCCACTCCTGCGACAACGAACGCGCACGTCATCGAGAAACGTGACGTTTTTACGACATATATACATGTAACAATGATTATAGCTGAATTCCCTGTGACCAAGAGGGGTGGCAACCGCCCCCCCCCCTCCCCTCGTCTCATGCGCGCATGGTTCTTGGAACAAATTCAAATGACCTCCCGTTAATTAATGATATGTGTTAGTTCTGGTGTAGCCGTTTAACTTTCTCCCTACATTTCACCCCCACCCGATAGGATAAAATCTCGTGTGTTTCCCCTCTCTAAATATAAAAAAAAAACATTTGCTTTTAAAAAGCTTATTTCTGGCTCCCAAGATTGGTGGAAGATGAAAAGATACACGCAGGCCATGACGGAATATCTCACCCCCTGCCTCCGCTATGTGACTTTGCATTCGATTTATATATTCTTTATTTCTTCATATTTGAAGATTTTGTTTGTAAAGTTAAAACTTTGAGCTATAACTGAGACGTTGTAACTTTTCCTCTTAGTAATGTGGAAGAGAGATAATCCACGCACACTGAAAACTACTTACGGTAAGTTTTACAAGCCTAAAATTAACCTACCCTCGCGAAGTATGTTACAATTTTTTTTTTCTAACGATTATTTGAATGGTATTAAAGGCCGACGACCCAAAACATATGTAAAAAACGAACGCGAATTACTTTGGCGAAGTCCAAGTTCAATGTTATTGAAGTGGTTCGGACGGGTGGGGGAGGGGAGGGGGTCGAAACATGACACGTCCTGAATAGCCATGTTAATCTTTTAAAATTTAGTTCAAGTTATATGCTCTGCCCAGACTTCAAAGAGTATGGGCTATAAATTCACTGGCTGAGAAAAATTGGAACGTGTGTCTATATGTCACTTGGAGAGGTGGAGTGCATTTTTGTGAGCATCGTGTACACAGTCAGTGATGCCAGATCGAGGATCTGTCGCCAGCTATCTCAACCCCATACTGTCTTGAATCTGTTTCCTTGCAAAACACATATATACGATAAACCAAAGATGGTTAGCCCATTTCCCCCAACTTGATTTCGCTTGACTTAATTATATTCTACGCAGTTCAAGGGCAGGACAGTGCCGGAGTGGACTACAGGTGGTGGAGGTGGGGGGGGGGGGGGGGTAGGTTTCATGTTGGTAAATTTGGCGAAATGGAAGTGAAAGACGGTATTTTGACAGCAATAAATTTGGCGAAATGGAAGTGAAAGCCGGTATTCTGACAGCAACATACTTTAGAGCTTGATTTTTCGATAAGTAATCCGCGTTGGATGCAAAAAACCTTACATCTGGGCGCGGTGGCTCAGTTGGTAGGGGTGCAGGCCGCAAGCCGAGAGGTACTCTGTTCGATCCCCACCTGCGGCAACCGGGTTGTGTCCTTGGGCAAGACACTGCACCCCATTGCCCACGTTGGGGCATGGTGGCGTTGTGCACTAAGGCCTACTGCTCCTCGTGGATGGAGCACCTGTCTTCAACCAATGTTATAACCCTGCTTGTGTGGAGCTACCATGTTGTGGAGCTGAAAGTTGCTTGCCATTGTTTGATGGTTCTCTCCGGGTAATCCGGCTTCCTCCATCCGTAAAAATGTCGTGGTCATGATTAGCCATTGTGCATAAATATGTGGCTTTAAACACCAATAACTAACTAACTAACTAACTAAAAACGGTACATAATTTGGTTCTTCAATCCGAAATCTGTTGAAATCAGTGTTTTGGTCTTCAATCAGAAACCTGTTGAAATCGGTGTTTTATCGCTGAATGGGGTGGGGATAAACCCCATATATTGAAAAATATGGGGTTTATCCCCACCCCAATCGGCGATAAACTTCGACTCTACTAAAAAAAATTTCATCGAAAAGGAATTTTCGGCAGAAAAACATTATTAAATCACAAGTCTGCTTTCGTGCACAATGTTTCTAAAGCTGTTACAAAATTTATCAGTGTGAACTTCAAAATTTTATTTAGAAAGCCTCAACAGTTATTTTCCGACGTATTTTATTTATTTTACAGAAACGGTCATCACTTTTTGATCGTAAGTTTCACTTGGGCCCGAATTTCGCAACAAACGTACCGATGTTGTGGAACGGTTCAGATTTATGTTTTGATCTGTATCCAAATCCATCAAAACACAACTCCTTGAAACAACCTTGAAACCCTCAGGTAAAAATAGATTATGCTATCCGTTACGTCATTGGTAAACAAACATGTCGGCTGCTGGCGTAAAATGACAACAACGGTGAGCTTTTGAGTGAAATCAAGGGAAAATGAAGACCCACCGATAAGGTAGTAATGCGAAAATTTTCTCCTTTATCTATTCTTTAACTTGAGTGGTTGATTATAATTGAATAACAAACAGAACAGGAGATACGCGATATAGTCTTACGCCAAGTATGTTTCGGAAAATACTATAGTATCGAGTCGATGTGATATCAGATGTCATCGATGTCTTTGTTGCATCTGCCCATTTCTCTTGGACACAGAACATGAGCATTTCTCTTACAATGGAATCAACAAGTGGTGACAGAAGGGTGAAAGATCTGAATGAGATCGCCTGAAAACACATAGAGTTGATACTAAATAAAGTGGTAGCGCATGCAGTCTCCGGTTGTGATACTGTTGACCAGTGCTTTTGGGTAGAGAAGACACCTAACTCCTCCCAATCCATGACATTTGATGACTTCAGAGCTGTTACGCCACAGCGGAGTAGCTTTTTCCCCATCAAACACCATGGCGTTTACCTTGCTCGAAACTAATAACGCTGTATTAACTTTCAAATCTCGTCTTTTGTTGGTTGTCAATAATAACTTAAAATACGCCGTAAATATACAGAACCGCACATTCGTTTGAATGGTCTGAGAATTATCGGACGAGATTGCTTTGGCTCGGGATATCGCGAGAGCTGAAGTCTCGAGTGATATCCTGGGCCAAAGCAGTCGAGTGCGATAATTCTTAACCCATTCAAACGTATGTGCGGTTCTGTATTTATCACACACCTCCCATGTAACAACCAGTCTACACGAAAATTGATTTAACCCTTTACCCAACGTAACGGCCAAAACCGGCGAGCGCAATTCTCAAAAAATCGCCAATTAATTTTCATTATTTTTTCATTTTTTGTCTCAAAAACATAGGTTATGACCCCTCATTGGAACGAGCTCGTCGATTAGTCATTCAAGAATTTTTTTTGCAAGTGTCGTCTGCTTTTCATGTTAGGTAAAGGGTTAAAAGCACATTTCATCCAGATAATTGCTGAGTTTTCTTCGTTGCCAGTAAGACATCACTGTTAGTTGGCGGGGTGCCAACCCTAATTTGCTTTTTAAGTTTACGGCATTCTATTGATCGAAACCAATTGAGACCAATCAGTGTCATAGTCACGGCTATCGAACTTCAAATATTGACTAAACTGCCGGAAGTAGCACAACAAAATGTTTTTAAATTGCTAATAAGGTTAGCACACTCATTCATTATTTGACCAGCTGTGGAAAATATTTGTCAAGGAACAAGCAGTCAGTATTTTGTAAATTTTTGACTCGAATCTGATTGTTTAAATATCCCGAATAAACAAATCTAAATGAGGAACTTGGAATTTCCAAGCATGTTCTGTGTAATCCCCATCTACAACAACACTAAACCATGCGGAAGATGAAAAGCTGTTCCACACATATGTGCGAAACGGAAATCGTTGGCGGACTATTTTTAAACAGAAGTGAAATTTCACTGGAATTTTCTACAAAATCGTGCAACGCAATTACAATTTGAATCACTAGCGATAGCTGAAAAGCGTCTCCGAGTAGGCACATAGAACACATTGGAACTCAGGGGACAAAATAGGAACACTGGTTCTCCTCGCACGATTTCTGCAAGTACACTTGATTACCTTAATCAGCTACATGGGCGATAAAATGTGTTCTTTTTGTTGATAGTTGTCAAATGAATTGCTGAGTGTCCTTCTAATAATTGTTTTTATAGGCGTGTAATAAACACAGAACGACACGCGCGTGTGAATGGGTTAATCGATATGGCACTTGTGCCATCGCGGAAGGATAACACTCGAGTTTTGTGGCCTCTCGTTTTATCCTCTCGCGCTGGCACTCGAGCCATATCGATTAACCCATTCACATGCGTGTATTTATCGCACATTCACTTTAGTAGTAGCAAAAATGAATCGAATATTATAATGCAGATGAAAATGTTCCGAATGGAAAAGTATTGGGGATGGGGTTGTCATACCATCCAAGCCTTCACTTCAACGGCGCCTCTGGGCAACAATATTCGCTTGCGCTCAGAGGAAAACCTACCGCGCAATACACCCTTTGAAACGTGATACTCCTTGTTTGTCTTAAATTTCGTTTGAAACTGGAATTGATTTGAAATGTTCTATGCATTGGTAGACGTTCTCCTATCATCTAACTGAGAATCGAATCATTTTGTACATACTCTTACCCCTGATAGATTAATTACACAGTTTTGATTAGGCCTTTTTCCTTGCTCACAAATTCGGTGGCATAACCGAATAACAGTGGACGCAATGTGATTTCATAGTCGGCACCTCGAGGGGTGTGATTCCGTATATAAATTCACCTTCTAGTCAAGAAGAAACCCAATAAACAATTTTCCAGTTTCTGAACCACTGGGGAGAAGCCCTCTTGTCACATGACTGTGCCTCAAATCATCTCGTGTTTATTGGTACCGCTTCTAGTATTTAGACGCAGTTTTTTATTTGATCTAGTACGTGTTCGAGCCACAGCAGACTTTGACTATGGCGCCACACTTTATCAGATATCTTTTCGAAACAAATACAGAAAGACATATTTTTTTAAAAAAGGTAATCGCAGAGAGAAGAAGGTGACTCGTTTTTTGGCAGTATCATTTTAAGGTTTTGCAAACTGTCCAAGGGCTAGAATATTTATCCGATGGATGTAATCTGGTTCTGTGGAGCTCATGTTAAATGCGGATCATTGTCTTTATGAGCCGTTTTCAATATAAAAAACATCCCAACAAACAAACCCAAACCAAATGCATACAGAAACTATCGGTTTGACAGAAACCGGACCTGATAATTGTACGTTAACATATGAAATGTAGTCAAGGAATGACGCGTACTCTGACATTGACTTATTTTGAAAGCACACTTTATAATGGATAGAAAAACACAAGTTCCCTCATAGACAAATGCGTAAATCGAAGAAATGCCAAACTATTGACCTGTATAAAACTGTATTACTGGAATGCTCATTCATTGATCATATATAAAAAAAGAGAAAAGCGTCTGACCGGTCGCCATCTAACGGGGTGGGTGGAGGTCATGGGAGCAATTGTTGCTCTAATTAAACAGTGCTCAACGAATAAAACTTTCTGGAAAGTTTTTAATTTTCCGACGCCTTGCAGTTGCCGACCGCTTTTTGAAGAGCATACTTCAATATCTGTCAAAAACGAATATGGTGATGATGAGCAGATTTTCACGGAATTACAAATTTGATATGCACACCATACTTTAGTTAATATGGGCAAAAAAGAAGTGCTGAGATTCGAAAGCAAATACTACGTAACTTGCTCAAAGGCCAAACGAAAAGCCGATCACTACAGCTACTAGCTTTCGTGATAGGATTTTCGTTTGGTCTTTAATGATGTGGAAGCAGTTACGCTGTGACAGCAGACACAGTGTAACACCTGTTCCGTTAGAAGAAGTTAACGCATTGCTTGACGCCATCTTGGGCGGGTGGGGTGGGCCAGATTTGGGACGTGGCGACAGGGGGTGTGGGGGTGTGTCACCCCCTCCAATCCTGGCCAAAATTTCCTATAGTTGGAAATTCGGAGGGCAAGTCAGGAGTAGGTGGAAATTCCATCTACCTGGATTTTTAGCGCTTCTTTGGCGATGCTGATGTCTCCTTTACTTCTCAAAATACCAACTCGGTTTCAAATCGGCAAAAATTCTCTAACTGTTTCTATTTACAACTGCAGTGTACGCAAATCGAGCTTCAAAATTATGTATTTCTATAGTACGTTTACTTATCGTAATAAAAAAAATCCTCGAAATACACTTCAAGAAAATCACATCATATAAAATCGTTATCCTGAGTTAATTCCATCATTCACAATCACAAAATGATGAAACGTCGAAAATTTATCATTCCTGCATAAGATCTGATTTAATGTTAGGGAAGTGTGAAATGCTCAAAGTTCTAAGCTTGAGCATTTGTTTAGCACATATTCAATTCCCAGAATAATACCAAATAATAATAACCTGGTAATTCTATCATAAATGTGTTGGCATTTTAGTTACTAGAATCAAGTTTATGCCCACTTTCATGGCTTCATTTTCTAAATATTTCTCGGTAGAGAATTTCCAAATACAGGGGAGAGCCGGGAGGGGGTTACCCCTCCCGGACCTTCCCCTAGTTGGAAATTCGCTACGCTACATCTCCCTCCCCCAAATCGGAAACCTCTAGCCACATCCCTGGGACCGATTGAGTTGCGACGTTTTTCACTGATGTTCTAGTAATCCAGTTAACCCTTTACCTAACATGAAAAGCAGACGACACTTGCAAAAACATTTCTTGAATAACTATTATTTTCATTTTTTGTCTCAAAAACATAGGTTATGACCCCTCATTGGAACGAGCTCGACGAGCTCGTTCCATTGAGGGGTCATAACCTATGTTTTAGAGACAAAAAATTAAAAAATAATGAAAATTAATTGGCTATTTTTTAGAATAGCGCTGGCCGGTTTTGGCCGTTACGTTAGGTAAAGGGTTATATAGAGGTCAGTGCCCCGACATATTAGATATCGTCAGCCGGATCTGGAGAGGGAACTGATTGATCCACTTTATCATCTCCCAATGGCAATTTACATACTGAATATTTTCTCCGTCGGTATTGCTTGAGTACAACAAAGAGAACAATACATCGTACCGAGGTGAGTCGCTTGTTCGGCTTTGGAAAAAAAAAACTATTAAAAGTCTTTACTGACAAGCCAAAGTTTACAAAATAATTTAAAAACAATCCTCGTGGTGTTCCAAAATGCAGATCAAAATGTAAATAAAACTAACTTGACAAAAGTTAAACGGTAGGAGAAAATCCTTATGACAATTGGGTAATGAATACGAAGTGATCAGATCCAGGTGGTACAACAACTTTGACACAATAACACATTATTTAGACATCTCATCAGTCATATTATTCACTTAAAATTGAATGCTAGAAGACATTTAAACCATTACTGCCACACTAGTGGGTCACTCATCAGATTAACAGCACCGCTACTGTTGGGACCTTTCATATTTCAAAGAGCCATTGGCTCCTGGAGAATGATGTATAAAGGATGGCATTGCCATTTAAAGGATTCCAGGAAATACGAAACGTGAGTATGCTCTCTTAACCGAAAGGATTTTGTTAGGAAAGTGTTCAGCGACTATGTGATAACTACTCTGTTTTCTGCTTCATTTTGATCAGGGACATATTTCACAGGGGTAAACACAAGATCCCAGGCCACAGTCCAATTCTGTGGGGAACTCGCAGCTGTAATAGCCTGGAACAAGTTTAGCCCATAAAAATAGTCCATGACCTATGTGTAGAATCCCCTCGTCTGGAATATGTCATTTAGAAAAAAAGCGAACCTACGGTTCGCTTTTCAGCCCAACTGATATATTCTAGACGATTGAATCAAAACAATACCATAAACATATTAATTTTCTTCAACCTAACGCAAGAAATGTTTCTCGATCCACAGTTACTGGAAGTTGTGGCTGCAACCACTTTTTTCACCGATAACAATAAATGCAAAACGTCAGTCCCGACCCGTGTTACACATACAGTACCGTGGTCTATATAATATGACAAGTATTGATGTAATGAAAGCCTATTTTGCCAAGACCGATACCCCCTTCCCAGTTCATTTGTGAATTCGTTCATTGAACCAAGATTCATCGACACAGTTTTCTTGTACAGCTATCCACACGGTATATAACTTCATGTTTATCATAAATTAATAATCAAATCATCATACTACGGCTTCTTTATTTGATAAAAAACTCTCCGTTCGACTTTTTTGCCCGCGACTCGACGCCATTAGAACAACAATGATGACGTAACGTTTCTAATGTCTAAAAATACCGTCTAAAAATGATTGCGGAATATTGAAAGGGATCAAGTTCTTGTCATTTGCTTTACAGTGATAGTCGGTGAATTTTTAGACTGCAGTCTATGTTTTATGCTATTTATGATAAGAAAAAGGAAGTACTTAGAAGTTGGATATGTCTGTAGCAGCATCTGCGTGTGCAGAATATGTGCAGCTGATGATACGGTTAGTTCAAAGGAAAAATTTAAATTAATAAATAAAGTCTACCCCCATTTATACACCTCATTAGTGTTGCTTATTTCGTTTTCACAGGTTATTTGACTTTGGAAATGTGCCGCAATCTAGGGGTTGCGCCCAATATTATCCCGATGTAGGCGTATGACCCCACCCCGACTGGGGGGGGGGGGGGGAGGGGTCGAGACAATTTATTTATTTATTGGTGTTTAAGGTCACATATATTTGCATAATGGCTAATCATGCCCACAACATGAGTATCAACTCAACACCAGGCGTGAGCGTTAATAAGCCATGTTGCTGTTGTCCATTTTAGAGAGGGTTTGCACCTCCATAGCATTGGTGACTGGGTCCTATTTTACCAGTATAACAGAGCCTGTTTATCGCAGTGAACAGGCACTGCTTCACTTCCCAGGGTTCCCGCGGGCAGGGTCTGGAAATCGCCGGGCCGACCATGGTTTGGCCAGATGTGTATAATTTTTGTTTTAATTGGGAAAAAGTCACAATAGGCTTATCCATGAATCTAGTGGCAAGAAAGCCAGTAACTGCGAGCAGCCAAGTTAACATAAACTACAGATTCTGAAGATATCAGAAGGGGTCAAGGGAAACGGCGTTCCCCAAAAAGCATCACTGGCCTTGCCTCCCCACCGATTCCCAAACGCACGCACAAATTCCCGCAGTGGGTTTTCTAGAAAGGTTTTTCTTTTTTTCCAAAAAAAATGTCTCCGGGAAAGATTTTTGTCGAGACCCCGAGATATCTTAATCGGCCAAGTGCTTCGTCTGAATAATATGTGCCTACAACAAGCCTCGCTTCTCCCACCCCATTCACCCCCCCCCCCCCCCCCCCCCGCCCCGCTCCACGTTTCAACCAGCATGTAGTGGGCCTAATTCACTATTATGATTAATGTTGTTCAGCATTAAATTTAAATGTTGTCAATGTCACGATTCCTAGTTGACATTGTAAAAAAGAGATGCAATAGAATTTCCTTTTTTATACATGCCATGAGATCACTCTCACCCCTCCCTGTCTGTCATATAGGCCTATAGCCTAGATCTAATACCCTTTCCGCCCGCTAATACATATTCCCTTCAAAGCTTCCTGCATTTTCAACTTCTGACAACAAGGTAGCGCTGTCTTAAATTAACCACCAGTTTATTTTATTAAAGTTCGGAGAAGTTGGTTGTGCCTTGACAATAAATAGAACTCGAGGACAGGGGTGCAACAATTGTTTTGCAGGGAAGACTCTTACATTATAGCCCACATCCATTCTTCTGTTCTGTCGTCTGCAGCACAAGAACAACACAGTGCGTAGTTTCCCGTTCCGGGTCAACGTTTGTACAACCTAGCAACGAAATGTCACGCCATCATTGTTGTTCCAATGGCGTCGAGTCGCGGGCAAAAAAGTCGAACGGAGGGTTTTTTTTATCAAATGAAGAAGCCGTAGTATG
Source organism: Pictodentalium vernedei (assembly GCA_031216915.1). Classification (NCBI taxonomy): domain Eukaryota; kingdom Metazoa; phylum Mollusca; class Scaphopoda; order Dentaliida; family Dentaliidae; genus Pictodentalium; species Pictodentalium vernedei. The sequence goes on along the minus strand of CM062290.1, from coordinate 186,880,429 downwards.
ATGATTTGATTATTAATTTATGATAAACATGAAGTTAAAGTTAAATAGCTTGTGGATAGCTGTGCAAGAAAACTGTGTTGATGAATCTTGGTTCAATGAACGAATTCATAAATGAACTCGGAAGGGGGTATCGGTCAGGGCAAAATAGGCTTTCGTTACTTGTCTATATTATATAGACTACTGTATGTGTAACACGGGGTCAGGACTGACGTGGTGCATTCATTGTTATCGGTGAAAAAAGTCGTTGCAACCACAGCTTCCAGCAACTTTGCACGATCGAGACTTGATTTGACAGAATTCTTAATGACATTACAATTGAAGACTCATCACGGCTGTAGGTTTTTGATTAGGCCGCGTAGTTTAACTAATTGTGTAAATATTTTAATGATTTAAAAATGAATTAAATACTTATTGATTAAAATATTTATGACTGGAACATGAAATAATATCTGTATATCTCTGTTATTGAAAGAACGGTAGGCTGCGTACAAACGCCATGAAAACTGGGCAGATAAACAGCCCATAACAGCCTCGATTTCCTTAAAGAATTAGACTGGTGGCCCGAGAGCTTGGCGTAGACACAATATATGTGTGGGTGGGGGTGGGTGGGAGGTACTACAAGTAGAACGCTTGAATCTAACAAAATACGGTGATCATTCGTTTTCTGTGAATTTGAGCAAGAAATGTTGCCCATCAAGACTTGATTTCACCGAATTTTCGGTGAGATTACCATTGGGAATGAAGACTCACCACAGCTTTTGTGAATACGCCGCGTAGTTCCCTAATTGTGTTAATATCCTAAGAGTTGTAAGGTGAATTAAATGCTTATTGATTGCAATATCTACAACTGGAGTACGAAAGAATATATGTATATTTCGATGAGTGAAGGAACATCACTTTACATCAACGGTAGTCTACGCGCATACTTCACGAAAAGTGAGTAAATAAACAGCACATAACAGCGTCGAATTCTTTACAGGATTGGACAGGTGGCTTGAGAGCTTGACACATTATGTTGAACAATCGATACAGTAAAGATTGTTACACTCGACGGATGATAAATATTTAGACATTAATTTTTCTTTAACCCTTTACCCAACGTAACGGCCAAAACCGGCCAGGGCTATTCACAAAAATCGCCAATTAATTTTCATTATTTTTTTCATTTTTTGTCTCAAAAACATAGGTTATGACCCCTCGTTGGAACGAGCTCGTCGAGCTGGTTCCAATGAGGGATCATAACCTATGTTTTTGAGACAAAAAATGAAAACAATCAGTTATTCAAGAATATTTTTTGCAAGTGTCGTCTGCTTTTCGTGTTAGGTAAAGGGTTAAACATTTTTAGAATATAGCACTGCGTGGTTTTTTATTTGAAAAGTGTTTTTTTCAGGTTGGTCCCCAAAACAGTAAAGAGTCGACAGCATTCGTTGGGAGCGGCTCGAGCTATCATTATATGTTTCCTATTTCATATACCTTAACCAACATTACCAACAACGTTCTTAATCTACCAAATGTAATTTCCACCAGTGACGAAAACAACACAGCGAACAGTGGGAAAAAGTCGAAGAAGAGGCGTCGCCGCACGGGATTGTATATACTTGCTGGTGTGTTGCTGCTGAGTGTGCTTGCGTTAGCTGCCTCTCTAAGCTTCCATATCCACCTCTCCAAAGGTAAGCAAAACCTAATTATCATTACAAACGTACGAAGGAAAAAGGGTTTTACATGACGAGCTGCCATGCACTGCCAGACTACAAATGCATTGCAAAATTGTTGGCTGGGCATTTCTATACCAATTAGTCTAGTCGCTGTCTTCTGTAATCAAAAACGGGTCTACAATGAGTTGTAAGCATGCTATATTTTTTAAGCTTATTTGTTTTACAAGGTTTGGCGAGCAAGTTATGCAACTTATATTAACGCCTCTCCTTGACCCTTCCAGGTGCCCTTCTCCTTGGCATCCTTGCAAGTGCGTGGGATGACCTTCGTAGCGACACCTTCGTGGCCTCGCTCTTCTCGCACACTACGAAGGGATCTTTAGCCTGCATGAGTGTGTCTCGCTCCGTATAGATGACAACCAGTTTACGTCCCCATCCAATAGGCTGGTACTCTATGATAGTATCAACCTCACAACTGGTGCGTCTCAAGATCGATTCGAATTTGCCCGAGTTAAGGGTTAATGGTCAGGGATTGTAAATAATTAATTCGATACGTTTGCTTGTAAAAGCCGCAAATTGACAGTGGGTACAAATTATTGAAGGCTAATTAATTAACCGCTAACCGCTTAACCAGGTGGGTGTTTATCTCACGTTGAGAGGACTAATGGTTCCCTGCTGCGACGTCTTATCTCTGAAAGTCCCTAATAGTAATTCGTTACTGTCAGCTGCAGATGGTGTTCCACGCTATGTGGCCCTCAAATAAGTGCCATCCCTGTAGTTCGTTCTAAATGTCAGACTCACGAGCTTACAAAGAGATATCTCATCTATCTCAATAACGGTGTCCTATATCACAGAGGAACCGACTTAATGATTAATTAGACACAAAAATGCTATATAATGAGAGACTGATCATCGGTAGTCAGTTGACCTCGGATTGAGTCAGTAATCCGACGGAAAGAGGGCTCGGAGCTCTAGCCATTGGGGCTGTCATTTGTAGAAACTAATTGTGGAGACTAAGCGGGCTCCGTTTAAGTAGGCGAGCGGTTGCTAGGTTAAGTGACGCGACGCATAGGCGAAGTGTAGAGTAGTAAAGAGCTGTCGAGTGCTCGAACAATTAACTTAATCGAAGCTGTTGAGAGCTCGAACATTTGATTTAAGCTAAGAGCTTAGAGTGAGCTTGTTTATTTGTTTAAACGGTATACGGAGATTGGTGTAAACGGAGATTGGTGTAGACGGCGAGTTGTTAAATCCGTGGATTGAAGTGACTATGATATCGAATGTGTAAAATTTAGTTAGACAGAGTTGGTTATAGTTGACTGACAATTTAGCGTATTTGGAGGTTGACCGACGTAAAATAGACAATACGTTATGTACGCAATCGCCTGAGAAGTGAAGAGGAAACCCAGGAGTGAGGAACAACCAGAAGCATCTAGACAACAGCATCGCACACGGGGTACCCCGGAAGGAGCTCGAACTTTATGGGGGAAATTCATATGTGCTTTGTTTGTGTATAATGTATATTCTTGGATTGTTCATAAATGCGTATGTGTGAGTACATAGTGTTATTTTAGTTCCATTAAATTATACTCAAATGATCCACCGCCGGTTATCTTTTTAAATATCAAGTCACGGACACCTTAAGATGACGAATCTGCCCCCACCACCCCCCCCCCCCCCCCCCTCCAAAAAAAAACAAAACAAAAAAAAAACACAACACCGCTAGGCCGAGAGACGTATGTTCACTCGAATGTCCGACTGTCCTCTGTGAGTACGGCCGAGCTCTAGAGTGATCATAAATCTCACATATCTGCCCCAACGTGTTGTGACAGTGCGAACAGAGAGTGTTCGGTCACCCCGAGAACTTTCCTCGACCAAGGATCGATCCTGAAATATACTACTCAAAGTTTGATAAGCACCAAATATTTGACACATGATTGTGAAATTTGCTTGTGACATATTTGCGATATTTTTGGTGGATATGATTGAAGAATGTATTGAGTTGGTCCCCTGTGTTTACATTAGCTCTCTTGACAGGCAAACCTTTCGTGACAGTCATGGAATGCATGTACCCCTTGATTTTCATGATGTTTTCGTGTACTGTATACATGTACTTGGCATGTGTAGGGTATTCAATCTTCATTTCAACACAAACCCTTGTGATTTAATGATTGAATATGGCAAATGCAAATGTAAGAAGACATTTGTCTGAAGCAGAAATGTGGCGGACTGTAGGGGTGGTGGAGCAAGGGGCTACCCATCGTCAGGTTGGTGAAGCCCTTGGTATGCACCATACGGTGATCGCAAGAGCCTGGGCTAGATTTCAGCAGTATGGCACACCAGTAAGACTGCATGGTGGTGGCAGAGACAGGGCAACATCTGCAGGTGAAGACCGATTTTTGATCATTCAGGTCCGCAGGAACCGCCTTGCCACAGCAACCCAGCTTCGCTGTGACCTTCAGAATGCATCCGGGGTAAATGGTTCGACGCAGACTATCCGGACAAGGTTGCACGAAGGTGGTCTCCGATCGAGAAGACCATGTTTTCGCATTCCACTGTCCCAGAACCACCGCCAGGCACGATACGAATGGGCCATGGGCCACGTTGGGTGGACCAGAGAAGACTGGCGACCTGTCTTTTTTACAGATGAGTCAAGGTACTGCCTAGACCACACAGATAGGCGTTCTAGGGTATGGAGAAGACCAGGAATGCGATTCCATGAAGCCAGCATTGCTGAGCATGACCGCTATGGTGGAGGGTCAATCTTGGTCTGGGCGGCATCAGCAGGGATGGACGTACAGAGCTCTGTGTCCTTGAACGTGGTACATTGACTGCACAGCGGTATATTGATGAGATCGTGGATGTCCACGTCAGATTGTATGCAGGTGCAGTGGGTGATAGATTCATTCTGATGGACGATGATGCCCGTCCTCATGTTGCCCATGCTGCCGAGGAGTATCGACAGAGGGAGGGGATTGAGCGTATGGACTGGCCAGCAAGATCCCCTGACCTCAATCCAATCGAACATGTCTGGAATGAGTTGCAGCTTGCAATTTCAGCCCGTCCAGTCCAGCCAAGAAGTGTCCAGGAGCTTGGTGCCATCCTGGTCCAAGAATGGAACAACATCCCACAAAGGACCACCAGGAACCTGATTGGGAGCATGAGAAGGCGTTGTCAAGCTGTAATTAACAGTAATGGGTCTCATTCTCAATATTGAACCTATACCAGTTCGCTTCGTCAATTTTTTAGCAAATTGAAAAATTTCCTCTTTTACCAATAAAATCCATTTTCCATGGTTATCGTATTCAAAAGCTAAAAAATAATGTCAAACACAAATAAAATCTTAATTTCTGTACTTAAATCATTAAAGATATAATTAAATAAAAAAAATATATACACTTTTCATTACAATATTTCAACTAAAACGTAAAACAGGTGGTTGGATATACTTGGTGCTTAGCAAACTTTGAGTAGTATATATACACAAGCCAAAGATACTCGTAACTGTTAAAAATCAGTTTTACATCGAGTTTTAAAATTTGACTTTTTTAAATAACACACATACGACTCCTCACCTTTCTTCGAGAAGAGATGCTACAGTGTATTCGTTGGCAGCACAATAACGGTTTGTCTGTTGTGTGTGTATCGGGGTGGGGTGCACGGCATCTTTTACTGCTAGGAAGACTTCTTTATAACCTATTCGTGAATTACAAAAAAAAGTACAGGGCCGAATATAAGTACTAGCAGGAAAATCTAACAAAATTAAATAAAAGTTCTGGACGGAATGAAAGTATAGGGTGGCAAAGCATGATACATTTAGGGATACCATTGGTGCTGACAACTCTTGTACATTCTGGTAGATGAAGATACATGTACCAGCGAAGCTGACACTGGTCACCTGTCTTGTCTAGTTCCGCATTCTTCAACAGAAAAACACCGGTACCTGTATGCGCCTATACCGTGCCATGAATACATAATTGTGTCGACTGCAGTGCAGTTGGCACCTATATGTTTTCAAGGGGCGATATAATATGCCATAACCTACAAGGAAACCATCTCCACCCACTGATGACTAATGTGGCATACTATTATATGCTAGCCTGTGAATTATTGTAAACTATCTAAACGATATTTCTCGATACCCATCGACTTGATGGATAGCGAGGAACATCCCTCAGTAACTTCCTAAATGACGTCACGCTTCAGCGCATCACTTCGCCTTCGATAGTGTTACAGGCGATTCAGTGCTGGCTTTAATAATAAAGTAAAATAATTAAATGTATAGAAAGTGACTCCGAGAGTGATATTGAGCCTTGAATTGGATAACTTTTCCGAGAAACCTTGCTGATCGATTCGCACAGGACATTTTTTTTCTTTGGACGAGTCGGCGTACTCAATTTCAAATTCCTTGTTGTAAATTGACTTTTGAAGTGTTCTAAAAATTAACATTAATGAAAAATATGAGAATTTTCTCATTTGTAGTATTATAATTATTAAAGTTCACCTGTGAGTTGAACAAATAGTTGCTTAAATTATCGTGGGGAAGCGGGACTATTTTTCATATTTGAGTGATTTGGCTGGTACAGGCTTGAAAGAACGATCAGCTTGTTCTTGTTATTGTTTTGAAACGTACGCGCTCGCAGTTGAATTGGGTTGAATATTACGCAGTAAAATGTCAAGTAGCATATAATAAAAGGAAAATCTACACTATTTAAGTGAATATCGGGAATTATCTCATGAGGGTGGACCAGGAAGTTTTATTTTTCACGAGCGCTTTCTAAATCACGTAACGTCATGTTTATTTCAATTTGTCACAAAAATAAGAACTTGAGTAACGTTTGCAAGTTCCCTAAAATAGCGTAGATATTTTCTATGTGTATATGAACACACGTAACGCCAGAATAGCGGAACAAAATAAACAATGGACAAAATGTAAACTGCTGGCACATCCATACATCATTTCACAACAACATTTTACTTTCAATGGGAGCCGATGCCATTTTTAATAAACATGCAGACGCAAATAAGCTTCATACAGGGAGGAAACACTTCAAAAAAATAAATAATAAACATAAAGATATGTTTATTTTAGAGCCCGAGAGTAGATGACTAGTTGATCACTGTTTTTCGAAAGAAATTTTGAAACCTCGGACAAATTAATAAAAGTTGACAGCGCAATTTTACAAATTATGAGATGCGCAGTCACTGTCTCAATTTAGGTGGTAACTTCGTGGAATATGTCCCATTAAAATGTTATATGACAAATAAGTTAAGATGTTTATAGTGACGGATACGTTCATATAGGCAAGAAGTGCATTGTCAGTCAAAATAAACCATCTGTCAGGCGGTAAGAAATTTCCTGATAGCTCCATCAGTGAAAACAGGAAACAGTGGAAAACATAACATCATAAATGGAAGTTCTCGGACAGGCTCACTTTCGGCTGGCATTGTATGTGCGAGAGTAAAAATCACATTTATGATATCATAAATTAGTCCACAGCGCACCATGCTTGGTTCTGAAACGTAATCTAGTCGTCATTAAGTCTTTACCTGACGCAACAGGATATAACCGCTCTTCATATAAATCGTCATTCGTATTTTACCACAAACAAAAATAATTATTTTACGGCCTTGGAGTTTAAGTTTTGGATTGATGAGGTTGAAGAATTTAATACAGGTTTCGTATTTCGACTTTTTGAAGTTCCTATGTTGAAAATATTGATTCATTTGTTACTCACATTTTGAACTTAGATGATGAGCATGGATACTTATCAGCAGGCGATTAAAAGTTACTAATTAGTGTATTATGCGTCTGTCTACCAGAACCTGGGCTTGACATAAAACAAGGATTTTGTTAATAACGGCCTAATTGATCACGATCATTTTAGAGACATGCTGATTAATATAGTGTTTGAGTATTATAATGCAGTTATTATTCATTTAACTAGTTAGTACGAGGTAAGGCGCGTGGCCCACTCTAAATGCAATTTCCACCGCCTTGTGAGGGATTCTTATTCCTTTTCAGTACCAAGAGGAAAAACACACGAGGATTTTAATGTTAAAGTTAAGGTTTTCAACGAAACTTTTCCGCCATCAACGTCAACATCAACCACAACAACTTCATCAACCACAACTACCACCACTACAACCACTCCAACTCCAACAACCACTACATCAACCACAACTACTCCTACCACAACGACTACTACAACACCTACAACTACTACTACTACACCCACTACTACCACGACCACCACCCCAAGAACCACAACAACAACCACGCCACAAACGACGACGACAACGACAACAACGGAGGCACCAACAACAACAACCCCAAGTAAGTAATTGTTTTTTTTTATTGGGATGAAAAAATATTCATCCTGCGAATTCGACCACTTGTCAAGGTTCTTTTGTAATGACCTCTGTTTTCATGAAAGAAGATAAGCAGAAAACCCGCTGCTGACAACTCCTTTTGTTTCACCTTAACTGTTATCTGAAAGAATGGTCATAGTAGAGCACATTCTTTTTGACTGTATAGATGTTAATGATGTCACGCGGAGGTATTTCAACACAGGATCGCTGAGAGATTTATTTACCATGCCAGTCTGCACAAGACTTTGGGGACGTGACAACCACTACTTATCCCCAGTTCCTTATTCGACGTTCGTTATCAACTTACAAAAACGGTTGATAACGAGTGCCGAATAAGGAACTGGGAATAAGTAATGATTGTCACGACTGTGTTTACCATGGGGTTCAACTGTTACTTATTCTCAGTTCCTTATTCGACATTCGTGATCATCCGATATAATCGGTTGATAATGGGTGACAAATAAGGAACTGGGAATAAGTAACGGTTGTTAGAAACCTGTGGTAAACACGGATGTGACAATCGTTACTTATTCCCAGTTCCGGTAAAATCGATTGATAACTAATGCCAAATAGGAAACTGGGAATAAGTAACGATTGTCAAGTCCGTAGATTCTGTTGTTTATCAAAAGAAATCAACCTTTTTAATAAATTTAAAAAAAATGTTTTTGTTCTATTTAACGAGACCCCTCACGTCTTAAATCAACATGTTGGTTTATATAATATTCATTACACTACCACTACTTGTATCATCAATCATTACTGTTTCAGGTTCTGGAATCGTTGTTTTTTTGTTGTAATTATTTTCTATTTTTAATCATTCATTTTACTTCATAAATGTTAATGACATGTTTGCATTCCCATTGTTTTTTCTATTCAAGATTATAGACTTCGATGCTGATGTGGTGCTAAACACCACAAATATATAAATAATTGAACAATAAGTGTGCATTATGTAAAAAAAGGACCGGCAATTCTTACAAATAATGCACTGTTATTGTTCTAATACAAACGTTCAACGTGAGCTAAAAGAGTTTTTACGAAGGGTTTTTACCGAAATATCCGTGCTGTTGCTTTTGATTAGTTATTCTGAACGAGAATTCGCTGATAAATCAGTTCACATTTTCAATTAAAGTTTTCCCCAACATGAAAAAAGTATTTCATTTATTCGATTGAAACAAGAATTTAATGTAAAATGTGTTTTAAGTCCGATAATATACTCAACCTAGAATTTTCGGCCAGATAATGGTATCGAACTTCGCCTGCGACGGAATACTCTGGGCCTTTACTGAATCATTCTTTCAACTATATAAAATTGTGAACAGAATGGGACTGATCACTTTTAATCCTTTACCCACTGTAACGGCCAAACTTATCAGTGTTCTTCGCAAAAATCACGGTTCAATTTTCATTATATTTTCATATTGCTTGAAAAAAAACGTAGCCTATGACCCCTAATTGGAAGGCTAATGCAAACAAAAAACATTGTCCCTATATCCTCATAAATTCTATCTTTTGATTGGTCAGAATGCCTTGGACAAATAGCCATGACAAAAGGTGCACCCAACATCCAAGGTATATGAGAACGTGCAACATCCAGATATCCAGGGTATAAGCACACGTGAAACCTCGAGGGTATATGGTTTAAATGAAAGCCTTTCGATTTTATTTGCTTCGATAAAAAAATCGAACCAAAAAACCTGAAAATAGTCACAAAGATCATCAGATTTCCGACAATTCGATCATATTTTGCCGTTCTAATTTAAATAATCGAATAATTAAATGAAACAGCTTGAGAAAAATAAAATAAAAGCAAATATCGTCCCCTAAGTTCCAGTGTGTTCTATGTGCCAGTAGGCACATAGAACACTTTGGAACTCAGGGGACGTTATGTCAACAAACTACTGTTTACTCGATTCCTTGATGACCCAAGGGATGTAACTCTATCTGTTGTCTTATGCGTTTGTAAAAACTAAACATTTATTCACGAATTTGGCCCAACTGACTGCGGAGCGTGAGAAATGCATCCACAAATTAGTTTCCACTATGTTTGTATTATGTTTCAAAGGGGACAAAAACGTTATCTCCGCCGACATGTATCGTAAATGGAGATTTAATATCTGGATGTCTCATTTAAACACATCGCCTGTGGCTCGGTATTTAAAAAGCGACATCCAGGTATTAAATCTCCAAATACCATACGTGTTGGCAGAGATAACTTATAATAATACTGAACACTAATGAAAAGAACACTATCAAAAGAGTTTGCAACTTCCTAAAATGATTCTTTTTTTTTCTTCTTTCAAATCAAATCTCATATCCTCTCAATGTAACGGTGTTAATGGGATCGTTCCTATTAGAAGACCGTAAGCCGTGACTGAGAATGAAAGGAAAAGACAACTAGACGCGTTTGCCAATGACGTGATACACTTGTATGCTTAGTCAGATAAAACGATTATAAAAGATTATGTTGATGTTTGTGTTTGAGATAGTTTATAGCACTCTTTTGGAATGTAGAATTTGATACTGATGACTATTTGGCATACCTTGTACCAACGGAAGAACAATGGCGTAGATAGATTTGTCTCGGGGAGGGGGGGGGGGATGGGGGTGGGCTGGGGTAGAAACTTGTCTAACTGTTCTATTGGAACTTCCAGGGTCCCGAATGTCCAAGCACAAGATATCTTTGCGGAACTGATGTCCAGAAGGTGTAAACCTCCTGACTCAAACTAAAAAATGCCATTTATTCTTAGCATGAATGGATGAAAAAGTCGACAGAACTTTACCTTTTCGACCGCCGTAGAAGATAAAAAATTGAAAAAACTTTTCCTTTTCGACAATATCATTAGTGTGGGAGTGACCGACACACCCAAATCTACAGCACTACAGAAAAATAGAAAAAGTTCTAAATACTCATTGGTGATATATATATAATCTGATCCAATGGATAATGGTTCGTTCTGCAAGGTGGTATTTCGCTGGTTGTTTCAATAATCGGGGACTGTAGTACCGAAAGGCCGATAGGACATTAACTGCTGTGAAAGAGGGTGCGCTAATATAATGGCAGTGGCAAAAATTACAGTGACAAAAATGGGAGGAACAGAAAATGACAGTGGCTAAAATGGAAGCCATTAACACGAGAAGAAATAATGGACATGATCAAATGATAGTGATAAAACAACAAAATATATTCTCAGAGACGTAAGCGTCAAATCAACTTAGTGGTTGCCTGCCAAATTTCCTGCTGCGATTTGGCATGGCACCGTATGTTTTTCAGATTCCTGGGGCATTAGGGTGTCCGTAGGGGTGTTTTGAAAATGGGTCACTCCCATATCACAGGCGTGGTATGACCTACGGACCTGGGACCAACACCAAATGAGTGGACACTCAATGAGGGTGAAAATATGGGTCAAGGTCACTGAGGTCACCTAGGGGTCATTAAGTTCATTTTTCAGAATTGCTGGAAATCACATTGTTTTACCCCTAATGCATTCCCATAGTCCATACATGCATTTTTACATAAAAAAAATGTGGGCGTGGCCAAAATTTGCGAAAGTGGGTCACGCTCATATCTCAAGCATGGCATGACGAATGGACCTGGGACCAACACCAAATGAGTTGACACTCAATGGAGGTTCACAATATGGGCAAAGGTCATTGAGGTCACCCAGGGGTCATTGAATGCATTTTTCAGAATTGCTTGAAATCACATTTTTGAATCCCAAATGCATTCCTATGATTGAACCCTTTGAATGCTGTGCACATATATGACTTTTCTGGTTTCTTGGAAAAATTGATCCGATTCCAGAATGAATATCTTTAAATACTGTTAACGAAAACCTATTTCTGATTTCTTTAAAATTATTTTATCCCCCAAAATAAGCCTCCAATGCATTCCATTTACATTTATAGAAGGGGCGTCGTGGCTCAGTAGGTAGAGGTGAAGGCTGCAAACTAAGAGGTCATCGGTTCGAATCCCAGCTGTAGAAACCATGTTGTGTCCTTGGCCAAGACACTTCACCCCATTGCCCACGTGGGTGCACAGTGGCATTGTGCACTAACGCGTACTACACGTTGATGGTGTACTTGTCTTCAACCAATGCTAACCCTGATTTTATGGAGTCAGTCTGCTGTGGAGCCTGACAGTTGCTCGCAGTTGCTCGGTGGTTCTCTTAGGATACTCTGGCTTCCTCCACTCATAAAACTGTCTGACACAAGGTGACAGTGTCTGTCAAAAGTGTCGTTAAACCCAATAAATAAATAAATAACATTCAAAGAAGGCATGCATTAATGGTGTAGTAATAATATTTCTGTCCTGTATACACTGTTTGTCAACATGATAACCCGAATACAATCAATCCTATCTTAATGTTTTTATTATACTGATAGACTGTACTGGCAAATGAGTTCACTGAAGCAATAGACATTATTTAAAACTTTAGAGAATCTCTCATAAGCAAAGAGGTCAGAGACAAAGCGCTAACTGTTACATAGAATAGCATTGTATATTTATTTAATATCATGTTACAAAATTAACTCTCAAACTATGTTGAATAAAGAACCCTTCACATTTCAAAACATTTTTAAAACTGATTTATTCTCAATCAAAACCAAGGATCTTCAGGTTTCGGGATGGAGTTGTGTGTGGCTTTCTCGAAACACCCATCACTATTATAAAGTAATGAAATGGAATATTTGAATGGTCGGTTTTTAACCCTCTTAATATTTCAATGTAAGTACAAATAATTCATAGTTGCATAATGTTTTTACGCTTTCCTTTCTGTAACATCTAATTTTATATGGAATAGGACACCTTTTCAGGTGTTCCTTCCAAAGTAAGGCATTCTTAACCCATTACCTAACATAACGGCGAAAACCAGCCAGCGTTATTCACAGAAATTTCCATTCAGTTTTCATTATTTTTTAATTTTTTGCTTGAAAAACATTGCTTATGACCTCTCATTGGAATGAGCTCGTTTTAAAGGGTCAAAATGGAATATTTAAAGGATTATTTTAACTCTTTCAATATCTTAATATGGATCCCCAAAATTTTACTTTTGCAATACAGGATTAATGGTAACAATTTCTGTTCTCACAATGTTGCTCTAAACACGCATGGGCATCGATGGGACCTCAGTATTTTGCCAATGTCTATAAGTCTCCAGCCAGGCTCTTGGGGGCCTTTTAAGGCCTTTTTAAGTCTATATTCCATTACTGAAGTAATTCACTCGCAATATATTTTCCAGAGGTACCATGTACCTTAACATTTTCTAGCCAATAGCTAATACGAATATTTACTATCATCTACAAATATGGCAGATCCGGAGTTGGTGGAGCCAATATTTTTAAAGTGGTTTACGCTCATACTTCAGGCTTGGTATGATCTATAGACATGGGACCTACACCCAATGAGTTGAAAGCTGCTGGAGGTTCAAAATGTGGTCCACCTCAATGTGGTCAATGGGGATGATTAAGTGCATTTTTCAGCACTATTAGGAATTGCATTTTATAACACCTAATGCAATTCTGAAGATTATCCATGTATCTCGTCATTCAAATAAGTGGCAGAGCCAGTAATGTCAATTTCTGATTTCTTGATCGAATCCTTTAAATGGTGTGCACATATATGCCTTTTCGGGTTTCTTTTTAAAATTGTTCTGATTCCTGTATGAATATCTGTAAACACACTTAACGAAAATCCATTTCTGATTTGTTTAAAAAATATTTTACTTTTAAAATAAGCCTTCATAAATTCCCTTTCTATGTAGTTTTTCCCGATACTTTAACTTTAACCCTTTTCACACAGACTTAAATTTACTGGATGCAGTAAATTCTGTTTGTCTAGGTTTAAACTATTTTGTCAAAAGTGACAGCGGTATCGCGAGGATAATCCATCGGATGGTGTAAAAGGGACTTGTTCCTACTGCGACGGCTGAAGTCCCGACTGATAAAATATTCCAGCTACCTTATCAAGCCACGCCTTCTCCAGACTAAAGCACAGTTAAAAAACTTAGAACTTCTTGGAAATTTACTTGTGGATAAATAAAATATACATCTTGTAATCGTGACGCATATTCTTCTTGAATTGGCACATTCCGTGTAGGCACTTCAAATTTGTCAGGTTGGGGCCAAAACAGCACGAATTTGGTACTACAGAGCTTTATTTGTATGACCGACTGTCTGTGTGACGAAGGTTCAAGTGTCAAATCGAGTCTAAAAAGAAAGTACACGATTACAAGCTAGAGCGAATCGATATCAAAGACTCCAATCCAGATGAAAGTGAAAATTAGGGTGGGGTGTTTGTCGGAAACCGGGCTTTGTCGTTGCTGGGGGAAATAGATTCACTCCGCGTATTCTGTCAAAACTCACGGAGTATCGCCTGAACCCGTGCGTGAACGTATGTCTCATCGTAACAAACCCGCCAGTCTTCATTTTTGTTGGGGTAGTTCTTATCCTGAAGGTGTGAATGACTTTTCCTCAAAAGCAAAAATCAACAGGAGTTCACTGAAAACAACAATTTTAATACATATATATGTAAATAAATATGGTAATTTGTGACTCCAGTGAATATGAAAAACAAAACATCCATCACACCCCACACACACAGTTTTTTTGAGTCACTTGTGAGCCCGCATCCTCTGCTGTCGCTTGTTTCCCTTCCCGGTCGCTGGTGTTTGATTCTTGGCCGCCTTTTCACTTCACTCTTTCACGGCCTTCGCACGCCCACTGACGTATTGTTACTTTATCGGACGCCTTTGCTCTAACATGTGACGGAATGTCACTCTACCACTGCCGTCGCACGGCCACTAACGTATTGTCATTTTGCTATATCGCCTTCCCTCTAACAAGTGACGGAATGTTACTCTACCACTGCCGGCCACTGATTGCCACTTTACTTGACGCTTTTCACACAAGCAGTCGCTACCAATGGGTTAAATGCTCCCTTCCATTTATGTCAGAATAATGTTCATGTAAGCAAAGTCTATTCAGCCTACGCATGGCTTGCCTTTCCTAAATACCAATAGCTTCCTGAGCTCGTACTTCCCATTTCTGATCCTACACTTAGATATGGCCACCGACTTGGCCCGCGACTACTCCTATTCTAAATATGAGCTCTGTGGCTCCCCTACATTACAACGTGCCTTTACTTTTGCACAGATGCAGCACCTCTTTTAACCTTTAGCATGGGACACCCCCAACTACTCGCCTCGACCCACAGTCTTACACACCTTCAGACTGGAATGAATTTTTCGAGAAACCCCCCAATTTTTATTTCGATAGCCAGAACATCAATTCTCAGTTTAATCGCTTCCCTTGAACTTGGCCGCTTAGATCTATCTTAATTTAATATTCGCCTTAAAGTTCCTTTGAAAGACTCGCATTTCGGTATATCCTGACCTTTGGTGACAGGCTAGATGCGCAATATGGGTTTGTGTCCAGAACATGTGCCATGCACTATTTTTACAACACTTACCTATTTACTGGCGATAATTGCACAGATAATGACTGCAGGAGACAACTGTTCTCCTTTTCTTAGCAGACCGCCCATTATGGCGTTAAATAGAAATGCGATAATGGACATACAATTTCATGTTTAATTAGCAGCGCTTGAATTATTGCTGGTCTCTTTAAGTGACAAATCGGTTTTCGGGGTCCGTCGTATACCTATCTTTATGCTTTACATTTAGCCCGAGTGAAAAAGATTATCAAAAATATATACACTTTTAAACAAGAAAATCGCAACTTCAAGCTATAACCTTGACAGTGTTGTTATCCCAAAACCCCTTAGCGACTCCTTTAATAAAAGATATCTTTCCTAAACGGAGTCATTTTATCACGTCATGGTTTTTCTGCAACCTTTGACCCTGCCAGTTTTGTCATTTCAATTTTACCTAAGACTTTGACAATAACATTCTATGTGATTTTTTAACGTTCCGAGTGAAGGATAATCGTACTTGACGTTTCGTAAACCCATTAAGGAATGACAACAATGATAGACTGTTTTATAAAGACTGCCCGTAGGGTTGTAATTTATCACATACGATGTGCATATCTACATACAGTTAAAGACGACCACTTGTTCCGAACCACACGTATTACCAGAACAAAATAATGACTGCACTGGATTTCAATCTACAGAAGTGGAGCCTTGTGATAACAAAAAACGCGGGTTTATAGAACACGACACCGTTTGTTTGCCCTCGTTCAGCTATTAGCAGTTCTCCGCATTCACCAATAAATATGTTTTGATCATTGTTGTCAAGTCGATGAAAAGTGTGACCATCAGTCAAACTCTGTAACTGTGTTATATTTTCGTTGAACAATCAGCCTAACTGTAGAATGAAAAAGATACATATTAACATTGGACATGGATGACAAACAATTCGCTATTGTTGTGTCTATAGGGAAGTGAGTTGTCGTTCCTGGAATAACTACTACCGGATAGTATTTGCGTTATAGCAAACATTAAGACTCGATTTGATGGTGCATTTTCAACTTTTTACTTGGCAAGAACATCCCGCGCTCCCCTCCAGCAACCCACCACAGTCGGGGTGGGTTCATGGGGGGGGGGGTCTCTGGGTGTTCTCTCTAGGGAGACGGGCCTGACAATCAATAGGACATGACCATCAGCTTCGGCTATACACTGCACATCATACAAAGCGACGACATGACCGTTGACAACTTTGTCGGTATAATTATGATGCACAATTACGCACGCAGTCATTTTCCTACCAGTCATACCACAGTATTGGAAAATAAGTTTTTCCCCAGCAGATTGCCTATCATTGTATCGCATTTTAACATTAAGCATCTACAACGATTCATTTACTTTCCTGCATTTTACCAAAGAATCCTTCCTATATAAACAATTTGTTGTTGGTGAAACAAAGTGCGTTAACTTTAAACTGGAATGATCTTTTCTCAAGATATGAAAGTACTGATTAAAGCTCGTATTTCGAGGAAAATATTCTCAAGAGTTTATGCATTTCACAATATGTGTTTTTTCACACGAGAAGAACGTTTAGCAATTACTACGTGGTAAATGCGTACTACAAGACAGAGTGACATTTAAGACGGGGCATTGGGTGGATCTGTTCTTACATCGGCTCAAAGCAAATGCATTTGAAAAATCCATATTTGAAGTATCGCCATTGTGGTGAGTGGAGATAAAAGCAGAGGATATCAAGTATAAGTTTAAAATTTGCAGAGGACTGAGTAAGGATAAAGATCCAATGAATATGTTCAGGTGTTTCTGTGCACCCTACCCACCGTCTCATCATTACTATGTGTTCTCTTGGCAGACAATATTCAGCTTTACCGCTATCTTTCTTTTTTCGCATGCTGCAACTCTTTTCACAGAAAAATCTACAACGCGCAATCCTACAACCAGTGTTTTCACAGTTCGATCCACTCCAGAAACAACAACAACAACAACAACAACAACAACAACAACAACAACGCCATCTACATCTACATCAGTGGCAACTACAACTCCGACCACTACAAGTTCAACAACAACGTTTTCTACAACGACCATTCCAACAACTACCCCGGCAACAAAGCCAACAATGGTATCAACGACGACTCCATCCATCGACAAAAGTATGACAAGTTTTATTGATGGCGCTGCTTTTTGTGACAGTAACAATTTTAACCGCCAAACTCACTGACGCCTAATTTTGTTATGCTGACTAGTGTCTATTAATCTTGTTCACAACTTTGTTTTTTTCTGTTTCCAAGCTCATGATTTTTGTACCAGATAGAAAACAGGGCAAAGGCGCTGCTTATTAATCACATAGCTCACAGTGCCGCAAAGAACATGGGCGTTCTGTAGAGCAAGATATGGAGATTTCGGTTATTTACGTTCACTCTTTGTTCAATAACATTGTAAATTGCCAAAAATCATTAATTAGAGCCTAGTCGTTTCTGTCTAAGAAAAAAAGACAATTTGGCAATACGCATATCGTTTTCGAGAGCATTAACTTGCCGGCTGTCTCTCTTTACACAACATTGCTACACTTGCCAAGCAGCATGTTTTTCGTAACCATTGCTTAGAACATAAGAAATTAAGGATAACAGATTGTAGAGGGCAGTACCAATTTTTTTTCTTCAAATAACTTGGAATTTGACCCTGCGGTTTGTTTAGAGTATCGCCATAAAGTGTCACATTGTTCAAGTGTCGTATTAGGTGCATGTGTTTCTTAACAACCACTAATAGTGTAGCTTTACTAAAAGAATTTACTGCCCTGTAGAAATTGGGCGAATGACAATTTCGCTCATCTACAAAGAAACTGGCAAAGATTTTTCGTTCACGTGCATGACTAGACCTGAAGAAAGTTTACTCGAATTATCCTTAGTAAATTGTTCGTTAACGCTTCCAGAACAACGATCCGTTTTACCGAGATGGTGAAACTGTGATATTGGCGAGTAAATGCCGGATTGTCACAAAGGTTAAAATCAGGTTGAAATTGGGGCTCTATGCCCTTTTCGACAAGGTAGTATACAGCAAAATTACATCACCTCACTGAAAGAAATCCATATTATACCGCGATTGCTTTGTGTATCGAGCGTTACCCGATACAATACAGCTTTTGAGATATCTTCTAGGTACACCGAGGTGATAGTATGTCAAGTAAGAACGCATCTGATTGGACATTACATATCGGAGTGACGTTATGACATGAATGAAATGCTTCGACACAAAACTGTGTCAAGCTATAATGCAAACAGACCACCGAAGGTGATATCTTTCTTTTAACCCTTTACCCAATGTAACGGCCAAAATCGGCCAGCGCTATTCTCAAAAATCGCCAACTAATTTTCATTATTTTTTCATATTTTGTCTCAAAAACATAGGTTATGACTCCTCGTTGGAACGGGCTCGTCGAGCTCGTTCCAATGAGGGGTCATAACCTATGTTTTTGAGAAAAAAATGAAAAATATTAGTTATTCATTCATTTTTTTGCAAGTGTCGTCTGCTTTTCATGTTAGATAATCCAACTCGGGTCGTTGATTCCAGTCCCTCCTAAACTAAAATGGAGTTTCCAAGCTTCCTCGTTTCATCATTGGCAGTAATATGCGCATAACTTCCCTTAACTTCTGGTCTGTAGAAGCCCCATGGTAGTGGAGGCCGGCAAACTAAGAATCAAACACAATTCTGTCGATATCCTTGAAGATTTAACCCGTCAAACAAGATACGCAGAAATATTTGCGTGGAAGAATATTCGGTGGACTGCTGGTACACAACATAATGGATGACCAATAATTAACCATTGAACACTAATATCATTTGAGCTCTGTCAAACGAGACTGAATTTCTTTAAATTCCTGGTGGCATCATCGTGATATTTCAGCACCAATGTGCACTGGTTTGAGGATGGATAGTACTAATTGGGATTATCGCTAACGCGCTTTACAAATACAAAATCGATTCATCTAATGCCCAATCGCTATAGCCAGAATTGCTTGCGGCAAAGTGGAACTCGGCGTCAAAATGGTTAAAGGAAATTGAATTCAAAGAACTGCATTTGTTCAAAGGACAAACTTTAGCTTTTCTAAATATTATATATTAGAAGAACACAACGAGGATGGAGTACAGCAGAGTGGAATTAACGGCCTGAACTGGAGTTTTTCCTGTATTTCACGCGCGCCAAAGACGCACGTGAAATAAAGAAAACACTCCAACAAAACTGTCAGTGATTCCCGTACACGAACTCTGCCAGAGTTGTGTTCTATATTTATACCTCTGTTAATCTTGAACTGAGTGAATGAAGCTGATAATTGTAAATAAATCTATCACGAACGGCGATGTGTTCACATTCGCACGTGACACCGTTTTGTGTCGAAGCATTTCATTTAGGCCACAATGTCACTGAGTTTCGTCTCCAGTGGCATATGTTACCGTCTGACGTCACAGCGCGAAATATTTGAAATGACGCTGCCCGTTTCGTAATTATTTCATGAACGGAGTGACTTGCAAACAGCTTAATTTTTTAGGTTTTTCACACATAGAGCCTACGATGTTCCGAATGAAGGGTTGTTTAAATTACAAATCAGTTTACGATTTGAAATAAGATATAGAATGACCTCGACATTTATTATTTATTGATTGTCCAGTGACGTCGTGGGATATACGACAGATTATTTACTAAACTCGTGAATGTTAAACGTTGCCTTGTCCATTTCACGATTTGGGTTCTGGGCTATGGGTGGGGTCTTTTTAGAACATATACGTCATTGCGATGAATTGACGGTGACATGGTGTGTGATTTGCGGCTCGGAGTTTATGTTCAACCGAGACACGGAGCGTCTCGGTTGAACATAAACTCCGAGCCGCAAACCTCACACCATGTTACATTTATTTATCAAAACAACTTATAATGTTTATAGAGCAATATTATCCTCCACTGAGTGCATCAAGGTGTCATCTGCAATGCTGAAGTATTGAAGATGTCGCATTGGCGCACTCAAGAGACGAAATGTTGACTTTAAGGGTGGACATATATATTTTCCATGGACAACTAAATGAAGTGATACGCCGATTTATAGTTTATAACCACAGTATTGGGAAATATATAAAATGTAAAAGAGGCTTCCATGCAAACACCCCACAAATGTTTGTGTAACACAATAACAATTATGTTATCTGTGTTGACTTATTCTGTCGAGGTGATTATACCATTTTGGCCTGATCAAAGGAGGTTGTTACGGTCGCGTTTACTGTTGGCATTCTGGCCTGACAACGTAACTTGTCTGTTGTTATAATTTGTTTATGACATGACAATGGATATTTTAAAATTGGACACTTCGTGTGTTGACAGTGAAGCATATTTTTTTAGATTGTACAGATTGTATGTAGGGCCCTGCGACTCACACATTTTCGATTCGAATCGAATTTCGAATCGAATTGGGTTTGTTATTCGCAATCGAATAGAACCTCGAATCGAATCAGGGGTGTCCAGAAGATGACCGATTGGGGAAGGGAGCGGGAGGTAGCTGTAAAGCTAAATTGTTGTGACTGCGACGGCTCAAGTCCCGACTGATAAAATATTCCAACTACATCATCAAGGAATTCCTTCATCGAAGGCATGCCTTGATGATGTAACTGGAATATTACCCAGTAAGGGCTGCAGTTCAAAAACAGAAGCGAGTGAGTGAATTGCCCGTACTATGTACTGTACAGGACTAGCAGCTAGCAACAGCTCATCGTAGAAATTGCTTGGAAACTTTAAATTTGCTTATAGCAGCGGTAGTGACTGGTGAGACTGGAATTAGCATGGCTGGCATCATGTTATTTATGTTAATACAGTGGAAATTACACTCAGTTTTCACTTTCCACGTTATTTATATACAATTTCCATCTGAACTATGAGGCGACGAATATGACCGATACCACGCTATATTCCAGTGAAGAAATTCGAAGGGAAACAAATCGGGAAACCGATTTCGAATCGAACCAAATACCAACTTGATATTCTAAATCGAATCGAATCTCGAAGCTTCGCAGGGACCTAATTGTAAGAATGTCGGACAGCGGTATTTCAATATAGGATCGTTTAGAGATTTATTTTATAATACCAGTCGCATAAGATGCTGTCGTCTCTAACAAAAAACACCGTGTTGATAAATTCTAAATGGTTAATATACTTTTAACCCTTTACCTAACGAATCGCCCGCACCCCCCCCCCCCCCACCGCGTAATAATACTAATATACAAATTGAGCAGTTGAAACAATTAAATTTTTCAAAATATTTCAATAAAACCATATCATGTGACCCCTCATTGGAACGAGCTCATTGAGCTCGTTCCAACGAGGAGTCACATGATATGGTTTTGTTGAAATGTTTTGAAAAAATTAAAAAATGATATTTAAAATAATAATTTTTGATATCGTCTGCTTTGGGCAAAGGGTTAAACCAAATATCATCTGCATATTTCTTCCAAGAAGTAGGTTGATGTTTTATGCATTCGCTGCGTATTTCTCTGTCATTTTGATTACGAGACTAACACATTCCTCTTTGTTCGAGGGAAATGAGCGACAAGAATGTGTTCCCTGCCAGCATGGTTTGACAGTGGAGCCCATTCTTTTTACTGACACATTTTAATGATGCCAAAAGGCGGAATTCAATAAGGATCTCTTGGATATTTTCTTACCATACCAGTCCGCAAAAGATTCTGTCATTCATCAAAGAAATGAGCCTTTTCATTAAACCTTTACCCAACGTAACGGCAAAAACAGGCCAGCGATATTCTCAAACCTCGCTAATTAATTTTCATTATTTTTTTCATTTTTTGTCTCAAAAACACAGGGTCATAACCTATGTTTTTGAGACAAAAAATGAAAAAAATTAGTTATTCAAGAATTTTTTTTGCAAGTGTTGTCTGCTTTCCATGTTAGGTAAAGGGTTAAGTTTTTACTTTTAAACCATGACTCTTCAGGCCTCAAATGAACATGTTGATTTGTCCAGCATTGTGTAGTATTCACTACTCTACTTGTGTCATCAATCATCACTGACCAAGTTTCTAGTGTCTTTGTCATTAAAGCGAAATTACGTTCTGTTTTTAATTAATCATTTTGCTTCGTAACTGGTAATGACATGCATCCGCCTGTTTTCTCGTCAGATAATACACCCAACCTAGGATTTTCGGCCCAAACGTTTGAAAGTTGGTGAAGATCATACCTCAAGAATGATATGACTTATGAACGCAGGACCAACACCAAATGAGTCGAAACTCAATGGAGGGTTAAAATACGAGCCAAGGTCACCGAAGGCACCCAGGAGCCAATGAGTACCTATTTCAGAATTGCTCCAAATCACATTTTATCACCCCCTAATAATTCACTAAGTTCAGACATGTATTTTCACACTCCAAAACGTGGATGGGACCAACAATTTTGAAACTGTCAAGCTCATATCTAAAGCATTATATGACATATGGGCCTGGGACTAACACCAAATGAGTCGATACTCGATAGAGGTTCAAAATGTAGGACAAGGTCATTGAGGTCACCCAGTGATCATTGAGTACATTTTTCAGAATTGCTGACAAATGTATTTTATAACTCTTTAATGCATTCCTTAAAGTCGTTCGTACGGTGTATTTTTACACTCAAAAATTTTGAAAGTGGGCCAAGCTTATACATCAGGCATGATATGTCGTATGGCCCTGGGACCAACACCAAATGACTTGATACTCAATGGAGTTAAATAGATTGGTCACGTTCTCTAAGGTAACCCAAGGGCCACTTGGTGCATTTTTCAGAAATGCCAGAAATCGCATTTTATGACCCCTTAACCCTTTACCCAACGTAACGGCCAAAAAAGGCCAGCGCTATTCTCAAAAATCGCCAATTAATTTTCATTATATTTTCATTTTTGTCTCAAAAACATAGGTTATGACTCCTCTTTGGAACGAGCTCGTCGAGCTCGTTCCAATGAGGGGGTCATAACCTATGTTTTTGAGACAAAACATGAAAAAAATTAGTTATTCAAGAATTTTGTTTGCAAGAGTCGTCTGCTTTTCATGTTAGGTAAAGGGTTAATACATTCCCGAAGTTCATAATATATTTTTACACTCAGAAAAGTGGGCGGGGAAAAACATTTAGAAAGTGGGTCACGCTAATATTTCAAGTATGGTATGACTTATGGGCATAGGACCAACACCAAATGAGTCGAAATTGCGCTGGGAATTCAAAACATGGGTCAAGGTCAGTAGGGTCTCCCATGGGTCACTGAGTGCTTTTTGATAATTGCACGAAATTGCATTTTATAACCCCCTAATACATACCCAGACTTAATACATGCATTTCATCACCCACTTTCAAAATTTTAGGCCCCAGTCCATTTTTTGAGCACGGTATAATCTAAGGTTAAAAAAGAGACAGAGACAAAATAATTGAAATATGGTTATGGCGATATCTCAAGCATAGAATTATATTATCAACTTGAAACCTTCGAAAGTCAAGACGAAACTCATTGGAGGTTTAAAATATGTGCCAAGGTCTTCTCAGTCATCTTGTTGTTATTGAGTGTATATTGCTGTGATACTGGTCATCACAATTTAGAACCTCAAATGCATTCCTAAAGTTCATATGTAAAAAGTGAACGGGGCCAAAACTTTTGAAAGGTGGAAAAGGCAAATCTTTGAAAACAGAATATACTGGCCTGCGAAATATACAAGGTTTGATAATATAGGTTATAATATATATATGATTAGCTAGCTAGATACAAATCGGGGTAAGATATTCGAGACGTTTGTGATCTATTTGGTTATGACGTGTGCTTTATTATCTATGGTATAGAACAATCCATCCTGCGTTTCTTCCTTTCTACATTTTCTCCTGACTATATATCTTGATCTTTACGCCTCTTTCTGTTTTTCTCATGCATAATTCTCTTAACAGTAACAACTACGATTAGACCCAACACCACATTTGCTGCGACCTCCGCTTCAGCCTATTCAACGAATATTACGATAACCAGCACGTCAACATCTACGTCATCATCAAGAACAACGTCGACAGCTTCTACAGCAGTACCCACTACAATTCCTGTCTCAACATCGACTACTACAACTCCTACTACAGCACCTTCTACAACAACTTTTACCACAACAACTCCTACCACCACAACTCCTACCACAACACCTACAACAACTTCTACCACAACAACTCCTTCCACCACAACACCTTCTACGACAACTTCTACCACAACAACTCCTACCACCACAACAGCTCCTTCCAAAACACCTTCTACAACAACTTCTACCACAACAACTTCTACCACAGTACCTTCTACAACAACTTCTACCACAACAACTCCTACCACCACAACAACTCCTACCACAACACCTTCTACAACAACATCTACCACAACAACTCCCACCACAACAACCCCTACCACCACAACACCTCCTACCACCACCACAACAACTCCTACTACAACAGTTACTACAACGACCATTCCAACAACAACTCCGACGACCTCGTCAACGACAACTTCAACAACGACAGAACCAATTGACAAAAGTATGAAAAAAGTTTTATTGATCCAGTTGCTTTTTGTGACAGTAATACTCGTGATTGTCAGCTCACTGATGCTTAACAATAACGTCCATGAGTGTTTTGTTAATAAACATATAACTTAATGTGTGGATAGGCAAGGCAAGCTGACAATATTGTTGTACTATATGTAAAGCTAAGCTATAGCTAAACACTTTATCTTCCTCGCAGTATGACAGCTTTCTGTGCAATAAAAAGTAAAAGACGCCGAGAGTTCAGTTATTATTGAAGTTTTTACAGTCTTATTGTTTAGTAACGGTGCATCAAATTTCCAAGGTCACTGGAAATACAACCTATACACATTTGTCAGTAAATGAGGAAACTATCAAATCTCAACCTTTTACCGAACCCACACTAAAAATGTGTTTTTTTTTAATTATTTCTTTTCCAACGTTTTGGAAAAAAATAAACAAAACAATATCAGGTGACTCGTCATTCGAAAGATTTCGATGATCTTGTTCCACTGAGGGAGTCACCTGATATGGTTTTGTTGACTTTAGAAATAAATTCAAATGGTAGAATTTGTATATTACGCGGAGCTTTCCTCCGATTGGTTAGGCAAATGGTTGTTTTTTATCGGGAATTTTCCCAGTAGTCATAGCTGTTAAATACATCACTCACCAAAACTAACACTGCTGCTTTCAGGATAAAACATTAATCCTTGACCTAACACAAAATGTAGGGGACAATATCAATATTTTCCCCAGTGAACTAAAAAAATCATTTTTTTATCAAAACAATAGCGTATGGATCTCCTTTGGGGCGTTTCTAAGAAGGACCATAAATTGTAGCTTTGATGAAAAATCGAAAAATATCAAAGTCTGAATGTTAGCATAATGCGGGGGAACTTGTGCGATTTTTTAGTTAACCGACTAACTCACTGTCTAAAAGTATGTGTGACATCTGCACGAAAAGAGCGTACTTCTCTCTTGGTTCTTGGTTTGTTTAGTATCGATATCCTACGCATCCAAATGACGCCAGTGATGTGTGACAT
Organism: Pictodentalium vernedei; assembly: GCA_031216915.1. NCBI lineage: Eukaryota > Metazoa > Mollusca > Scaphopoda > Dentaliida > Dentaliidae > Pictodentalium > Pictodentalium vernedei. The sequence goes on along the minus strand of CM062290.1, from coordinate 186,854,354 downwards.
CATCATCCAAAATTGTTATATACTCTTTACACACAACACTGGAACCATTAATCAGAGGTAATTACTAAGTTCGTTTCTCATATTGGCCGAGATATCAGCCCGGGGTAATTTCATGTCAGCCTGAGACTGAAGGTAGAGGACTGATGTAAAGTTACCGATGGCTGATAGATATCTCGGCCGATATGAAACTAAACAAGTAAAAACCTCTTTATTTATTAAATAATTACAAAAAATGTTCTTAGAGCGGTTACAGTTTTCTGACGGTGTTGTTGTTTTTATTTTTTTCGCAAAGTCCGACGTTTCCTCTTCTCCAACTTCAGCAATCCGAACGTCTCGGGTTCCCCATTGGGGCAGTCGCGACGTTCGGATAGCTGAACTACCTCTCCTCCCACATTGACGAATTTTCGCTTCCAACTCTGAATCTTAGTTCTCTTTGAATTTTTTGCACAACTGTCTTCTTTCTTCTCTTCGCCCACACAGCCCTTACTTATTGGCATCATAAATTCCTCACCATACAAAAAACTACTTCATTATGCCCGGTAACGCCAATTTTACTAATTGCGTTCGACGAATAGCGGTGAACGAGTTTGAAGTAAATGTATTGGTTGCGCAGAAGCGCATCAAGAGAGGCCACTCTAGCTTTGTTCATATCGGCCGAGATCAGTGTCATGTCAATAGGGTAGGAAATCATGTCTGTCGACCTTGATAATGGGAAATTATGGGAAGGAATGCATATCTAATAAATGAAACATTATTTATTAGATGCCAAGATTTTGTCTTATGATATCAGCCTTCTTTGAAACATTCGCCAGCCTCGCCTGATACGCTCCAAATACGGCTGATGCAGGTTGTACACGGCTGATACAAGTTACCCAGATATTTATCGAGTGTGAATCTTCTTTTACCAGGTACACCCACCAACGCATGCGCTTTTACTTCGCCGAATTGGTTACGTACCAAGTTGCATTATGTGAAAAAATTGTTGATATTTCGTCATCCGTGTGCAGAGGGATGACTATATATTTGTGTTCTCAAGTCTGCGTGTATTTGTTGTCGAACACTCTTTGTGTTCATTCATACTGATTTTTTATGTTACTTTTTCAAAATGTGACAATAATCTTTTATACCATGCTCGCCTATGTTACTGCCTGTGTAAAGCCTGTATGTTAAATTTTCGCTTTAAACTCCACTACCGATGTAAAGCTTCAAATGCGGTTAAAAACAATTGCACCTATAGTCGGAAGTTCATGCAACTTGACCTTTGACATGACGTAATTTGACAACTTCGATACATTCACACTTCGCGATGTTGCATTTAAAAATACGACATTTTGCGGCACTATCTACTACGTGCATTGGCTTATTAAGTTTAAAATACCTACAATTAAATATTTAAAATACAATTTAAGAATTGTTAATAATAATTTGACAGACAAAGAAACGCAAATTCAATCAACTTTGACGATGTGTCTAGCTGTCAATCAAGCATTCACGTGCAGCCGGTAGTACTATCCACCGGAGCAGATATAAACAAAACAAAGCCGTGATCTTGCGATAGAAAGTGTCGTTTTTTCTCCATTTTAAGTGACAAAGTCGTTTATTTATTAAGAGCATGGTATAAATAAAACAAATAGGTACTGGGGCTGATAATCAGATTTAAAGCATTTGTAGAATAAGGATTGTAACCACTCGGCAAGCCGGGTGGTTAAAACCCTTATCCTACTCGTGGTTTAAATCTGATTACTGACTCTAGTACCTATTTATTTGATATATTAAGACCTAATTTGATAGCCATTATTAATGGTTTATTGCTGTATGCCTTCTTATTTGGTGAGTTTCAACTTTTTAACTATTTAAACAGATGTAACATATTTCCAATGGAAGTGCAAGCCACTTCCTTTAGCCTTTTGATCTTTTCTTGATTGCATAAAATAATTTTCTTCGCAGAAACACCTACTACTACATCAAGCACGTCTTCCTCGACTTCCACAACATCAACAACACGGCCTACTACTACAAGCACTACCACTTCCACTACCACACCAACCACCACCACCACCACCACAACACCAACCACCACCACGACGCCAACCACGACGACCACCGCGACGACCACCACGACGACTACACCAACCACGACTACCAGTACCACTACAACGCCAACCACTACTACGACCACAACGCCAACCACCACGACGACAACAAAACCAACCACAACCACTCCACCTTCTACTTCAACGACTACGACATCAACGACAACGACCACGCCGACGACTACAACAACGGTCCGAACGACGACGCCAGCAGTCGATACACGTATGATTTATAATTTTGTGGCGATTGTGTTTTGTTTCGTCGTTACCAAGACAGTTGTGTGATATAAGAAGACAATTTCACGGCGATTGCACTGCTAACAACCACTAACAATGCGATCTCATCATCTGTCAACACGAAGGCGTCCAGCGCTACATCTACCGATTGCCTGCTTTGCCATATACACAAAGAAGGTTGAGATGTTTGCTTTCATCGTCGACAAAAAGCTTATGGGGGGGTGGGGGGGGGTGTAGGGAGGAATCGACCAAATTCATCGCACTAAAGGCGCATCTAATTGGAACACATACCTCGAATGTGGTTCGAACGATTTGTTTTATGTGACCTGACACTACAGTGATTACAAAAGTAATCTCTCTTGATGAGATCGCGACCAGCCGATCGTAATTTCCGAAATAAAATACTGCGATATCGAGACCCTTTCAAGAAACACAAACGAAAATATCATCTGAGATGCAACGTTCTCTCATTTCTTTGTTAACCCTTTGCGTACCACGACATGAAGACGACAATAGCAAACAAAATTCGTGAATAACTCATTAGTTTAATGTTTTATAGGAACGAGCTCATTGAGAGGGGTGATAAGCTTGTTTTTGAGACAAAAAATGAAGCAATAATGAAAATTGAATGGTCATTTTTGTGAATAGTGCTGGTCGGTTTTGGACGTTACGTTGGTAAAAAGGTTAATTGATAAGATTCTACAGTAGTGTAAGAATGGAAGCGGTTACATAATTTCTAGCCAATCGCGACCCAATATAAATCAAATGGATTTTGCTTTTTAATATAATATTCTAGCAAATGTATAATAAAAATATTCTACAAGGAAATGGCATAAACTAAAAGGCTGTCTTCCTGCTTTTCGAAAAATGGCGAATCTAAACATAACCCAGTGGACAGATCTTTAAGAATTGCGACATATTTGAAACGTGTATTATTCAATACTCTCTGCAAATTTGCAAGGGATACACAGAGCACAGTACAACCGCCATGGACTGATCAGTTTCCACGGGCGGGCAGTATTTCCACGGACGCAATAATATTAGATTCCAAATACTAATTATAGAAATAATCATCAAAAATTTAATCAATGAAATTTTAAATTATTTAATTAATTAAAGTTTTTCTTATGATAATTGTTATTACCTGGTAAACGCTTGCGTGAACATCACTGCTCACGCGTGGATTACGATCAGTCCACGGCGGTTGTACTACATCACAAGGTGTATAGACTCTCCACTGAATAACCCGCGAAACACGAATTGTGACGAAGCATACCAAGGCAGAACTAAATCGTGTGGGCGAGGCCCAGAAACTCCTTATAGAATTACGACTGACTCCAGATCTTTATCTATTACATGACCGTGCTGTCAAAGTTTATGTCTTTTTAAAGGCTTGTTTTTTTCAGAAAAAAGGTGTAACTTCCACTGTGAAGGTGGTATTTTTTCTATGTAGGCTATTTCACAGGCTATTTTTTTTCAAATCCGAAGTGGTGCTAAATTGTGTGGTAAATGTTCTTGAATGTTAAAGCTCATGGTATTCAAAATGATTTTATTCTTCGGTGTTTTGAACCTGGAAACAAGGCATACAATACCACTCCTGAGTATTTATTTATTTATTTATTGGTGTTTTAAGGTCACATACTTATGCACAATGGCTAATCATGACCGTGACAGTTTTACGGGTGGAGGAAGTTGGAGTACCCGGAGAGAACCACAGAGCAACGACGAGCAGCTGCCAGCTCTCCAACATCGTAACTCCGCACTGCAGCACAGGCAGGGTTAGATTGGTTGAAGACATGCGCACCATCGACATGCAGTACGCCTTAGTACACGGCGTCATCGTGCCCCCATGTGGACAGTCGGTGTAAAGTGCCTTGCCCAAGGACACAACGCGGGAGTCCGAATCGATCGCTTAGACGATCACCCATCCGAGGACTAACCGGGCTCGACGTTGCTTAACTTCTGTGATCTGATGAGAACAGATTACCGCAACGCCACCGCGCCCCACCACTCCTGAGTGATGAGATGTCAGGGAACAGAGGCATAGGAATCATTTCCATTTGGGGAGGAGGGGGATAGGGGATACAGTCAGAGAATGGCACCCACACACTGATATATATCTGTGATGCCCCATATGCATTAATAGCATGGTAGGAATACAAAACGCAAAGTTATGTTGGGTCTAACGCACCTCTACACCTGGAACGTCAAAAGAGAAATCAAGTTTCAAGGAACTGCATTTGAGTTGTGCTCTTTGAAATCAGTTTGTTTAACAATCACCGAAAATCAATTGGGTTGAGTGAAAATGGACCCAATTCACCCAAACCAACTGGACAGAGTAAATATGAACCCAATTCAATTCATATTCATTCAATGCATTTGATTTGGATTGATTTTTAAGCCATCTAATTTTAGAGTGTGAGGGCAATTCCATCCCCGATTCTCCGATGTAATGGTGTACGATATATTGGTGAAGATAATGTTGGCCCAGTCTGTTGTGCTTTGATCTCTATCGGAATGAGAACAACATATTCATGCATTTTTACTTACACGATGAAGTACTGTTATTTAAAACACTGTTGCAAAGGACTCTGAGTGGTCTCTTTCCAACAGTGAATTACATTACGGAATTTCATAAGCTTAGGGAAAGAACCTTCACAAATGCCCACCAGATTGCCAATGTATGGTATAACAATAATAAACATTCAACCTAAATTAGTTCAGCACTGGGTCACTTGAAAGATAAGAGGGCATTGCGCTTTTCATGTTTTCACAAGTTTTCTTGTTAATATAGACCTTTATTTGCCATACTGCCATTCTATGGTAAGCAGTCTTACTGAAGAAAATCCAGATGAAGACGAGGAGTGTGCATTTTCACCCCACACTTATTTGCATAAACATCTTTACTTTAATGCATGCACGTCGTTCATAAAACTTGCTGACTTGACCTTCGACGAAAAATTACCGCAGTTCACATTTCACTCTTGGAAAGGAAAATAATCATTCCCGTACACACTGCGTTTCTTTGTTCCTGTTAACGCCTTGGACCCTGATGGTATATTCCACGCCAGTACAGACTCATCAACTGGTGGAGTCTATATTCGTTATTTGGGTGAAAGACCAATCAAAATTGTCAACGCGCAGCCTTGAGACTACACGTTGAAAATCTTGACTGATCTACCATACAAATTCACAGAGCAACTATCTACGGTCCAGGTCGTACCACGGACGGTAATGGCTCAGAAAAGCGGACTTTCGGGTTTCAAAGGGTTAGGGTTCAATTTTTGGTGCACCATTTAACCCTTTACCCAACGCAGACGATATCAAAATTTATTATTTTAAATAGCATTTTTTCAAATTTTTCAAAAAATTTCAACAAAACCATATCATGTGACCCCTCGTTGGAACGAGCTCGACGAGCTCGTTCCAACAAGGGGTCACATGATATGGTTTTGTTGAAATTTTTTGAAAAATAATATTTTTTCAACTACTGAATTTGCATATTACGCTGGCGGATGCGGGCGATTCGTTAGGTAAAGGGTTAAGTTTATTATGATTCTGGGAAATACGCACTTGTTCTTGCAAAGCAATGTTTTGTAGACTTGTTTATAAGATTGTTTTTCTTGACAAATATGATTACACTGACATATTTATAGGTCCGGCGCAGTATGCTGAAACGAAGCATTGGATTCGAAGGTTATGTAATCTTTCCAGATTGGTCCTTGACCCCCATGATCTGTCGATACTGTGATTTTCTATGACCTATTTTTGTATTACGGGACCCATTTATATAACTTGTGGCCTTAGAAGGATAAGAAATGATTACATTAGATGAAACTGACTTTCGGTTGATTGTTTGGATATACATTCAGCCTCATTTGTATTTGCTATTATGTCACGTGGTGGTTGTTGAATAGGTATTTGCACTCGGACTTCCCCAAATTCAGTTTTTCTTTCACTTTTCAAGTGGCTCAGTACTCAGTACAGAAATACTCCTCATATAGTCTAGCGTCATTTCTGCACTTCACCACAGTTCTTTATCACAAGTACAGAGACAACATTCTCATCATAAACAACTTATGACATCAAGAAAATCTTCTCTTCCAGAAGATAGTCAACAACTGTGTTTCTGGTAAAGATAACAACAACGCGACAGGCGACAACGAAGCAAACCATCTCAACAAAAACGTGGCAAACACAGACATTTGGCGGCGATCACCACATCTAATCATTAACATTGGCGCCAGCACAAGGCAGCTGCAACAAGTTTTCTCAAACCGTTTTTCCTTCCACATACTGCAAAGTAGCCTAGCGGTGAAAGCTTTCTTTTCCTTAAGGCCTTTCCCCACCCGTTGAATACAATATGGTGGTGGGGCAATCATTTTAATCACAATTATTGGCTACACAGCTAACAAAAATTTAGCACTTGGCGAGTCACCTCCCCTTTTTAGTTTAAAACTTTGAACCCGCTAGACGGGGTTTGGATCTACCTTGAACTGTTCTGTACCCCTTGAATCCGAAAGGACGCTCTTCTGGCCCACTCTCGTGACATTTATGTGGTAGGCCAATCAGGGCTGTCAGCGTACAGTCCAAATATTGATTGGTATCCTCTCAAGTAACGAATATAGACTCTTCCAAATGGTGACACCGAAGATGTCTGATAGATAAAATCAAAGTTCAGTGGGATAAATTACAATGATTAGTCTTAAGTTTTTGACTTAAAATGGCAGTTGATTGGAATTGTCGAGTTGATCAATTTATCTTTTCAAACGGGAGCCTCGGGGTTGCAGCTTGAATATACTAATATTCTCTTTGTATTTTTTATGGGATCATCTTATCAAAGTCACTAAACTGATATGGAATAAACCATACTATAAATCAGGCTTCAAATGCTGGATAATGCTTATGATATCGTCCATACTGATTCCATCTGCTTAACTCCTAAACAAAACATGACCAGTGCTTTATTTGTGCTATTAACAAAGATCACTAAAACTCTAGCATATTTGTGTGCAGAAAAAGGACGTGACAGCCAAAACACATGCCATATACTCCAACTATCATTCGACATTCGTCATTACACTTTTGTATCCACAAATCATTTAAAAAACAAATTCCAATATACATCTGTTCCAAACATAAACTTGCTTTCCTTAAAACCATAGTTAATTAGTTCCTCTTGAACGATCTTGCCGAAATATATTAACAATAGACAATGGGCCATATTTCCGGAAAAGGTATTAAACTGGGGAAAACTTTGGGAGGCTCTAAATGCTTTGAACCCTGGTCGTATCCTGGAAGTCAGTTCAATAACAACAATCTGAAGAGTCCATTTTCATTATTTAGACAACTACAAATAGTTTATCACTTTACAAGTTAACCCATTGAATCCTGGTGGTATCATCTAAGATGTCAGTTCAATGGCAGCTATTGAAAATGTCCCTATTCATTGTTTGGGGGTACACCAATGAATATTTTCAACGTGCAGCCTCAGGGCTACCCCACACATTAACTTAGCGGCCAACCTACTCAATAAAATTATGACGCATCATGTTTCTGGTCCTGAAAAACCGCCTCTCGTGTTCAGCGGTTTAAAATATGTATAACGCTAAAAGTTCTACTCTGTTTCGTTTGAGTGCAGGGTACACTACGCATCCATTTGAAAAATGGACTTCACTGTGGTTTCAGAAGCTAGAGAAGTACCGAGGATATTTTGGTTAGATTGTAAACGTTCATAAGAAATGCCTTTGAAATACCATGTAGTCTCCATCTTATTCGACCTGGAACAAGCAATAATACAACCTGGACCTGTGGGTTTTTAAAAGTTCGATTAACATGCGGCTGAGAAGGCGTATGCCTCTTTTTATAAGGAAGTTTGTAAAACACCATGTTAGGTCTACCTTATCTGATCCACGAGATCAAGAATTTGGGGTTCCTTGGGATAATATTCTACCTGTTACCCTATGTTCTGTTAAATCAATGGTATTGTTGACGCAATTGTTGACGCAATTGAGAATATTAGTTGGTAGCACTGTTTGGGGTGCTAACCAAAAACCATTACTCCATCTGTATAGATCATTGTCAGATCAAAACTAGATTACGGTTGTGTGGTTTGACTGTTCTGCGAAAGAACCTTACCTTAAACCACTTGCTGCGATCCATAGCAGTGTTATTAGCATTAGCCTGAGCGCATTTAAAATATCGCCATTACATACCATACTCGACGAGCAGGGAAACAGTCTCTTAAGACACTCAGAATTAAACTCTCACTCCAGTATGTTTCTAAACTGTTGGCTTATCCATCAAACCTTTCTTGTCATTGTGTCGCAGATCCTCAAAATGATCAGATCCTCAATATTTAACTTGACCCTTTCAAAACTGGCGCATGGAAGTATCATTTCAGTTAATACTGTCAACGGCGAAATGGGCGAAACCATCCTGGTTTGTTGGGAGGTTCAGTAATAATTTAATCCAACAGCTTATTACCGAGGCCCGCTTCAGAATGTTTGCTCTTTATATCGTCTGCTCGTTCACTACCAACTTTTTCTTCACGCAAAAATTTATGCACACCGCCTTGATATGGTTAAATCAGAACCATATTCCCCCATTTGAGAATTGGGAATTAAACCCCATATGGAATCCGCCACATTTGAATTAGACCTACTGTTTTACCTACTTAGAATTTAAACCTACGGTTAATGTGGACCTTGCTTTCGCCTGAACAAAAGAATGGAGACGTACTCTCTACAGTTCAATCATATAAAATACCGAAATAAAATCCAAGTTTAGTGCATATAGAAGTATCTATGCAGATAGCTCAAAAGATGGTGACAAAGTGTCATCGGCCGTTGTTGCTCGTGATCAGACACCCTCAATCAGAAATCCAAATAATAGCTCTATCTTCACAGCTGAAGTTAAAGCACTGCAACGAGCGCGTGAACACATCGAACATTTACAGGAAAAAGGGTCGATTATATTTTCCGACTCTCTTTCCGCTTTGAGAGCTTTACCCAACCTCAAGTTGAAGGACCATCTCACGAGAGACTGAATACTCTCATGTCTGACCAATATGATATCGTCTTTTGCTCGTGACCTGGACATGTTAGTATCTCCAATAACACCAGGACAGCCAGTGCAGCGAAACAGGCGTTAAACAAGCCTATCACTGATTTTAAAATTCATTTCAATGATTTTAGAACAAATATAAGTAACTACTTCAAATCTTCATTGCAGGCGCAAAGGGAATGAGCGCCAAATAACAAGCTCTGTCGCTTCCGATCAAGTATTACTGATAAATTATCCGCTTATTAACCTGTCTTGGAAAGACCATGCAATTCTGACACTTTGTCATATTGGTCTCACAAGACCTGCGCATTCCATTTTATTAGAGAGTAATGGGCGACCGGAATGTTTTCCTTATCAGCATCGGTTGACAGTGGAGCACATTCTTTTAGACTCTACAGGTTTTTACAAGACGACATTTCAATACAGGTTCCCTTAGACATTTATATTACCGTACCAGTCCGCAGAAGATTCTGGCATTTATCCCAGAAATCAACCCTTTTAAAGAATTTTAAATAGGTTCCTGCGAAGCTTCGAGATTCGATTCGATTCGATTTCGAATCTTAAGATGTCATTCTGTTCGATTCGAATCGGCTGCACGATTCGTTTCCATTCGAATCTTTTCGTTGGAATAGAGTTTGGAATCAGTCATCTTCGTCGTCTCACAATACGTATAGTTCTGGTGGAAATTGTCCATAATAAATATTGAAAATAAAGACTGAGTATAGTTTCCGCTATCTAAACAGGAACATGTGCGCCCATGCCACTAGCCATGCTAATTTCAGTCTCTCTAGACACTACCACCGCTGAAAGAAAATGTTACTTTTCCAGGCAATATCAACGATGAGCTGGTGTTAGCGGCTAGTCCTATGCCGTGCCAACTACCGATTATTCTCTCCTTACTGGGTAATATTCCAACGACATCACCAAGTCATGCCTTCGACGCAGGCATGCCCTGGTGATGTAGTTGGAATATTTTATCGGTCGGGACCTGAGTCATCACTGTCGGAACAAATCGGGTTTACAGCACTCCCTTTCCCTCAGTCGGCCATCTTCAAGACGCCCCCGATTCGATTCGACAATCCATTTGAATTCTAATAATAGACCCCATTCGATTCGAGATTCGATTCGAAGCGAAAATAGGTAATTCGCTCTGCTCTAATTTAAAAAAATGATTTTACTTTTTTAAACTAGCTTCTCCAAGTCTCAAATCGTCTGGTTATTCTATGTACCATTCACTACACTACATGTATCATCAATCGTTATTGTTCAAGCTTCTAGTGTCTTCGTCATTCTGTTGTACTCTCTGTTTTTTATTCCATCATTTTACATCATAACTGGTTCTGTAATGTACAGTGGCTGATTTAGAACGTTGGGAATTTTTTTTTATCTCATTATAACGAGACACTTAACGAGAAACGATTCTCGTTATAACGAGAAAACACCGTTATCACTGCACTGAAAGACTTGATTTCCAATTTAAAATAGTTGCTCGATTAAGTTGGAAATAACCAACTTTAACCTTTTACCACACATAATCATCACATCCGACCAATGCTATTCACAAAAGTCGCCATTCAATTTTTATTATTTTCTTATGATTGTTTCACTACAACATATAGATTATGAACTCTCATTGGAATGAGCTCATGGAGCTCGTTCCAATGGAGTGTCATAAGCTATGTTATGAGCAAAAAATAGTTATTCAAAACCTCTTTCACACGTACGAATTGTGTTAAACAAAAGGTTACATTTACAATAGAATTGGATATTTGATATTGTATGATTAACTACTTTGAAAACATTTTAAAATATCGTTTCAGTTCCCATCGTGAATATCATCGAAGCATTTCTGGGCGACGAGACAATACTAGCTTGTAATGCAGAGGATGTAAAACAGTGGAGGAGTATCGCAATGAAGGGCACGAAAGACGGAGAAAAGGCGCCAGGCGCAGCTTGGTGGCGCACGGAAGGAGTTAAATCATACAATATTGACCTTAATCACATGACCCCCTTCACGGAGTCAAACAGACCTGATAATATAACTATCAATCTCAAAGTAAAGGCGGTGAAATGTTCCGACGAGGACCTATATTTATGCTCGCTGGACACGGGACTCAAAGTGATGAGTGTGATATCACAGCTCATAGTAAAATGTAAGTATAAACAATGCCCCAAATCTTAACGTTGTTGAGCACGTTCCCGAACGGAATTTTAGGATTAGGAGGGTGAGGAGAAATGAAATGAAAAGTTGGAATTATATAGACAGAAAAATGAAAAACAGATCTATATTCCCCAACGTGTTTCAGATAAAGGCTTAACCCCTTTATGACAGAATAACGCAAATATTATTAATAAGCTTATTTTTTGTTTCTGAGCATGTCTTAGTGACAACCAAAAAAACCCGATCGGGATGAGTCCGTGATTTGGAGAAAGGAACTTTAAAAGTTCACAAAAATATGGAGCAACTTTTACATATCTAACGCTGACTCAGTTGATTGTTAGTTGAATGGTTAAATTTGTCAGCTCAATATGCATATATTTTGTAGTAAACGGCCGTATTTGATGAAAAGACGGAAGAATAAAACATCATATTGTACTGAGGATTGGTAAGAGTTCAAGGCATTTAAAGACAAGGTCCTATGCGAACTTTACGGGCGAAGCTATAGTGTTATTTACGATTGCGATTTTAACGGATTTTACTGTCTTTAACCACTCTAGACACTGCTTTCAAAATACCAAATTTCAAGCAGCATTTTTTTCAATAATGCAGCAAGGAATTTAACCAATTCAGTCTTGTTTGACAGAGCTATGTCACACACGTTTGAATTGGTTAAATTCCTAGTTGAATTCTGGGTAAAATGTGCTGCTTGAAGTTTTGATTTTTCGAGATCAGTTTTGGCGGGTTAATCTGAGTCTAAATGAGAAGTACCACAAATACCTATTGTACCGAATCAAGAGTCATGAGCTATGTTTTGGAGTCAATCAATGGAAATTTTTAGTTATGTAAAAGAAATCATCGCTCGTGTCGTTCTCAAGTCGAGCTAGATAAGGGGCTGATTTTACGTCTGTCAATTTGTGTTGGACTGTAACACACTAACAAGGGGTGGACTGATCACCCCAGACTCCCAATCCCTCCTCCAGCCCCCTACGATCGTAAATGAGTTAGAACTAAAAAAAAATCTAATCAACCACACAATGATGGCATGGAAGCATTCATGTGTTTTGCAGCTGAATAGTCGAAGTAATGCGGCACCTACTGCCACGGGTGTGCACAGTCTAAAATCAGTTGGGCTAAAAATCAACTCAAATCAATTGGTTGAGTGAATAGGAAACCAATTGGGTTCATATTCACTCAATCGAGTTGATTTGGGTTGATTCTTATCCCAACTGATTTTAGAGTGCATCTCCAGACTTGTTTTCGGTGGATCACTTTACATCATTGCAACCATGTTGTTTTTGTGTTACCATTTTAATCTTTCACTCTCCAGGTTTAGCACACCTCTCACAGGTACACGTTTTCTTCAATGGTTTAAATGTCCTGTTAGAGGTTTAACATGTGCATGTCTCCATCTTTTCTACACCTATCATAATTTGGTCAAGTGCACGTTCCCATCTTTAGCACACCGTTCAGGGGTTGTCATGCGTTGTCAGTTTCGTTTTCACTTTGATTCGTATCGTTATCGTAAAACATCAACAAATCCCTGCAAACTGATATCAAATAAGGATATTTCAACCTGCAACTTTTCCTCCATAATGTAACTGAATTCAACCAATTCAATCTTGTTTGACAGAGCTCGATGATCTCTATCAAACAAGGCTGAAATTGTTAAATTTCTAGTTGCATTACTGGGAACATTTTCAGAAAATGTTGATATTTCAAAATCGGTGTGCAAGGGATTAAGGGTTTGTTGATTTACCACTTAATTATTCATAAACTTTACTTCGTTAAAGACATTAATGGTTGATTATAAATAATTAAAAGTGTCGCACCCAAAAAACCTAAACGGAATATTGTTAATATAATATAGCAACAATGCATAAGATTGGAATACAAAAAAAGAGAAAAATGTTTTGGAGAAACGAACTGTAGTTTTATTATGAAACGTTTTGTTTGAAAAAATTATTTCCCGTACGCCACCTGTCTCTATTCTCTGATCCTGCAAACTTTCACCGTCATCTTTCATCCGCTTGCAGACAAAATGGAGAACTGAAGGCGTCGACTGTGGTGTTCTATGGTTCAGACTAATCTACTGTCCGTTAATAAAGACTAAGTGATTTTTATTGCATGTCTGTGTACCCCTCTATAATCACAAATTCCACACTCTCAACTGTGCAGAATTTTAACATGTTATCTAACGTAACGGCCAAACGGGGCCTGCGCTCTGCATAAAAATCGTCATTCACTTTTATTGCCCCAAAAACCTAGCTTATCCTTTGCCATTTGGAGCAGGCTCGGCAGGCCAAAGTTATCTGAGAATTGTATTTGCTGATGTCGTCTCTAGTTGTGTTAGATAAGAAGTTAATAATTTGACAATCAGTAAATGCGATTTTTTTTATTACAGCCCGACCTTCTGTACCTGTCCTGCAGATCCCACCAACGGTTAAAGTTGGAACATCGGTGTCATTTTATGCCGTTTGGAACGCTGGTTACCCAAAGCCGTACGGAGCACTGACGTGGCAGATACGATATCCATCGAGTAACGTCTTCCAGGATATCACGGCCGGTGTTCATCAGAGGACAGAAACGAAACAATGTTCTAATATTATCACTTCTTCACTCAACTTTGTTGGGTATGCACAATTACACGGAGCGTACGTACGCGTTCTTCCGCGACCATCGCCTACGGCGACTTTGGAAGAAGTGACCTTATTGAGACATATACAGCTGCCATTTGCACAAATCACCATCGTCAACTAAAGGTATTGAACTGCTTTGGTGTTGGGACAAAAATTAATTTTCTGAAGTTACAAGTTCGCGTTTACGGCGAAGTCACATGGATCACGATAATCGAACAACATTTACTGAAAGCTCATTGAATTTGGAGGGGAGGCCAAAAATATTTTTAACCTACAAGCCCTGAGCTTCAGGTTCACAATATTAATCGATGATGGTCCTCATATCACATTAAAAATAGACTCAGGAAGTCAATGTCATTCAACCACTGATCTCTATACAACTGGATTGCTGGAATACTAAATGGTCACAAATAGAAAACTATCCCACGTTTCGCCATCCTTGTCAAGGGGGGGGGGGTGCGGCGAGGGAGAGGGAGGGGAGCAATTGTTGATATAAATTGACAATGGTAAACAAAAACCTTCTTCCCGATAGCTTTCCATTTTCCAACCTATCACAATTGCCGATAGCTTTTTTTACAGAGAATATTTTGATGTCTGTGAAAACAAAATATGTTAATCATGCGCACATTTTCACGGCAATGCAAACCAAATAATTACAATATCCTTCATTTATTAATGACAACCTCCTCCTCTCCCCAAAAAAAACAATAAAAAAAAACAAAACAAAAACAAATGTTGATATTGGAAAATCGACACCCTGTTACATGTTACCTGTTCTGTGGTAGACTTTTGTTTGATGTTGGATGATGTGATAGCTGTTACGCTGTGACTGTAGTTACAGTATAATTGCTTTCAAATCAACAGACGTTAGGGACGGAGGAGAATGTGAAATGGAGAATGCCACCCACACCCCTTCCAAGTTATCGTCAAGTAAATCAATCAAACTTTAGGATGCGAGAAGGATGCCCCAAAGATGGCATCAAGCCAATCAATGCAAGTAATTGATTGGCATGACGCCATCTTGTGGGAAGGAAGTAGATTGAGGTGCCTGGTTTTCCCTGTCATTCCAATAATCCAAATAAATAAAGATCAGAACATTCAGCTGACATATCATATATAAATCTGTGAGGTCAACCTTCAAAGCTTTAATTCAGATACATTACTTCTACCTTACTGGTAGCATCTAAGAAATAGCACGTAGTGAAAGATCTTGGAGAGGATTCTCCTGTATATTATGTCAGTATTTTACACCGATTGTACGAAATCGAAGATTTGCGTTCACGAAAAAATCATCATTGGCATCGGTTTAGGTAATGCAACCACCAATTTTGCGCAAAATGTTTTATAACTGCTTCTGTATCTTTCACGTTTCTCTCATTAAATTTTTATACGTGAGTTTATAAGTACATCATTGTCTATGTGATGATCATACAGAATAAAATATCGTTTTTAAAGTAACTGACGATTCACTTGACACTTTGTCACATCTTATGTCTGTGTAGGCACATTGCAATTGTTCTAAATCGCCTTTCAAGCTGTCTCATTGGCAAATTGCAAATATTTGGATAATGGAGAAGAGAAACAGTTTTCGCAATTACTTCGAATTGTAATTCATCAGTTAAATTCGACCTCGTTGTTCTTTCTGAACCCGTAATTTGACTGGCTGAGGTCGGTCGGTCGGCTCCGTGATCTAATCTCATTCTTACCGTGCTCTAATTGCCGGAAGTGGGTCAATTAGCACATGGGTGTATTCACGCTTCGCGCGAGCAACGGCGCTAAACCGCTCCTATCACAGATCGAACGTACCAGGGAGTTGTTTTCTATGGCAACGGTTGTTAGCGCCTGTGCCTTGAAGTTCACCTTGTAAATTAGATATTGGCAAATAGACCGAGATCGAAAATGACATTTTTTTATTATTTTTCTTGAAATAAAACGAGTTTTGGGGAATTTTTTTCACTTCTAATGATGTCAGAAATTACAATGGAGATAAACGTCTCTTGTTTCGTTAAACATTCGGGAAATTGACAATGGGAAACCATTTGTTAACTTCCCCCTTCGGAGCTCGTTATCCATAGTCAAATTCCCGAATATCTTACTCAACAAGAGACGTTAATCTTCTAAATAAAAATGGACAGGTATAGTTGAATAAATTTTCTCTGAAGTAGAGCACTAAAATTTATGAATTAAGGAATAGGAAGTCGACGTTGAGGATTTCTACATTTTATTCATACAAGTTTGCATTGAACGATTAAACGATCTTCCCACACAGGACAGGTAACGAGGTTTTTTCCGGTTACGATTGTTACTATCGGTGAGCCGTTCGACCATGACAGACGTGTGGAAGTATACTGTATTAGTGGATTCAGGTAAAGGGATACACACAGAATGTATTTTATGTAAATCTTACATAAAATCCTCCGGCCTGATTTTGCAGGCCCGAGTATTTTATGCGAGGTTTGCATAGGTTACATTCTATCAGGGCCGAGTGTTTCATGCTAGATTTGTACTTTTTCTCATTATCTGAATCCACGAATACAAAATATTTCTATATTTGTCATTGTCACATTATCATTATCACGATTTAAGACATCCTTGCATATGTATATTCTATGCTCTCACGTAACTGGCGGTTAACCGTTTATTTAGCAAATCGATCGCATCCGTCGGTGTAATTTATAAATCGAGCAGTTGAAAAAACAAATTCTCAAAACAGTTAAAACGTATAACATGTGATCCCCTACTGGAACGATCCCGTCAAGATTGTCCCAAGGAGGAGTCACATGATATAGTGTTGTTGGGATGTTTTGAAAGATTTGAAAAAGACATAATTAAAATAGCAAATTTTGATATCGCGTGTTGGGTAAATGGTTTTAATCGGTAAAAGAATGATTGTAACTAAATAGTTAACCGGTTATAGAATTCCTTAGCCATTTATCACACACATATTAATGTAAAACATTGGATTTCCACTTTTCTGCCTATACGATAAAAATAAAGTTGTATCGTACATGTGGTGATACAAAACACGTTCGATTTCATTTCCAACGGAAACAGAGAAGGAGCTGGTCTAAATAAAGCACGTCAATCATTGGTCGAATGCATCGGAGGCGAGATCGCTTGGAAATTCCAAATTCCTCATTTCGATTTGTTTTACCCGGGATATTTAAACAATCAGATTCGAGTCAATAAAAAACCTTCGCCAACCTGTATTCTGACCACCGATATTTCTCAAATTCACAGAATCGTGTAGCAAAATGTCAAAACAGAAACTAATCCGATAAACAGAAATAGGATTTTTCGATAATTCAATAATCCTTTCCGTATTCCAGCATCCTGCCACAGTGATACTCCGCTTTCAGGAGAAATTTCAATGAACGGTTGACCGACATTCTGACTGCTTGTCCCTTGACAAATACTTCACACAACTGGTTAAATAATGATGGAGTGTACTAAACTTGTTAGTTATTTAAAAACGTTTTTTGTGTTATTCCCAGCAGTTCAGTCAATATTTGAAGTTCAATCATCGTGACCGTGACATTGGTCAGTCTCAATTGGTTTCGACCAATTGAATGCCGAAAAATTAAAAAGCAAATTAGGCTTGGTATCCCGCCAATCAGCAGTGATGTCATGTTGACAACGAAGGGAACGCGACAATTGTGCAGTTAAAATGTGTCTTTAGTTCAATTTTCGTGTAGACTGACTGTTGCAGGGAAGTGTGTGATAAATGCAGAACCGCACATATGTTTGAATGGGTTGAGAATTATCGCACGAGATTGCTTTGGTCCAGAATATCACGAGACCCGGTGCAATCTCGTGCGATAATTCTCAACCCATTCAAACGTATTTGCTGTTCTGTGTATTTATCACCAATACAATGTCGGTCTTGAGATACACATGGCGATTGCATTGGGGTTTCAATAAGAATCATCAGGATATTATGTTTCGCTAAAAACATAACTTTGCAGTAAAAACCTTGAAAATACCTTCAAAATGTCTCCATTTTATTTTTATGTCGTATGCAGGCACTCTCCAATAAATTGTAACAAGGAAAAGACAAGTGAACAAATTCTGATGTCAAGAAGTAGCACTCTACCTGTTTAAGTAAGCTGTCCGGGAACTCAACTAAGGAAATGTGGCTTGTCAGGTTCCTGCTAATTGTTTCAATGGGACTCTCGTAAAGAGATAACTGCTGCAAATGTGATGGATCCCCAGTCACAGTTGCTACAATTGTAAGCGTTCGACTTTGTTTTTCCTTACTGTTCAGTAATTAGTGGTTACAGTCTTACAATTTTCTTTATCAGTTTCACTTGCAATTTTTCACAATCGAAAAGAAATCCAAACTATTATTATTCAAGCACTGAAATAAACGAAGAGGTTCAAGTCATCTCCACCGACTGTGAGTCAGTTGGGAAAAGGTAGGAAAGGATAGGGCTAAACCGGGTTCATATCTACTTAAATTCGCTATGTTATGTTTGTTCTCTGAACAATCGTTAAATATTAAAAGCTGTGTTAGGCGCTGTTAGAACATCCTGGACTCATCTCGCCATGAAAATAAAATAGACTTTCGATAAAGTTATCGTTCCTGAAATTATTAGACAGGCGAGGACGGCCCAATTAAGAAGCATATAACAGTTAAGAGATCGCCGTTGACATCAGTAGAAAATAAAGAGAAGTTTCCTTGAGCTGTCTGTTGTTTTCGTTTATTAAAAGTTACAAGTGGAAACCTGGCTTTTTATGAAAGCTAATTAGAAACAATTAAGAAAGTAAGTATCCTCCATTTCGGCACTTAGTTTAACGAATGTTCTTTTACAGTAATTTGCAAGTTTTTATTCTTCCTGGGAAAGATATTAGCAAAGCTCACCTCCTGGACTTTTATACTAATGGGAAGAACAGTGTCTGTATTATATGTCACGATGCACATACTGCGTCAAAAGATGGTGAAAGCGGTGTTTTCTTATTTTTAAATGGGTTTAAACATAGAATAATAGTCAAACGTTCAAACGGATTGGAAAAAAATTGTAAAACGCCGGCTTTTGTATTTTTATACTACTGCACAGGAAAATGCCTCAAGTTTATGAAATGATGCGCACATCGATGATACAAATTCGCTAGAAATTTCAATTTTTATATAAAAGTCCCCGGTGTTAAATTTACTGACAAATTTAGAAAATTAAGGGGAGCTAACTTTCCTGTAAATCTCCCCATTGACGAAAATTGGCAGCCATGATATCTGAAATTATTCAGAAAATCAATCTGTCGAAGCTCGAAATTTCGTCAGTATTGAGGACCTAAGAATAATCTACTTAGTTTTTAGCATATAATACTGTCATTACGGACAGGGAATTTCGAGCGCATCTTTTGATCCGATTGAAGTTCTTTTTAGCAGTTTTTTCCCCACAGCACTGATGAGAACGAAACACTAAAATACTGGATATCAGATACTATTTTCGTCATTGGAACATCGGCGAAAAATGTCGCATCTCAGTCTGCCCAATAACCCCCCATCCAAACACACCGAAAAGCTGTTACGCTGTTATTGTAGTCTACTGAACGCTGCACCTATAGAATAAATAGCTATTATTTTCGGTAATTAGATTTAAACCACTCGTAGGATAAGTGTTTTAGCCACGAGGCTCTGCCGAGTGGTTAAAACCATTTTTCTACGAGTGGTTTAAATTTGATTACCGGCCCTAGAACCTATTTGTTTGACATATACCATCATCTTAATAAATATTCGTTTTTGTCAAGTTCGTATACCGTATTCACACATCCAGCCACTCCTTGGCCCGAATCATTCAATCATTTAAAAGCGCGCCTCCATATCTCCGCCCCAGTATCCAACCCGCGTCAACCAGGCATCAATACCGCTGATGAAAAATAGAATCTTTTTATACTTTCCTTGCGTAGTAACCCCCCCCCCCCCCCCCCGCCCGATCCTTCCAAGGTGTGTAAATGTCTTGTCTCTACCCAATATTGCAGCATATATATGCCCTCCACCACTGAACTAAGTGCAGCCCCCTCCTATAATATCTACACTGACAATCGTAGGCTAGGGTTCCATACACCCCATCCATCCCACCCCCCCCCCCCCCCCACATACACATGATGTACGCACTGACATATACCCAATGATCATAATCTCACAACATATACATGCTATGTTCAACACCAATGCGTTTCTAGGTGTAATTGCTCTTTACACTAATTTATATCCCCCCCCCCCCCCGCCCCGGTCAGCAAGTTTATAAATGAGAATATTTGGAATTATTCTTATCTCTTGAGCCCACTGGGTTCTAGTGTTTGAAGTTTGTTAATCCAAAATGCCTCACGACCCTCCTGTAAGCTGTATTTTGTTGATTAATTTGTTCAATCCCAATAATCTTAAAATTGTTTATATTATGGTTTTTGGTCAGAAAATGATGTGGTATCGGTTCATTCATAAGTTTCATCAAGTTTTATTCTACTCAGATTCAGATGGTTTTGCATTCTCTCATACAATTTTGTCCCCGTCTCTCCCACGTACACAATTTCATTGCACTTGTCGCAGAGAATCCTTTTATCACATTCCTGGACATGCAGGCGATTTTTTTTGCCTCTGTAGAAGACCGTTCCGTTCTTGTCTGCGAATTGTTTTGTTTGGAGCATAAACCCACAGATTGCACAATTTCTCTCGCATCTATCAGATCCCATCTCTTGATTGTTGAACATTTTATTATGCTTGATATGGACTATAATATCTCCCAAATTTTTCAGTCTTTTGTACGAAATCAGGGGAGGTTTTTCGAATGCCAACTTCATGCGTTTTGAGCGGTGTAAAATGGGCATCCGCTCCCCGCGTTATTTTCCCGATGTCGGGGAGGCGCCGCGAGTAGGTGACCACAAACGGGACTCTTTCGCCGGTTGATTTGTTGGATCGTTTTTCAAGTAACTGTTTACGCTCGATTTGGTCGACCTTTTTTAATTGTTCGCTTACAAACTTCTCGTCGTAACCTCTGGCATGCAGGTGTTGTTTTATATCATTTTTGTGGCATTCATATTCAACATTATCGGAACAAATTCTTTTTACTCTTGAAGCTATTCCATATGGTATCGCTCTTTTATTGTTGATTGGGTGATCTGACTTTGCGTGTAGGTATTGATGCGTGTCCGTAGGTTTTGTATATAAACCGGTTTTAAGAAATCCGTCTTCAATTTTGACTATCGTGTCTAAGAATTCTATCCTATTTTCAGACCACCTTAAATCAACCTGTATTCTTGGGTGTATCGTATTTGCCAAAGAATGATATTGTTTCAGAGACTCCAACCCATGCGTCCCTCCTCCCCAGATATCATCAACGTACCGTACCTGTTCAAAGGGGTGTAACTTCGATGCTTTTGACAATTTCTCTTCCCATTCACCCATATATGTGCACGCATAATTCATCCCTAATCGCGAACCTATTTGCAACGCCTTCCGTTTGTAAATAATGTCTTCCTCTAAATGAAAAATTGTTATTGTCCAAAACAGTTTCTATTAGTTTAAGACCTATCTCTGTTGGGAATAATTTTACTTTAGAGTTTTCTAGTGCTTTTTTATATGCTAAAATACCTTCATTGCGTGGGACGCTTGGATATAGTTTCTTGGCGCCCATACAGTACATTATGCTGTTTTCAGGGAGTGGTTGGGGAATACAGTCCAGTCTGTTCAAGAAATGTGTGGTGTCGCGTATGTAGGACGGTAATGACTCAACGTGTTGTTTTAATTCAGACTCCATCACTTCTGCTATTTTCTCTGTTGGGTGGTTTATTCCCGAAATTATTGTTCTTAAAGTGGCTTCATTTTTATGCATTTTGGGGTTACCTTTTACTCTTCCAGCCTGTGGCTGCTTAGGTATCATGTACGCTAATACTTTTTTTGTCTATCAGTTTGTTTTTTTCTAGTTTTTTGAGTTGGCTTTTAATCTTGTTTGTTATTTTCTCTGTCAGATTTACAGGTACTTCTTTGTATGTTGTTTGGTCCCCCAACTCCATCAAGATCTCATTTCTATATTTACTTGCATCCAAAGCGGTTATTCCAGACCCTTTATCGGCTGGTCGCACGACTATTGTATTATCATTTAACAACTCTTTCAGAGCCTTCTCTTCCATTTTTGTTATGTTGTTTCGCACGCGTTTTCTTATGCCCTTCAAAATATCTTCCCGTACTATCTCTAAATAAAGGTCAAGGTGCTTATCTCTACCTTCTTTAGGAGAAGAAAGCCACTTAGAAGGAATCTTCCGAACATGACGGCAAATTGACGAAGTTATATATATATATGTGAACTCCTTACTCCGACTCCAGCTCGAACGCCTGAGAGTGTTTGTCACTCTCGAGGAGTCGAGCCGGACTCGGGGCAAGCGTGGAAAAATCCATATATTCAGAGTTCATAAACTTTACTTCTAATATGAAGGCAACATCATATTTTTTTATATGTTATGTTTCATAGAAAAAACACGATCGGCACAGTGAGTCTTTGTGTATAGCCCCCTACTTAACACACCTTTTCTTCTCCCTTAGCCAGAGAGTCATATGCACAATGGCGCTTGCCTCGAGTCCGGCTCGACTCCTCGGGAGTGACAAACACTCTCAGGGGTTCGAGCTGGAGTCGGAGTAAGGAGTTCATCCCCTAACATTATGCAGAAATATGGGTATTACCAACATAGTAATATATATAGAGTTACCGTGGGAAGCATTTGTGGGAAACAAATATACGGGTTTTTTTTCGGAGCCCACAACCTTTATAACTTAATTTCTAGGATAAAAGAAACATCATTATTTTATTTGTTATGTTAATTTCGTTATAATTTCTTTCGATAAAGGATCAACACGCCATTGTTCAAATGTATGAAATAATTCTTGTATATGCAGTTTCTGAAACAACGTCTCCAAAATCGATCTACACCACACCCAGTGGTTTCGGTCATAACGTTATTTTGTAAATATTTGTATAACGCATTTTATAAAAGTAAAATTGCCTGAAGATCTGCAGAGAGAGCGGTGAAAGCGCTAGCAGGAATATATTCAGTAATGTCGTTGTATTTGTTTTGAACTTTAATAATATATATATATATATATATATAATATATATCTTACCTCCTACAAATGGGAATTTCGTTGGTTGAAAGACGTCACATGCAGACTGCATATAAAACCATATACTGCCTGTCAACATCAATATACACTGACAGCTATGGGTAATCTCCCCTTTGTTCATTGATTATTCAAAATGGCGACAGCCGTTAAACGCTTCAAGTTGAAAGATTGAGTATTGGAAGCCCATATTTGGTCTGAAGTGCAGGTTAGGCAACTTTAAAAGGCTTCATATTCTGTGGATGTGTGTCCTGTTACCTTCGAAATGAAACTATTTGGTATGTATGAATTTGCCTTGTTACAATTTATGGGAGAGTGCCTTGTGAGAATTCTTTAATTTAATTTTGATCGCTGTTGTTAGTAGTTCTGTGCACCAATGCAGCAGTCGGCAAGATATATTCGTTACACAGTTTGTTGGTGGCCTACTATGGTATATATGGTGTCAGTTAATTCCATATTGGACTCGATCGCTCGAGTCCAATATGGAATTAACTAACACCATATATACCGTATCAGGCCACCAACAAACTGTGTAACTAATAATATATATATTGATTATAAGGTCCAGTTGTTGCTCGGTTATGCCTCAAACTATCAGGGCATACCGGTGGGAATACTTGTATATTTTATTGGAATTATTATCATTGGGGTTGTCATTTGAACAAGTCTGGTATTGGCAGTTCAAAACAAAAACAAATATCAAAACTTGCAGAACATTTTATTACAAACTACTAGGTTTTGTGAATAAGTAAATACAATTCTACACAAGGTCTGAGCAAGATAAGAAAAATGTCTAGCTTTTAATTGCTTCAGCTCCAAGGCCGCACTGACCCACCCAGGTTACTACAAAATCATATTTCCGTTACCTCCTTACTTAACACTACTGGAGGACGATATTCGTTTAAAAGTTGCCTTAACCCTTTACCTAACATAGCGACCAAAAACGGACAGGAAATTGACCAAGATAAGCCTACCACAGCATAGAATACCTTAACATGCCTCGATAAAACCATACAAATATGAATATCGTTTGAACCGGTTCGTCGAGCCGGTTCTAATGACATCCATAATTGTATGGTTTTAATGAAAAATGATGAGAAGTTTTTAAAAAAAATGTGAAATTTAATCTTTCTTTTTTAATCCTGTGTTGGGTAAAGGGTTATTTGTTTATTTATTGGTGTTTAGGATCACATATTTCAGCACAATGGCTAATCATGACCACAGTTTTACGGTTAGAGGAAGTCGGAGTACCCGGAGAGAACCACCGAACAACGGCGAGCAACTGTCTGCTCCCAACATAGTATCACCACACAAGCAGGGCTAGCATTGGTTGAAGACATGTACACCATCGACAAGCAGTACACCTTAGTTCACAACGCCATCGTGCCACCACGCGGGAAATGGGGGTGAAGTGCCATGCCCAAGTACACAACGCAGTTGCCGCAGGTGGAATTCGAACCGAGGACCTCGGCTTGCAGCCTGCACCTCTACTCACTGAACAAAGGGTAAAGGGTAAATGTAAATAATTAATTTTTTCCCTACAAACATAGCTCATGATTCCTCATTAAGACGATTTCGGTGAGCTCGTTCTAATGAAGGGTCATAACCTGTGTGTTGTGACGAAAATTGAACAAAATTGCGAATTCACACCCAAGCTTCGACAGAGTTTTCCAGGCCATGAAGGGCAATAACTCTGGCAAAAATGCTACGAATAAACTTTTATTGAAAATGTGACTGAACAGCAATAACATAAACCCTCATGCCAAATATGATCTCATTACACCACGTATTTTAAGAGTTATTGGGCTTTGGTGGTAAACATTAAATAAATTTTAAATCTATAAAGGGCAACGACAAAATACTTCAAATTACACCTGCATTAAACATGGGAACTGACATCAATACGACACACTTACAGACTAAATATGATGTCATTCCATCATGTATTTTGAAAGTTACTGAGTTGGTCACAGACTGACTATCAGACCATTCGACAGGCAGACTGACATTGCCACATATAGAGTTGCTTGCCGCACAAGGGCCCACTGGGCCAAGAAAAATTACCGGGAGATGAACCAAGGTGGCATCAGACACGGAGAAAGTTTTTATTTTTCGAACTGAACGGACGCAACTCCCTTGCACCTGAGCGACCAATGGCAGTCAACATACAGGACATTTCGATGGCATTTTTTATGTCATCTTCATCTATGATTCGGCAAAAATTGTTCTACCGGGGGTGGGGGCGCCCATCGGGAAGACCATAGTTCGGCCCAATCGGAAAACATTTTTTGAAATTGAAGGAACGCTGTTTCCTTTCATCTAAGCGATCAATGGCAGATTGGACTGCTGGTATATCGAAACCTTTTGGTCAACTTCACGAAATTTCACACACCAACAGATGTTGGGATGCATCAATTTTGGGGGCCCGATGAGGGGGGGGGGGGGGGGGCTCCGGGAATTTTCCAATGGCAGTCAACATACAGGACATTTCGATGGCATTTTTTATGTCATCTTCATCTATTATTCGGCAAAAATTGTTCTACCGGGGGTGGGGGCGCCCATCGGGAAGACCATAGTTCGGCCCAATCGGAAAACATTTTTTGAAATTGAAGGAACGCTGTTTCCTTTCATCTGAATGATCAATGGCAGATTGGACTGCTGGTATATCGAAGCCTTTTGGTCAACTTCACGAAATTTCACACACCAACAGAAGTTGGGATGCATCAATTTTGGGGGCCCGATGGGGGGGGGGGGGGGGGGGCGGGGGGGCACCGGGAATTTTCCAGGTGAACCATACTGGGCCAGTTCGCCTCTGTTTCCGTAGCTAAAAATGCGAAAATTCAAATGGAGATTTGTGTTAATGCTATTGACCGGATATGTCCATTACGATAGACGAAGGGCTAAGTGGATTTTCTTCAATTAAGTTGATGATAAGGTGCTAGGTGTCGTTGTGGGGAGGGGGTGGTTCTCAGGAGCTCTCTCAACACTGTCTCATATAAAAACATTTCTAAAGCGAAAGAAAAGGTACTCTACATAGACTGGATTACATCATTAAAACAATAAAGTGAGACGTGGAATGTTCGGGCTATTTTTGTTCATTCAACAGTTCTTGAAGTTCATCCACCAGGTCGGTCAGATGTTCTTCTTCCGTTTCGTGACCTCTTGTTTCTATGTTACTGTCGTCATTACTCCGTTTGCTCCCTCCTATAAATTGTGGTGGGTCAGCCACATCACCTAGAATAAAAAATGTATTTCATCTGCAGGAACGACAATTTTATAAATCAAACAGGTTAAAATAAAACTGAAACAGGTGTCTCCAGTTTTTGCAAGTTACGAAAAATTAAGAAATTTAAAAAAAACAAAACAAACTTTTCTGTACCTGGAATGTGTTCTCTTTTATCCTCAGAAGCTTTCTCCCCATTCTGCACATCCAACACGTGACAGTCGTTAAAGAAGGTAACCTTTTACCCCCCAAAACCCATGTGGACCCTTATTGGAACGAACTCGTTGGTTTTGTTTTAATTTTTGAGAATATATATTTTTTTTAACTGCTTAATTTGCAAATTACGTTGGCGGATGCAACCAATTCGTTAGGTAAAGTGTTAACAAAATGTGAAGAAATTGTATCACCCAACCGCAAAGGTATAGTTCGTTAAACAGTTCGAATCATGCCCTTGTATGAGTGTTCAAGTACTAAATGCATGGAACAGGCATAATATCTAAACCAATCGTTATATGTATGTAGATTGGGTTTATTTTTTGGAGTTATTACCTCTGATTTACATTTGGCCCTACCGGTAGGGCCAAATGTAAATCAGAGGTAATAACTCCAAAAAATAAACCCAATCTACATACATATAACGATTGGTTTAGATATTATAATCAGAGATGAAGAAAATTAAAATTAAGACAATGTAAGAAAAAGGTTACCGTTACTTTTTCAGGAGACTCTTTTTCAGCTAACTCTTTTCGGAATTTTAAAGCTAAACAAAGACAATGCGGTGCCCTTTGCTACAAAAGCTTGGGCATTTTGATTTCTGCTTCCGAGTTCTTGCTTTCCTTCCATTACCCCTCCGAACACCGCTGTCAAAACGCCGAACTACCAGGCAGCAAATTCGTCCAATAATGCAACTGTGAATTTAACCAATTCAATCAATGAGCTCTGTCAAACAAGACTGAAATGATTACATTTCTAGTTATATTGTGGAGAATATTTGCGGTTTAAGTTTGATATTTTGAATTTCGGGTGGGGAAAGTTAAACCTAGGTATGGTATATTATTATGCCTCAAGGTTAGTTTGTCCAATCGGGACGCTGGAATACCATCCATGGATTCCGTCGTGTCAGGTAAGTCACCTGATATTATTGGTTATTTACACGGTGTTTCAAAAGGGTGTACGGAACTGTACTGCCCTTCTGCGATATGTATTTCCTGAGGCTGAATTCGAGAGCCTGGGGCACGGGCGTATCGGGGCATCCACACACAGTGGTGTGGAAGAAATACAAAACTAAGTTTGGGTCTCCCGCAACTCTGCATTTTTGCTCCATATTTAAAAAATGCTTTGGCCCGATGAGAAAGCTTGTTAAATATGAAGCCAAAATGTGCATTTACTTATTTATTTATTCATTGGGATTTAACGACACTTTCGACAACCAGGGTCACCTCGTGTCGGACATTTACACGGGTGGAGGAAGCCGGAGTACAAGGAGAGAACCACAGAGCAACGGCGAATAACTGTCGGGCTTCCCAACCTACTAACTTCACACAAGCAGAGTTAGCATCGGTTGAAGACAAGTGCACCATCGACGTTCAGTACGTCTTTGTACACAACGCCACCATGCCACCATGTGGACAATTGGGATTAAGTGTCTTGCCTACGAACACAACACGGTTGCCACAGAGGTGGGATTCTAAACGAAGACCTCTCGTTTTGTAGACTGCGTCTCGACCTACTGAGCCACCGCGCTCCCATGAAAGCATTTATAAAACAAATAATAATTGTATGGCAATTTGGTGGAAAGATGATTTGACCTCTTCTTTGGGTAATAAGACAGAACATAACGAGGGTGGAGTAAGGAGTCTGGAATCGACAATCCGAGTTGGGTTTTGTCCTGTATTCCACGAGCGCCAAGGGCACTCGTATAATACAGGAAAAACTCAAACATGGGTTGTTGAATTCAGTCCTTCGTATTCTATCCGAGTTGTGTTCTGCTACTGTACCACGGTCAGGCCTGAATTAAGTAAATGAAGCTGTTTTTTTTTTTAAATATTACATTCAACGATCTGATTACTTTCTTGTTTAACACTGTTTTGTGTGAAAGTAATTCATTTATGTTATAACGTCAACCAGACGCGTAACGACTAATCAGACGCGTTCTTCTCATAAACTGAATCCCACGCGTTAGTGTGGCCGCCAGGACTCTGAACCTCAAAGTGATGTTCAAAGTGTTTTCTCGATGGAATGTGTAAAAGTAACATCTCCTGACAACGAAAAAGTTTACTGGCGTCCGGCAGTTTTGGCCAATTTGAAGTATTCCCGTTTAAGGTCACATCGTCATTTTACGGACTGCAATGTTTGACTGTGGCTAATACAATATTCTGGGCGCATAACAGAGGTTGCATTCGAGCCCATATACATTTTTGAGGGATGTTTTTGGGGTTTGGTGATTCTATTCATCAGTGTTATTCATAGCTGAGGTATCTGCTTACCTTGTTTGTTCATTACAACACTCTTGTGTGGCGTTACAAGAGCAGAATGTGACGAAGAACTTGGAGCGACGGGGTGCACCTTTTTGCGCGAGAAATAGGCATATTCGGTCCGTGATAACGGACAACATCCAACTGACAGTCAAAAGTCTATTCCATGTCATATCTTTTAAGTCGCGGGGGCCGCCTGTTTTGCGACTGGGCCGTGTTATTTGCTTGAGTTAACAAAACAGCCAGAGAATTGGTACAAAGTTTTTGAGATGCAATATCAGTGTCGAAATTATCTACTACTGCCTGTATTAGCCCACCGTCAGAATAAGAGATTAGTGCGAAGTCGACATTGCGAGCTACTGTATTTGCTGCCGATTTCTTGAAACGCAACAATTCATCATAGGAACATCTTCTCCGAAGTCACGCATCGTTTGTATTAGTCTCCTGCGCAACCGACTTGGTATTCACCTAGAGGTCTGCTATCAGCTTCAGCCATTTTAAAATGGCAGCGCAAATGGAGAAGAAGAAAGGCGTTTCTCACTAGGGATGAGAAATTGTCTGTTGAGGACGTTAAAACGCCCAGATCTTGCCCATTTTTATCGAAATCTTTTCCCGATATATTTTCTGATCGACTTGAACAAAATGAGTGCATATGACCACCAAACAACAGTATTGAACGCGTTTTAATGTCAGAGACCCACGTCGATTATTCATGATTTGATCTCAAATGTTTATTTCTGAGCTGGGCAGAGTGTATCATAACCTACGACCGATAGCGCCATTTTGACGCCAACCACACCTCTGTACCACAATTAATTCATAAGTTGCAGCTAATTTTATCTTTATTACCCACCCCCTCCGGTATGCCTCACCCACGGGCAGTGGGGGAATGGGACTTCGTCTGCAACGGGATACGGTATGGCGAAAGGACACAGTATCTCACTTCAAAATAATTTTTTTTTTATAAATATCGACACAGATAATTGAAAATCTTAGCCAAATTCCGAAGTACAGTAACGGGATTTTCAAATGTTTAAGCCCTATTTCCACATTCTCGGTATGGAATCACGTCCTCGCGTGATGCATTCGAAAATAGGGTTCATGGCTGTCGTTGTAATGTCAACTGTACCCCTTCGTCAAACTTATTTTAAAAGTTGCATGGTAATTCCCCCCCCCCCCCCCCCCCCAAATCATTGCACACACAACTGCACAGAAGTTTACAAAGCGTGTTTGCTGCCATTTATTCTTCCAAGTTGAAGGAAAACATAATGCAGAAAGAACAAGGAATTCAAATGTTCAGTAATGTAATATTTTTTCAACTTATTTAGATATACGTGTGAAGAACGGGGATTGAAATGGTAACCATTTATCGAAAATGGCGCCGATTCGATAAAAATGAATGTAACAACTCACAAAAGTATAAATACCCATTTATGAAAAGCTTAGGATGAATAGTATTTATGACCTTTCAGCAAAGTCGATAAATATACTTAACCGAACATAAATGTATCTGGAGAGAGGATTGCCACTGAAACACTTGCAGGGTGGACTTTCAACACAGACTATGGCGCCCATAGAGCAGAATGAGAACGTTTCTCGGTAGGGTGTCGAAATCGCGATGTTGTGTATATGTTAAGATGTCCAGAATTTCCCATTTCTGTCTCAATCTTTTTCCGAGGGGTTTTGTGATCGACTTGAACAAAATGAGTCACCGCCAAACGACAGCATTTTAATGTCCGAGGGCCCTGCCGATTATTCATGTTTTGATCTCTCATGTTTATTTCTAGGTGCGGGAGCATTCCAACATAGTGCATCGAAAACAACGCCCGACATTCGTCATTTTGCCACTAACCATATCCATGTGCCACAACGGAGTATTCGTCACCCATGGGTGGTGTAGGAATGAGACTTCGCGTACAACGAGATATGGTACTGCGAAGGGACACATTTACTCACTTTAAAATAAAAAAAATATCGACACAGATGATTATAAATCTCTGTCTAATTCCCAAGTGCGGTAACAGGATTTTCAAATGTTCATTTCCAAATTCCAACTGTGGTATCACGTCCTCACATGATGGATCTGAAATTAAGGTTCACGGCACCTCTTGGTCTCACTTATTTCAAAAGCTACAGGTACCCCCCCCCCCCCCCCCACCCTTCTACCCCACCCAACCCATTGTACACACACCTGTGGAGTAGAAGTTTACAAAACGTTCTGCCATCTACTCTTCGAAGTTGAAAGAAAATATACGAAACTAGGAATTCAAATGTTCATTAATATAATACTTTTTTTAACTAATACAGATATTATATACATGTAAAGAACAGACCCAAATGTCAACCTGATATTCATCGATTAGTTAAAGATAACTGTAACAACTCACAAAAGTTTAAAATCACATTTATGACAAGCTAAAGCTAAATGGTATTTATGACAACTATCGGCCATGGCAGATTCTGTGCATAAACCGACAGAAAAATTCAAATAATGCCGGACAAAAGAAAAATGAAATGACAAAAAAAATAAGGCAAGCTTTGCCGTCAAATGCTGTTTATAAAACGCTTGTTTTCAAAACAAGGTAGCAGTTTTAGGCGAACGTGCACTTATTTATGCATTGAAAAATATTATTTATGTCTATGTGAGTATAAACTTCTTGTCGCTTATATAAGAGAATGTCAGCACCAAGGCTAACTGTGCGAATTAAAATTGGGCACCCCTTTTCTTTGACGAATGTCTCATATTGCTCAATGCTGTAAGATATCCAGTAATCTTTTTCTGAATCAGGAGATGTCCCTCTATCAGAAACCACCGTGAAAAAACTCTGGACGCGACTTTAAGGTTTGGCTGGAAGTTCAAATTTGGCGGCTGGACTACATGGTGTATCTTTTCTGAATGTCTGTATTACATCAGGCAGTCGGGATCTCAAGTATTACAGCTGTTTGTTTTGAGCCACACGAACAATTTTCACCACAAATTTATTTCCCGTATGTTTATTTGTTAATTTTTTTTATTATTACTAACTCTCAAGAAACAGTTCAAAAAAGTCATTTTTATTTTTGAAAAAGTCCGTTCATTACCAACAAACTGACCGATCAGCGAAGTTTACTCGAACTTCTATTGTGAACGGGTTCTGAATAAATCTTTCATTAAAAGTTGTGAAAACAATCAAATGCACTTTCCGACCTTTCTCATTTTTCAGATGTTGCTTGACAGTAATAATAACACTTTGGCCAGCCGTTACTTTGTAAGTTAACACAAGACTTCGAATATACCCTTTGTTCAGGGAAGTTTTATATCTTGGGGTTGAAGTTTGTGTAGGCTTAATGTTTTACAAGCTTAGAGAATAATACAGCGGAATCCTAATATGAAAATACGTGACACGTAATGGTGCACACCCAATATTGTTAATTTCGGTAAATATTGCAGGCCACAAGCAAAATTTTTCAGGAAAGAGATGGTATATATTGCAGAAATAGCAGCGGTTATGTGAAATATAACAATTTGCCAAAACATGTTGTACATCGACATGCAATAAACACAGAACCACACATGTATGTTCATATGTTAATGTGGCGACAAATATGGCAATCGAGAAATCTTGAAAGATTGCGGAAGGATCAAACTTCAGACAAGCAAAAGTAAAACAAACCTTCATTTTTTAAACTGACAAAAGATCATAATTCAATGGCAAATAGGTTCATTAGGGTTTAACAACACTTTCAAAAATCAAGGCTATATTATAAGCGGAATTGTACGTCAATTTCAATAACTAAGGTTATTATATCACGTTGTTAGTTCCCAAGATCCTTCCCATCCTTCAATACATAGACGAGCAAAAGAGTCGTACATGGAGTCGTCACTCGTTCAGGCAATTTTGCTCGATGGGATTCTGGTCGTTCGAGCAATCTGAGATGGTTAGCAAGAGTGGAAGAAGACTACAGGATTTGTGACTACAGTAAAAGCTTATCAAAGGACAGACGATGACAATATTGGGAAAATCAGTAATAGTGGTGTTGGAGATATGAAGATCATGGAGAGGTCTAGAACTGGGCAGATGCTAGGAGCTAAATTATCATCAGGTATACATAGTACTGCATCATCGTGTCATAGGTACCCTCCTATACCCCGATGAGCATTAAGAGCCGTAAAAGAAATCGCTCTTTCGATACTCATCTGCTCAATGGGATTTGAGTCCTTCGAGTACTGACTTTTTCAGTAACTGCACAAAAGCTTATTTGCTTTATAAGATTCGAGTCGTTCGAATAATACCTAACCCTGCTTGATTGTATTTTGGATTTGAGGATCATAGAGGACTTCGTTATACACAGGAAAGGCAAAAACAGAGACGGCCAAGACAAAATAGTCTGCTGGGATAGGCAGAAATAGGACCAGTAAAAGGCAAAACAGGCCAGGAAATAGGATAAACCACAGAAAATATCGGGATAGATAAAATACCAAGACTATGGTGCACATCCGAAACAATAAAGTTAATCTTATACAAAGGAAAGTGTCTATTGTTGGGAAAAAATAAGAATTCTAGGGGACAACAGATAGAAACCGAATATTTAGTGGAAAATCAGCACTAGTAAAAGAACTGTTGGATTTATTTGGGTAATTTTACAAAGTATTCGAACAAATACAATTACTCATACCAGGAAACGCACCTTAAAACACTGTGTGCTACTTTCTTAAGCCCAGTATTGAGGAATCCGTGCTAAATAAAGTTGTTTTGATGGTTTAGAGAGATTGGCTGAATGTTTGTGGTAATTCGATGTATTCTAGTTGACTTCAATTTATCCACGAGACCTCTCAGCATTCATTTAGCACTACGTGCAGCTATTATAAACCATAGGTGGGGGTTTTCTAAGTCCGTCTCGGTAGTTTTGGATTTTTAAGAGGGATTGTCGGGCTGTTTGCTGTAATTAAAATTACCCCTATTCAATCGAACACACCCTCCGAACACACCCCTTTCCTACTAGAAGGTTTTGGGTCACATAGCAACCATGTTCTACCATAGAAACCAAGATGGCGGCCTCAGATATACAATATGGACGACGTACACTCGCCTCACCTCAACAAAACGCGCTGCGCATGCACACTAGGACCACGTATCACTATGGGGATGTTGTCACAAGATGGCGCTCACGCACGCTACCATGACAACCAGAAATGAAGTAACTGGGCCATGTGCCTATGACGTCACATGAGATCCGGCCAATGTGGGTCGATCGGGTACATGATCTACAACTAACATCAAGCCGAAAGATCCACGGTTCGATCCCCAGCAGGGGTAACTGCGTTGTGTCATTGGGCAAGGCACTTAATCACGATTGCTCAAGTGGGGGCACGGTGGCGCAGCCATGGGGGCGTTCTTGTGGCACCCCCCCCCCCCCCCCACAAAACAAAAATAATTCCGATAGGATCACCGAACCAATGTCGAGTTGTGACAGTACAAAAGTGTGTTTAATCATTATCATCATATCATCCGGAAACTAATTGTTTACAATTTACTATGTGAAGGGTCACTGTGACCTTGACCTTTGACCTACTGATTTCAAAATAAATAGGGCTCTTTCTTGCAATAATGCCAACCTACCTATGAAGTTTCATGAACGTGGGTGGAACCATTGTCAAATTATCATCTGGAAACCAATTGTTTACGATTTATTATGTTCAAGGTCTCTGTGACCTTGACCTTTGACCTAGCGAGTCCAAGAAAACTAGGTGTCTTCCACCCACCTAGGCCAACCTACCTATGAATTTTCATGAATGTGGCTTCAACCGTAGTCAAGTTAGCATCCGGAAACCAATTGTTTACAATTTACTGTGACCTTGACCTTTCACCTAGCAAGGCCAAAATAAATAGGGTTCTTCACCTTACTGATGCTATCCTACCTATGAAGTGTTATGAACGTGGATCGAACCATTATCAAGTTATCATCCGGAAACCAATTGTTTTGATTTACTATGTTCAGGGTCACTGTGACCTTGACCTTTGACCTAGTGAGTCCAAAATAATAGGGTTTTTCCTCTCATGAACGCAAACCATTACCTACATATGAAGTTTCATGAATGTGAGTTTAACTATAGACAAGTTATCATCCGGAAACCAATTGTTTACAATTTACTATGTTCATGGTCACTGTGACCTTGACCTTTGGTCAAGCAAGTCCAAAATAAATAGGGTTCTTCCACTCACCAATGCCAACCTACCTATGGAGTTTCATGACGTGGGTCGAACCATTATCAAGTTATCATCCGGAAACCAACTGTTTACACCCGCCCGCCATTCACCAAACTATAAGTCGAGCTTTGACTTCGTCACAACTTGACTAAATAAGAGGCCCCAAGCGGCTGTAATCGCTCACCTGCCAAAGTG
Organism: Pictodentalium vernedei; assembly: GCA_031216915.1. NCBI lineage: Eukaryota > Metazoa > Mollusca > Scaphopoda > Dentaliida > Dentaliidae > Pictodentalium > Pictodentalium vernedei. Next base: position 186,818,973 of record CM062290.1, on the reverse strand, counting down.
GTTCAAAGAAGTATTTGGGGTCGCATTCAGTTATACATGGTTCATCAACTCTACAAAGGAATGAAGTCATGAAAGGCAAATTTTATGGAAAACACTAAGGAGTCGATTTGAACAAACCTAACATGCTCCCCATTCCACCCCCACCCCGCCCATAGAGAGCCCAAATAATAAGCCAGGGACTCAAATTGAACAAACTTGAACCTGATCCCCCATGAGATGTTAAAAACAAATACGAAAGAATTCTGGCCGGTGGATCTGAAGAAAGGGGTTTTAAAAGAAATGTCCTCACATTGCATTAAGTTAAACTTTGGGCTCAAACAGGGAGCCAAAATATTTACCCAGGTAACCAATTTGAACAAAACTGAAACTGACTCACCGCAAGATGTTGCATACCAAATATGAATGGATTCTGACTGGTGAATCTGAAGAAAAAGATTTTTGAAGAAATTCCCTCATATTGCACTAAGTTAAAATTCAGGCTGCCATAGGCAGCCCAAATATAAACCCAGGGACTCGATTTGAACAAACTTGAATCTGACCCCCCGACAGATGTTGCATACTAAACATGAAAAGATTCTGACTGGTGGATCTGAATCTGAAGAAGAAGATTTTTAAAGAAATTTCCTCAAATTGCACAAAGTTAAACTTTGGACTCCAATAGAGAGCCCAAATACTAACTGAGGGACCAGATTTGTACAAACTTGAATTCTCCCCCCCCCCCCCCCCCTAGAAATGTTGTACACCAAATATAAAAGCATTCATACCAAATATGCAAGATTTTTAAAGAAATTTCCTCATATTTCACCAAGTTAAAATTCGGGCTCCTAGAGGGAGCTCAATGATGGTTCTTGAGAAGTAGATTTTTTTGATTTTTTTTTAAAATGTATGGGTGCTAGCAGAGTAATGCTCCTTGTGGTTCGGCGCGGCAAGGTTATTTGTACAAACTTGAATTGACATATGATAAGGAACATGCACACCAAATTTGGTTCAATTTGGTCCAGTAGTTTGGGAGGAGAAGTCAATAATGTAAAGTTCACGACGGACGGCAAGTGATAAGTTAAGTTCCCTTCGGTGAGCTAAAAATCAGCAATATGCACCGCCCCCCCCCCCCCCTTCCCTCCAAGTTAACCCATATAGGGAACATCAGGCAAGACATTTTAATATCGAGATTTTTATACTTGCAGGATGTATAAGGGGGAGGGGTGCGTAATAGCAGATTTATGTGTGATATCCGACCTATCTCAATTTAATGACACCAATGTTGTCGATTATTTGCCAGACTCGAGAAAAAAAACGTCGCCGGTGTTCCGTCGAGGATTTACAAAATAACGTCGCCGTTATTCGGTAACAAAAAAACCTTCACTATTGGTATGGCGAGGGCCGGTCGCCGGGCAGGTAGCCCTTTTTGCTAAAAAACTTAGTTATTTCTGGACGGATTTTGATATTTGATTTGTGGCGTGATAATCATGTGCAGCACTCTATGACGCAAAATAGGGCGTGTCCACGCTTTTTCGCAAGAGTTATGGCCCTTCGTTAAAATCTACTAATTTTGAGCTTGATAGCGCGATACTTCAACAAACGTCAACCGATTTGACAGATATTTGGCACGTGGGTTTCAAGGACCAATGTCTTGGTCGAGTTCGAAAACGGGCTCGGTCTGATGTACGGCTGAAGAATTATTCAAATTTTGTGCTTGATACTAATGATACTATTCAAAGCGCCATAACTTGAACATCTGTTAACCGATTTGATTCTTTTTTTATTGTATGGGTTTCCAGGATAATTGTCTCGATCAAGTTCGAAAATGTTCCGTCGGATATATGACCGCAGAATTATTGAGTTGACGTAGTCATTTTGTTCAAATTAGTTATTTAGAAAAAGGTCGTCTAAGCTTTTTGGTTCATAGTTACTCACCGTTGTGTTAGCCACGAAAACACGACCTCACATCGGCGATGCGGATCATTTCTCTAATTTATAAATAGAGTTGTTGAGTTGACGTTCGTTTCGTGATTGATCATAATTCAATGATTCACATAGATTATTATTGTCCTCACACAAGGTGAAGGGGAAATAAATTTGAAAAAAGAGTTTCAATGTGGCCTAATTATTGATGCCTTTCACACGTCCTTAAATAAACTGATTTTGCGTCCATTGCTCATATAGATTAGAGAAATTGTGTCCCACTCCCCTCCCCACCCCACGAAACAAACGCGAACGTCAATTTTGTTTCTAAAATTGGGGTTGCAGCTATATTATTCAGCAATACAGACACTGCCATTTATCCTAACAACTGATGTCACATTTTCTTCCACATACTGATGTGGTAAAAAATAGGCCTCATTGAATGTGACTACCCCCCACCCCCATAGCCCTTTTCATAAAAAAACTATGATATAATTCATAAATTAATTGACGTTGACACAAAACAAACATCTTGCGAAAAAGCTATCACAAATGGGAATTTTATACCGATGTGGTAACATTTTTTTAAAAAATAGCCCTCAATGAATGTGCCCCCCCCCCTCCCCCAGTATACCCCTCTTCATCAAAAACGTGACATAATTCATAAATTAATTAATACTGACACAAAACAAACAACTTGTGACATTAAATATCCTACTTGTGATCGTTTTTAAATCACATTCAGGCTTCTGAAGACTGACATTTCACATCATGTGTTTGGTTAATCATTTGCATTTTTTTTGTAAAAACAAAAGAAACAAGAGGCCCCACGGGGCCTCATGCGCTCATCTTGAACAGAACACAATTTAAACAGAGTCCAAGAATGAGTCTACATTAAGCAAGCCATCTCCATAGGCTACACTGTCAATCCTTGAGTCCCCCAGGAGTGACAAAAATAAAAATAATCTGGGCATCATGCCTTTTCTTCGGTTGATCATAAAGTAAAATGTAGAGCTCACCTATGAAGCCCCTTGATACAACCTATGTGGATTAATCTTAGTTACACACCTCTAGAGGGTACAGAATACAATTTTTTTAATTCTTCAGCAAAATGGCCAATTCCGGCTCCCATGGAGAGCCCAAATATTAACCCAGGCTCTTGATTTGAACACAGTTGAATTTGACTTCCCTAGAGATGTTGTGTACCGAATATGAAAGCATTCTGACTGTTGGATCTGATAAAGAGAAATTGTAAAGAAATTTCTTCGAATTGCACTAAGTTCAAATTTGGGCTACTATAGCCAGCCCAAATATTAACCTATGGATCCGATTTGAACAAACCCCCCTAGAGATGTTGTATACCAAATATGAAAGCATTCTGACGAGTGGATCTCAAGAAGAAGATTTTTGAAGAAATTCCCTCATATTGTACCAAGTTAAATTTCATGTTCCCATATGGATCCCAAATATTAACCTAGGTTCTCGAATTGAACAACCTGGAATCTGACCCCCCCCCCCCCCCCCCCCCCCCCCCTAGAGATGTTGTATACCAAATATAAAAGCATTCTGACTGGTGGATCTGAAGAAGAAGATTTTTAAAGAAACTTACTCATATTGCGTTAAGTAAAAAATTGGGCTATCATAGTGAGCCCAAATATATATCTATTGATCTGATTTGAACAAACTTGAATATGACCCCCTTAGAGATGCTGCATACCAAATATCAAAGCATTCTGACTGGTGCATCTGAAGAAGAAGATTTTTTTAAATTGCCCTCCATATTGAACAAAGATAAAATTTGGGCTTCCTTAGGAAGTCCAAATATTAACCTAGGGACATGGTTTGAATCTGACCGTCATAACAATGATGTATACCAAACATTAAAAGATTCTGACTGGTGGTTCTGAAGAAGATTTTTAAAGAATATTCCCCATATTACCCTATGTTAAAACTTCGGGCTCATGTAGAGAGCCCATATATGAACCAATGAGCTTTATTTCAACAAACTTTTATTTGCCCCCCTCCTCCACTCCCTATGAATGCTGTATACCAATATCAAAAGATTCTGATGATTGGTTCCGGAGGAAAGATTTTTTTAAATTTTTGCAAATATGCTGACTCAGCATTTTTTCGATGCCCATTACAGAGCACCCTAACAAAACCGATGGCAATTGTTTTTTACCATTCAACTCTACTGGTTCTAAGGATACTAAATATGGGCATTTGAAAATATTTCTATTTTTTAGCTCCCTGGGTTCCCATGGGGATGCGGGATTTTTTTTTTTTTTGCTTGGGTCAAGTACTTATAACCTAATAATACCACACACCAAATTTGGTTCACACCGGACCATCGGTTCAGAAAATAGAAATTTTGGGCGGAGCCAAAACACACTGGTTCTTGAGAAGAAGATTTTATAAATAGTTTGGAGCATTTTCCCCCACTCCCTCCCTATGGGAAACTGAGAGTGTATGAGTGCACAAAAATGAAATGCCCCTTTGGGACCATCACTCACAAAACCTTTCACTTGAATTGGCCCAGTGGCTTTGGAGGAGAAGACCAAAACATGGTGTTGACGGATGACGGACGGAGAGTGTTGTGATTAGCTCAGATTGACTTTGTCAAGATGAGCTAAAAAAGCCAGTTTTTCCAGTTAAGGCACCGAGTGTCATTGGTATGGTACTGACAAACACATAAAACACTGCTTTTTTCAACAGTATGACCAGTACTGCTCATGTGGTATCTCTTAGCACTGTTAAAATGCCTAAAAACATCCAATATTGATTCTGTGGTGCTGTGCTTGAGCAACAAGTATCCATGAGGGCACTTTCACAACCTTAGATTTAATCCCCACAAACACCCATTCTGATAAAAAGTGTGAAATTGTGGAAAATCCAAGGAGGATGAATGAGATATTTGCTTAAAAAATTTGTTTTTTTTAGTGTTTTGAAAGTCTACACAGAAATAAAAACTGACATACAATGGAAAATTTTGTTAGAAGAGCCAGGACAAGATTGTCAAACAGAAAAAAAACCTCAATGGACCCTGAGTTCTGCAGCACCTAAGCAAATCATAGGAAACTGAGAGTGTATGAGATTGACTTTAGTTTCCAAAACATACTGTACAGTCTTTCCAATTGTTTCTCATCAACTGAGGCTTCAGAATGGGCAGGTGGGTGGGGGACTTGATTCAAGGAGAGAACAATATTTCACAGCTGTTAACTGTAGTTTTGTGCTGTAACATGGGAACCGTCCGTGACAACAACGCTCAATTTGAACAAAATTTGATCGCATCTCTTTAATTTTGGGATTAAAATATCTTTGTCAAGTATAACCCTTCAGAGAACTTTTTCCGACCCCAAAACAGGGGGTCGTGCATCAAATAAGAGTCAAAATTTAGTACTAGACTTCTTTATTAGTACTAGACTACTTTATTGGTAGCTGTGCACAAATGCCATTCACTCACATTTGCAACTCTATTGTGTTATTTTTTCCATTGTAGCCCACCCCCAAATTTGTTTTCTAAAATGCTCTTTCAATGAAGAAATTATTTTCTAACACTTTTTAACCCTTAACCAAATATAACGGTCAAAAGCTGCTTGTGCTATTCACAAGTATTGCCATTCCATGTTCATTATTTTCTCGTTTTTTTGTGTCAAACACATAGCTTATGACCCCTCATTGGAATGAGGTCATTCCAATGGTGTAAAAAGTCATGTTTTTGACACAAAAAATTAGTAAGTCAATAAGTTTGTGGGCAAGGGTAATCAGCTTTTCATGTTAAATGTAAGTAAAGGGTTAACAGCATAATTCAGGCAAACATCTAAATGCCAGTAAATAAAAGTGCAATATGGGTTTTCTGGCTGTGGGTTTGAATGGTGATTTGGAAGGGGTTGGAAGATTGGAACCCCCCTCTTCCCCTAGTACTATGATGGGGAACCATGGTTTAATTACATTTATTAATGCATCATGTGTACATGTAGGGTAAAATAGGTTGTTATTTGGCATTTGCTGGGGGCTGTAGTGTGCCACTGGAGGCTACACTTGCTCAAGATGTGAATTTGCTTGCAATATATAGCCCTTATTGCTGATGATTACAAAAACATACTTTTCAAAACAATAAAAAAAGTATTGTAAGGTGTGTGGTACCCCAATGAATTTTTAAATGTGAAATAATCTCTCAAAATAATAATTAAATCAGGTTCGGAAGCCAAATTATGTATTTCCTTAATCAACCCCAATCCTTCAAAGATACATTTCACCTCTTTCATGTGACAAAAGAGTCATTTCTGCATGAGAATTCAACTTTTGGCTTCCACTGAGTTAAAAACATGGGAAATTTGTTCTTTTAAAGAAAACTGTCCAAACTGTGTCAAACGGCTAAAACACTGCTGCTGCCTCCAATACTGCTGACCCCCCTAGAGATGTTGTATACGCTGCTGTTGCCTCTACTCTGTTTTGCTCTGTTACCTACATGTAAAGGAATTCATGTAGATTTTTTTGTAAACTAACCCAATCCCCAAATAAAACTAAAATCTGCATCAGCATGTAATACTTTGAGGAAAAAATTGTCTCCTTTAACCATACAGCAAGACAAAGAGTGGTGTTCCAATCCCATGAAACCATATAAATGTCAATTTTGATTCAAAAAAAGGGGTTGCAGCTATATAATTCACCAATATCAATAGACAGTACCATTTTGTCCTAACAACTGATGTCAAATGTTCTTCTACATACTGATGTGGCAAAATATAGCATTGAAGGTGTCCCCCTAGTATGCCCCTTTTTATCAAAAACTATGATAAAAATCATAAATTAATTGATGTTGACATATAACAAACCTCTTGTGATATTAAATTTCACATTTGTGATAATTTCGAAATCACATTCTGGCTTCTGAAGATATTTCACATTGCGCTTGATGAATGTTTTGCCATTCTTGTGAAAAAAGCCTCACTTTCTCAGTTAAGACACCTAGAGTCATTGGTATGGCACTGACACCACATTAAACACTGATTTTTTCCAACAGCATGACCAGCTGAGCACTGCTCCTATGTTATAGCATAGCACTGTTAAAATGCCTAAAACCATCAAATATTGATTTTGTAGTGATGTGCATGTCCCATAAGTACATGTACCCACAAGAGCTCGTTTACAACCTTGGATTTAATCCCTGCAGGCACCCATTCTGATAAAAAGGGCGAAATTAGGGAAAATACATGCATGCCTAGTATCCAGTGAGGATGACTCAGATATTTGCTTCAGGAATGTAGTGCTCTATAATGTTTAATATATTTGTGTATGTGTGTGTATGGGTGTATGTGTGTGTGTGGGGGGGGGGGGGGGGGGGGGCAATTGCCAGTTATTGAAAATGCAGAACTGTGCAAATGGAAACAAACCAACACTTTGCATGATGGACATACAGACATGCAATCACATATCTTGAAAGTGACAGTCCACATGTACATAGGAATTATGATGGACAGACAGACATGCAATCACATATTTTGAAAGTGACATTCTACATGTACATAGGAATACTGACTGACATACAATGAAAAATATAGCGAGAAGAGCCAGGACAGGGTTGTCAAAACAGAAAAAACTCAGTGGACCCTGAGTGCTGCAGTACTAAAGCAAGTCATAGGAAACTGAGAGTGCATGCTGTTAACTTTCTCGTCAGCTGAAGGGTTTAGTATGGGTGGTAGAGGGACAATTGTCAATGCAGTTTTGTGCTATAACATGGGGACCCTGACAGCACTAGTATCAGACTACTATATTGGTAGCTGTGCACAGAAGCCATTCATTCACATTTGTTACTTTTCCCACTGTACCCCCACCCCCTTTCCCCAAATTTATGTTCCAAAATACTCTGTGAATGAAGAAATTGTTTTTTAACATTTTTAATCACTCACTCAATGTAATGGCCAAAAACAGGCTAGCACCATTCACCGAAACTGCCATTCAATGTTCATTATTTTTGCACCAAAAACATAGCTTATGACCCCTCATTGGAATGAGCTCGTTCAGCTCATTCCAGTGGGGGTCATAGCTATGTTTTTGATGCAAAAAATGAAAAGAAATTAGTTATTCAAAAGTGCTATCTTCTTTTCATGTAAGGTAAAGGGTTAACATCATAATATGGAGAAAGCTTCTATTAATCATTCACTCAATGTAATGGCCAAAACCGGCTAGCACCATTCACCAAAACTGCCATTCAATGTTAATTTTGTTTGCATTTTTTGGCATCAAAAACATAGCTTATGCCCCCTTATTGGAATGAGCTTGTTCAGTGAATACAAGTGAAGTATGGGTTTTCTGGCTAAATGTTTGGATGGTGATTTGGGAGAGGATTGGAATATAATTGGAATCCCCTCTATCACAAGTACAATGAGGGGAAAGCATGGTTTCATTAGATGTGTTAATAGGGTAAAAAAGGTGGTTTCATGTGTACATGTATTTGTCATTTGCCAGAGGGTATAGTGTGCTTCTCAGTTCTGGATGCCACACTTGCTCAAGATGCATTTAACTGCACATATTTTGGCAATATATGGCCTTTATTTCCGACTGTGACAAAAATATATCTTTTCCAAAAATAAACAGTATTATTCAGTCTGTGGTTTTCAAATGAACATTTATAAGTGAAATATGTGTAATATCCAAAAAAATATAATTAAATCAGTGTCGGAAGCCAAAATACATGTACATTTATAATGTACATGTACTTATTTCCTATAATCAAACCCAAACCTTTAGAAGGGTAACCTACAAAACTTTTCCCTGACAAAAATTCCCCCCCCCCCCCCACAATCATTTTCACACAATGCACAAAAATCCCACGCCCCCCCCCCATGTTTTTTCAGGTGAACAGAAATTCCTCCCTCCATAATTTATGGTGAACAAAAATCTCCCCACCCCCCAAGTTTTTAGAAGTACATGTATATTTAAAGCCATACAAAAATGTCCAAAGCATTTTACCACTTGTGGCCGAGCACTTGTCGCTTCAATCAATGCTAACTTTGCTTGTGTGGAGTTAGCACGTTGGATAATTGCTCACTGTTACCAGGTGGTTCTCTCAGTGCACTTTAGTTTCCTCCACCCATAAAATTGTCCGACATGAGGTGACACTGGCTGTTGAAAGTGTCCTTAAACTCCAATAACTAAATAACTGTGTTCATAAATAGTTATTGAGGCATGTTTTCTTGTAAATAGTGATGAGTGTTTATGTAATTTACAAATTAAATACATAAGTTTTTAAATTCTTTTGGACTGCCTTTTAACCTTTTGGTGTAAGATGCCGGGAGGGAGATTTTTGTACTGCTCTTAAAATAATGTGAGAGAATGTGGTACTACTCAAAAACTGTGGGGGGAATGTTTGCTAAGTGTGTAAAAATGATTGGGGGTATTTTTTGTAGGGCGGATTTTAACCTACATTCTAATCCTTCCAAAGATACATTTTATCTCTTTCATTTGATAAAAGAGTCATTTCTGCATGAGAATTCACTGCTTTCTTTAAAAACTACCCCAAACCCAAAATAAAACTAAAATCTGCATCTGCAGACAATAGTTTTGGGAAAAATCTGTCTCATTTTACCATCCTGCAAGAAAAAGAGTGGTGTTCACCACCACACCCCCCCCCCCCCCCCCCCTCCACTCCACACAAAACAAAATGAATGTCAATTTTGATTTAAAAACTGGTGTTGCAGCTTTGTAAATCACCAATATCAATAGACAGTGCCATTTTATCCTAACAAATTATGTCAAATTTTCTTCTACATATTGATGTGGTAAAATAGTGCCCTAAATGTGTCCCCTAGACCCCCAGCATACCCACTTTCATCACAAATTATGATATAATTCATAAATTAATTGATGTTGACACAAAACAAACCTCTTATATTAAATTTCACATTTCTGATAGTTTGTAAATCACATTCTGGCTTCTTAAGATATTTCACATTGTGTTTGATGAATATTTTGCAATATTTGTAAAAAAAAAAAAAAATTTTAAATCCCTCACATTTCTTAATTAAGGCACTTTGAGTCATTGGTATGGTATGTCTCTAATAAAACATTACACATTGATTTTTTGAATTTTTTTCCAACAGCATGACAGTGCAGGACATATGCTATCTCATAGCACCATTAAAATGCCGGAAACCATCAACTATTGATTCTGTAGTGCAGTGCCAAATATTATTTAGAGGTCGGTTCTGGGGAGATTGGTATTTAGACTTTTTAAAAGTTTTTAGCCATTTTTGGAGAAACATACTCAACTCGAGTCTTAATATCAGAATCCCCACCTCCAGATGTTGGTTAGACGAGAAGGGCGACATTGACTAGTTTGAAGATGAATTCAGTTCTATTCTGGTTGCAATGCCTAAAGCATCCAGGAATTAAAACAATGTTTATCAAGACACAGAGGAAGTGTGCATGTAATTTAAATGGGAGTTCCGAGTGATTCTGGTATTTAGTCTTCAGGAAAACACGTCGGATCACAAAATTGGCTGGCCGCTACAATGTAATTCTGACAGTCTTAAACTGACATTGTATTGTATCATTGGTGAAAATAGTTCATAGACTGGATCCAGTGAACTTGTGAAGAAAAATCTAGGAAATAAATGAATAGGTATCGCTGTTCGCGTGCATGTCTGTTTCTGTAAAATTTTACTACAAGACTGCATGCCCGTGTTTTGAGAACAAAGATTTCCCCAGAACTTACGTCAGCATAACTTGAATTCATCCGAACTCCGGCTGTTTCTAAGGAAATCGCGCTAAGTTCCCCACAAACGAAAAAGGCCCACTAAAAGTGTCAATAAATCACTTGTTTTATTTTTTATTCGTTGTCAACAATTTGTGAAGTGTACGTTCTCAATTAAAATTGAAACTGGGCTTTAAATCTGACGAAACCGGCAACGGACGGCATTGGCACTTCGAACTTTCAAACAATACCTCACTCGCCAACAACTACCTAACTTCGAAAGTCCCTTCATTACTTGATTATTTATCATAGTTTCCAGCATTCTGCAACAATATATTTTACAGAATGTCCTTTGAAAGGCCCAAAACAATTAAGTATCCGTTACAATGATTCTGGATTTTTTGCCAGTGGGAGAGCCACGCCACCAGATGGCACCCCAAACTCTGTTGCATGGTATATAGAAAAATTATAATATCATGGACGCGTACCTATTACCTATGAGCGCACACGCCACTGCGTGGGTGTGCACTATTAATTGAATGATCAATTTTCATTGGTATAAGTCCCTCAAATATCCAGTCGGCCCCTGTTAACTCCTCAGTGTCGTCGACAACAGCAACAACAACAGAAATAATGCAGTCCGTGCTGATGAGTAGTAATTATCAAATTCTATCGCTCCATGAGCTCTCTCAAACACGCTATAATAGATTAAATGCCTTATTGGATGTACTGAGGCCAAATTGGTCTATAAACAAAGGAAAATTGGGGCGTAATTTCTCGACAGGTTACAAGATTTTTTATTCAGTTAACAGGAGTTTACTCTATAACTTATGTTGTACATGTGTACATACTGATTCAAATTCATACTCTGTACATAGTCCAGATCCATGTTGCAAGCAAGAGAACTGAGACAGGAAGTGACTCCATATTGGTTGTAGTGTTTTGGGCTATGAGGATTCAAGTGGAAAGAGAGAATATAGATTATAAAGAAAGTGTTCATCTGGTACCAGAAAGAAATAACAGAAACTATACATCATTATAAAAAGGTAGCTATCAGTATTTTACAATGGTAGCAAAGCGAGGTTGGAAGAAGATGTTTGTGGATTGAACTTGGAAAGAAAAAAAAATGACTTCACAATGGCATCATCAAATAAACTCCTGTATTCTCCCCCTGCATATTCTGATGGTGGTGGCTTTGACATGTGGTTAAAATAAATTGAACTGTGGCAATGTGTTACCACTTTACAGAAAGAAAAACAAGCTCCAGCTGTTTATTTGAGTTTGACTGAAAAGACTCGTCGGGCATGTGCTGACTTGCCAGTGGTTGAATTGAATGCTGATGATGGCATGGAAAAATTGATCAAAAAATTAAAATCACTGTATGGAAAGGAAATTCACCAATCAGCCTTCATAGCATATGAACAGTTTGAGACATTTCAGAGACCAGATACTATGAATATTCTTGATTATGTAAATGAATTTGAACGGCTATACAATAAAATAAAAATACATAATATGGAACTGCCTGATGCAGTACGAGCTTATTGACTTTTGAAAAGTGCAAATAGTACTGTTGAGAAGCAACAACTGGCTAGAGCAACATTGACTGATCTAACATTTGATAATATAAAAAAAGCAGTTGAAAGCGATATTTGTTTGTTCACCATCTGGTCAGTCATCAACTGATAATACTGTTAAGGTGGAACCTGCATGTATTTACACCTCTAATGAAGTTAATGAAGAATCATTCTACACAAGAAATAATAATCGTGGAAACTTTAGGAAATCAAATAGAGGACGGGGTGGATACAGAGGTTCTCGGAGTTCTTGGCGACATTTCAATACTAATTCTGTTCGAACGTCTAGGAACACTGTGTCTAGAGAAAAGAATCCATTAGACTAGCGAGGAAATATTTCTCGCTGTGCAATTTGTGATTCAATTTACCATTGGGCGAATTATTGTCCACATAGTTACGAAGCTTCGACCAAAAATGAACCTATTGACATAAATTTATTCACTGCAGATACACATTCTTGTTTCATAAATCAACGAATTAGTGAAACGCTTAATTCAGCAATTCTGGACAGTGGTTGTATTAAAACAGTATGTGGAAAAACGTGGTTGAACTGTTATACTGAAACTTTATCAGAACACCAACGCCATAAAATTACCTCTTTCCCTAATGAAACAAGATTTCAATTTGGTGATGGCCAGATTGTGGTGGCATCCCAACATGTAACTATTCCTGTTTCCATTGCTGATCAGAATGTAGTGATTGAAGCTGAAGTTTTAGATTCTGATCTGCCATTATTGTTATCTAAAGCTTCTATGAAAAAAACAAATACATTCATAGACTTTTCTAATGATACAGCTTATATGTTTGGAAAAGAAGTGTCTCTCAACTTTTCATCTAGTGGACATTATGCTTTGCCTTTGATAAATGATAATTTGAATGTAAATAGTGATTTGAAAGAAAGAAATCTCCAGCATATATTTGTGTCACGCAGAATATGCAAGATGTCTCAAGATGAAAAAGCTGTGAAACTTCATAAACAGTTTGGGCATACTAATAGTGCAAAGCTAGTTAAACTGATGAAAAATAGTTCCTTTAATGATCCAGTGTTATGTTCATGTACTGAGGAGGTCGAAAGAAACTGTCCTGTGTGTGTGAAATACAAACAACCAAGCTCCAGGCCAATTGTTGGTCTATCGTTATCAGAGAACTTTAATGACTGTGTTTCTATGGACCTTAAAACTCTTCAAAACAAGCTTATTTTTCATATGATTGACCACTCAACACGCTTTAGTTCGGCAGTTTTTATTAATGGTAAAAATGCAGAGATAATAAGAGATAACATTTTTAAGCATTGGATTTCAATTTTTGGACCACCCTAAAGATTCTTGTCAGACATTGGACGTGAATTCAACAATCAGTTCTTTCGTGACATGTGTGCCAATTTAAATATTTCTGTCCTAACTACTGCTGCAGAATCTTCATGGTCGAATGCGATAACAGAACGACATAATGCAATTTTAGCAAATATGATGGACAAAATTTGAGATGATTCCAAATGTTCTGTAGAGATTGCGTTAGCTTGGGCTGTCAGTGCGAAAAACACATTACAAAATGTTTATGGATTTAGCCCAAATCAATTGGTGTTTGGTGAGAATCCCAATATTCCTGTAGTACTCACTGCTAAGCTTCCAGCATTGGAAGGCAGGTCATCTAGCCAGATAGTTGCCGATCATTTAAATGCCATGCATTCTGTTCGCGCCAGGCATTTGTCAAATGTGAATCATCTGAGAAAATTAGACGAGTTCTTCTTCATAACATCAGGCCTTCAACTTCCATAACATATCAAACAGGTGATGAAGTTTTCTTCAGACGACTAAATGCAAATTACTGGCAGGGACCAGGCACTGTAATTGGTAAAGATGCTCATCAAGTTTTTGTAAAATGGGGAGGTGAATACTACAGGCTTAATCCATGTCATTTAAAACATGTATCTTCTGATCACGGAAAGTGTTCAAATGAAAATGAATTGACAGTCAATAAGTCGGTTCCAGTAGTCAGTTCTATTGAACAAAAGAACTCTTCAGATTATGATGACTCTGTTGTTGATGTTTATGACAGCGATCATGTTAAACAGTCTAAACAAATTAATTCTTCAAATGAAGTTGACGACTCTCAGCATAGAAATAGTAATGATATTGATGAAGATAAAACACAGTTAGGAAATCAAACAATTGTACATGGAACTTTACCCAAAATATCCGCAGTTATTTTGTATAAAATTATGGACGACTCTTCTTGGAGGGAAGCTGTTGTTATTAGTCGAGGTGGTAAAGCTTCAGGAAAACACAGATACTAGATGAATGTTAAGGACATTGATGAGGGAGAAGGCAAACCTGTTGATTTTGAAACACTGGAAACCTGGCACACCAAAACTGAAGAAATTTTGTTGAATTTAGAAAATTAGGAGACACTTGAAATTCTGGATGCAAAACGTCGTGAACTTCAAAACTGGAGAAGGAATGAGTTTCTTTATGGAAGTTCCTAATGATGGTCAAAAATCACTTTCTGCGCGATGGGTTATCACTGAAAAAATTAATGAGAATGGAAAGGTGATAAAAGCCCGACGTATAGCCAGAGGCTTTGAGGAGAATTTGTTATCATTGAAAACAGACTCGCCTACATGCTCAAAAGAAAGCCTACGTTTAATGCTATCAATTATTCCTGCCCAGAATGGGAAAATGAACTCATTGGATTTTAAAGCAGCATTTCTACAAGGGAAAGATATTGGAAGAGATGTATTTTTTATTCCACCTAAAGAAGCTGGCTGTACAGTTCTGTGGAAGTTAAAGACTGCAGTTCATGGACTTGGGGATGCCTCACGAGTGTGGTACCTAACTGTTCGAGAAAGCTTTTGACTTTAGGTGTTAAAATAAGTAAGTTTGATCAAGCCCTATTGTATTGGCTACATAAAAATGAACTAAATGGTATTATTGCTTGCCACGTAGATGACTTTCTGTGGTGTGGTTCACGTATCTTTGAGGAAAAGATCATTCAAACAATGAGAGAAAAATTTCAAATCAGTAAGGAAGAATCTGATGCATTCAGATATCTAGGTTTGGATCTTAATCAGTTTCCTAATCTTATTACTATAAATCAGACACAATACATCAATGACATTGAGTATATACCTCTGAAATCATGTCGAAAGTTGAATAAATCTGAATTGCTTACTGATGGTGAATTAACTCAACTCAGAACAGCTGTTGGTCAGCTCAACTGGACTACAAGTCAAAGTCGCCCCGACATAGCTTATGAGTCATGTGAGCACAATGTAACAATTAAAAACAGTACTGTTACAGACCTCATACTTGCTAACAAACTGATAAAGAAAATGAAATCAGAATCTGTGCAAATCAATTTTCCTAATCTTGGTAACATACTGGACACAAGTATCATATGCTTCAGTGATGCTTCTTTTAAAAATCTTCCAGACTGTAGTTCTCAAGGAGGATTTATCATTTTCATTGCTAACAAAGATTACATTGCTGCACCTGTTGCCTGGAAATCTACAAAAATTAAGCGAACTGTGAAAAGTACTTTAGGTGCGGAGACAGTATCTCTTCTAGAAGGAGCAGAATTTTCTTTTTTTATTAAAATGCATACTACAAGAATTATTCAACAAAGATTTATCAGACACAAATACCTTTCCAATAATATGTTTGACAGACAACAAATCTATTGTGGACTCTGTTCATTCATCATCACTTGTTCAGGCCAAACGATTAAGGATTGATGTCGGCATCCTCCGGGAAAATGATGTCAAAGAAGGAAATACTTGATATCAAATGGATACCGAAAGAAAACAATTAGCTGACTGCTTAACCAAGCTGAATGCGTCTAGACTGAAGCTTCTTGACGCACTGGAGCAGGCAAGAATACAAATATAAATTAAATATGCACATTGATGCATATAGTGTACATATAGTGACTTAAAGAAAACCTACGGGGATTGTTGTACATGTGTACATACTGATTCAAATTCATACCCTGTACATAGTCCAGATCCATGTTGCAAGCAAGAGAACTGAGACAGGAAGTGACTCCATATTGGTTGTAGTGTTTTGGGCTATGAGGATTGAAGTGGAAAGAGAGGATATAGATTATAAAGAAAGTGTTTATCTGGTACCAGAAAGAAATAACAGAAACTATACATCATTATAAAAATGTAGCTATCAGTATTTTACAACTTACATTCAATTAACAGGTCAAACTTGTACTGGAGGTATGGTAAATGGTTTTGTGTTGGGAAATTATATTCAATTAAAAGGGTTGTTCAGTTAAGAGGTATCCAGTTAAGTGGGTTTCACTGTACCGGGCAGTAAGATAGAAATCATCACTAGTTTATGTTTCATGACTGTATTCTGTATCACCAAACTGAAATAAACTCTTACTAAATGGAAGATTTGTAACTTTAGCTCCTGCGTGAATGTAAGGAGAAATAAATTGCCAAAAACTGATTTTAGCGGTAATGTTTTTCGGTAGAAACACCAGAAGTGAAATGTGTTCATTCAAATAAATTAAGGCCTTTACACACTAGACGCAATGCGAGCGTTCCGAGCGCTGCAATAAAGTAACAATTAACAGTTTCTCATTTAAGTTAATTATTGTGTTTATTTTACAAGGCTCACATTTGAGGCATCAAACAATATCGAAATTTGTAAACTGAGAAGAAATGTTGTTACCAAATACTTTATTGCAACGCTCGCCTTTAGTTAGGCCTTTATTAGTGAAAAAGACAGGTGTCATTCATTCGTTCGTTCGTTCGTTCGTCCGTCCATCCATCCGTCCGTTCGTTCGTCCGTTCGTTCGTTCGTTCGTTTGCCGTTCGTTCGTTCGTGCGTTCGTCGTTCGTTCGTTCGTTCCATCGCTTATTGGTTCGTTCGTTTGCCGTTCGTTCGTCGTTCGTTCGTTCGTTCGTTCGTTCGTTCGTTCCATCGCTCATTCGCTCGTTCGTTCGTTCGTTCAAGTTGCGTTTGAAGGTGAAAAAATACCATGTTCGTATGGATTAATTTATGTATTGTATATGTATAAGATAAAACTGAAAGGTGAAAATAAAAAGTACATTAAAATTTATAAATTTATAGAAAATACATTAAAATTTATTCATCCTTAACATAAAATCGAAAAAGAAAAGCTTTCAACGAATTAATTTTTCACCTTCATTTCCATCTCAATCCAAAATAAGGAGTAATTCACCGCCGATCAGACAGTACCATGACGTTCAGTTGGTAAGAAAACTGCCCTTCACTTTGAATAATCACAGAAAACGCTTTTTTTCCGAGCTGAAAGCAAGCCAAAAAAAAAAAAAAAAACTACATCCGCACATACTTATCATTTTTTAGTATTTACTGTAGATTACTAAAATAACACGTAAAAGTTACGACAAAAAATTCAAAAATGTCAAAAAGCGCTGGAACCACACCAAGGGCCGACTATTTTCATAAAATTTACTAACGTTATACACAATTTTTAGGACCATTTTTCAACAGAAAAAGGAAGCAATAAAAAAATCTTCCAATAAATAACATAAACATTGCACACAAAACTATAAAGACTCAATTATTTTTTCCATTGGCCTCAAAGTTAAAATTTACACAAAGTTTTTCACGAAAGGTTACGTGTGCGCATTCAACATGAGACGAATTGATGGTTATGTTATCAAAATGATGTTCACTAAAAATAAAACGAGATCGAAATGAGTAACTCAGTGGTCTATTCCATTCATGTATACCTACCTGTATCAAAGGCTAATTTATTCTCTAGTCCTTCAAATATCCAGTCGGCATTCTTTAACTCCTCAGTGTCGACAACACCTACAACAGAAATAACAGTTGTGCTGATGAGTAGCAGTTATCAAATTCTTTCGCCACTCACTGTGTTGAAAATAATCAACACAATTGACGGTAACATGGTCTGAGGTTTGTGGCTTGGGGCTAATGTTAAACCGATACGTGAACATTCACTCCGAGCCGCAAATCAAATCACGTTACCGTGAATTCATCTGACGTCTGTGCTTTTAAATCTCAGTTTTGATGATGCCAGACACAAATCAATGGTAGAATTGGTGAATCCAAGGACATAATTGGATGATGGAAGTGAACGACGGTGGTTGGAAACGTTCAGGGCTGTAACTTTATAATTTATATCAAAATTATTTCATGTTTCCCAATTTCGGGACATGGGCCGGACGTCATCATTCTTGCTAATGATTTATCAACTGTTTGTTAAGTGTTCATTCCCTATCCTCCCTTGAAGCCTTCCTGTTAACTCCCAAGCTTTTTGGCTTATTTTATTGATTTTTTTTATAAATTTCTTGTGCGTTTGACGTTTTATACAGAATGTTTATTCTATATATTCCCATGGTTACGTCCTCGCCCTAGGGGTGTTTAGGCGTTTTGGGTCATGCATCTCATATCCGATGCATTGTTTTTTCTTCATCTGAAGATCTTGCTTTACATTAGACAGTTTAAAATCTGTTACTGACTTCGGACCCTGTTTATTCGGTGCCTGGGGTCTTGTTTCCGGTTTTTCTTGTGACGTTGTTTATATTGACAATGTCTTAAAAATATATGTAGTTTCCTATTTATATTACTGTAGGACTGTTGTAAGATACATTTTATGTTATTCCGGTAGTGTAGCAATAATTTTTGGAATTTTGTCCACACTTAAGATCTATCGGGATACACTTGGGCTCGTCTGTTCCCCCTGGGAACTTGGGCTCCTGTCAAAAAATGTTCGGAAACTTTTTTTTAAATTCCTTTTTTCGATTTCTATTTGGAATGTGATTTATTATGTATCTTTATTATATATTTATTGTTGAGTTAGTGTGAGTACTGTCAACTTTGTTTTGATTCATTATGAAAACTTATGGCTCAAAATGCAAGGCGAGGAAGTCCACCTCGGATTTACATGCGTGTTGCCTTGCCTGTAGTCGATGTACTCCCAGTAATTCTTGTCCTACATGTATTGGGTGGGTTGACAAACGTTGGACACGGGTGTCATGGTACGTTGTTAGCGATGAGAGGCCAATCCCCCGGTCCTCTCGCCGCAAAAGTCAATCAAGTTTCTCAGTTTCTTTTTCAGAGGAACAAGAACACGGTGGTGGTTACGTGACGCCTAGAGAAAGTGTGCTACCGGCGTCGCGCTCTGATGAGCAAACAGAGCTAGCCGCCAAGGTGCTCATGAATATTAAACAGGAGATAAAGCCACTAGCCAGTGGTTTTAGTCCCTTGTCTGCAGCTAGCCCGACCGGTGAAGCGGTTACTCCGTCCGTGGGTACCGTGATGCCTGGTGTGTCCGTTGCGGTTGAAAGAAGTGGATTGGGTAGAGTGAGCACCTTAAAACATAAACATGCTCACCCAGCGACGACGGAACAGAGGAAGAAGCCTGCAAGTACTGTGGGAAGCTCTGCGAGGTCTGAGAGGACCGCGAGCGAGAGCTGTCCCTCTCTTTCCCAGCAGCATCTGGGGCCAGATGTTATCATAAAAAACTTGCGTGATTCGGAGCATACGTCCACACCTTCCGTTCTGGACGCTCCACATAGATCGCAGCCGGCCTCGGCTGCAGTTACGGCTTCTACACCGTCATCTACCAAGCACACACGACCGCACCCTGGCTACCCGACTTCGGATATCCAGCCTGCATCGTCAAGAGGGACCACTCGTCGTCTGCGAAGTCGGACCATCCGGTAGCTAAAGAGACGAGGCCTTGTTCATCGGGAGGTCCGGAGAAAACACCGTCCCGGGAGCAGCAAGCGGCGAAGAAACAGAAGACCGCTGCTTCTCAGGCCTCCGTAACGGACTTACTGTCGCAGATTGCGCAGCTTATCGCAGCATCCCAGCAAGTGCAACAGCAGCCTACAGCAGTCTCAGAACCTGAGCTGTCGGACGGTGCTGGGTCGGTCCAGTCATCTGTTTATTCAGATGCAGTAGACCGAGATTCACAACAGATTGTATCGGATGCTGAAAGGAATTTTGAAAAAGATTACCCTTCCCTTTCTGAACAACACCGGTTGCGGTGGATTTAGTCCATCAATATTACCCTGAAGTTTTTCCGGCGAATCAGAATGCTGCGACGACTAGAAAGAAACCGCTGGCGTCGTTGGACGCAGACTTTATCCGAACAAAGAAGGATGTCCTTTCTTTTCCGGTGCAGTCTAGGCAGGTGTCGCAGGCCTTCGGCCATTTGGACGACGCCGTATTTAAGCTTTCTAGTGGGAAGAAGAAAGTCAGTTTCTTATCATCATCTTCCATAAATTTAGCGTTTCTTGGACCACGTTCATTTAAAACGGTCGGGAAAGATGTATAAAGAATTCCTCTGCGTTTGGGTGAGCAGGCCGAGGATCTAGAGGTATCCTTGCCTGGGTCATTCACAATTCTCTCGGACACAATTGAGACGGCAATTTCTTCAAGTAGAGCGAATTTGGACGTTATGTCTTACGCAGATTACCTTAGCGTAACGTCTCAAGGGAAGGAATTTGAGGACGTTCGTACCTCTTTAAGAGTTCTTTCCAGGGCAGTTAGGTTTACCACGTATAACTCCGCCTTAACAGTGGCTCATTGGGAGTTATCCAGACGTGATGGCGCCCTTGCGTCGTCATCTTTGATAGATGACAAGGTGAAAAATTCTTTCCGAGTCGCTCCGATTTCCGGACAAACCATATTTGACCACAAGCTTTCTCTGGTTTATGACCAGGCTACTAAGAAAGCGTCTAATACTCTGCTTCTAAAGTCGGCGTCGCATCGACCCGCGTCAGCAGAAAAGAGTAAAGGAGGACGTCCCAGACAGAAATTGTCAAAAGGGGACTCCTCGCGAGGATATAGGAAACCCTCCTATAGTTACTCTGGAGGTCGTCAATACAGCGACTCGGGAAAGGGGCGTTTTTCTGATCGAGACTACCGAGGCTCTTCGCGGAGAGGACGTGTTTTCTCCTCCCGTAAGCCTCGCAGGTCGTACAGGTGATCGATGGTCGTACTCTATTGCTTTTTTCGAGAAGCTTGATAACCTTCCACCAACTGGCAAGACCTCTATTGCTTGCCAGTTGGCGGAAGGTTACCAAGCTTCGCGAAAAAATGGATAACAATAACGGAAGACCTGTGGGTGAGAAGTGTAGTCTCGGACTGCCTACGGCTAACATTCCGAGCGAAACCACCACTAACATGATGTCTGCGCTGGACAAATCTTCCGCCAAATCCTTGCAAAAGAGAGTCTCTCCTAGCGGAGGTACATGCTCTCTTATCAAAGGAAGCAATAGAGGTCCTGAAGAATAAAAATTCTCAAGGTTTTTACAGTCACCTGTTCCTCGTGCCGAAACCAGGCGGCTCGTTTCGTCCAATTCCGATAATAAACTTGAGCTGGATAAACAAGCTTATCGTGGCTCCGAAGTTCTACATGGATACCATTCGGTCGGTAAGAGCTAGCATTCGAGTGAATGACTGTGCTGCAAGCAAAGATCTAAACGATGCGCACTTTCATGTCCTGGTAAACCGGCATTCAGAGAGTACCCGCAGTTCGCCGTACAACGGAAAGTGTATCAGTTCCGAGCGATGTGCTGCAGTCTGAACCTGGCTCCCTGGGCTTTCTCTCGAATAAGGAACTCGGTAATGTTTTACTTCCGAGCTCATTCGTCTGCGGTAACATCGACTTACTTGGACAACATTCTTCAGAGATACAGCAACAAAAGTAGCCTCCAGAACGATGCCCAGAGTCTGCTTCTATTGCTCCGACATCTCGGCTTCATCGTAAACGAGAAGAAATCGGATCAACCTCCGTCCAAGTCGTCGTTCACTCACTTGGGAATGAGCTTCGAGACTCACAACAATCTGGTTCGTCTGCCGTTACCCAGAGCGAAATTAGTCAGTTGTTACGCTCGCTTTTGTCTGCAATTGGACGCATTAACAGCGAGGGAGTTCATGCGACTTATGGGGCTGTGCGGAGCGGCTGCGGATCTTATTCCGATGAGCCGCCAGCACACACGTCCCCTCCAAATATTCTTTACTCAGAACTGGTGTGTGAAGACGCATTCGATCGAGACCAGTATTGTTTTAACGGACCTAGTAAAACAAAGAGTCCCGATTTGGGCAAATTTTCAGTGGTTAACTCAGGGAGTTCCGCTTCAACTGCCGGATCCGGCTTTCAAAATTATGACGGAAGCGAGTGATTGGGGCGCGACCCTGAGCCCGACAGACTTGAAGTATCAGGGTCTTTGGGACCCTCGGTTTCTAGAGAAACACATAAACATCAAGGAGATGATGTCAATGGTTACCGCTACAACATTGGATTCACATTCTAGCGGACACCCATGTTCGGATATTGTCGGACAACTCGACAGTCGTAGCGTACATTAGGAACCAGTGCGGCACTCATTCAATTCCATAATGCGAATTAACGGGAAAAATTCTCCTGTAGGTCGTGAATCATCATGTTCAACTCTCTGTCCGTCGTATACCGGGTCGTCTGAACGTAATAGCAGACTCACTATCTCGAAAAGGTCGCCTGTTGCCATCGGAGTGGACACTCAACAAGCATGTATTCAGGCAGATTTGCTACCAGTAGGATCGACCCATGGTAGATCTGTTCGCGACGCATCTGAACAATGAGTTACAGACGTATGTGTCGCCATATCCAGACCATCGAGCGTATGCAGTAAACGCTCTGTCAGTCTCATGGGACGGAATGATAGGATATGCGTAACCACCAACTCCGTTGATTCAGCAGATTTTGTTAAAGATCAAACAGTCTCATTGCAAAATTCTTTAGTAGCGCCTCTGTCGTCACAGAAACCGTGGATCAATCTTCTCAGGTGTCTGTTATGGGACGTTCGCCGGACGCTTCCACCGCGGGAGGACCTTCTTTATACGGGGAAGTCACGCGCACTGCATCACAACCCGGAAAGTCTCAACCTTCATGTATTTCCGTTGTGCGGTCCTTCTTGCACGGTAAGCAATTTACAGGACAAACAGTTGACGCAATTTCGAACTGCAGGAGGTCCTCCTCTTCGTTGAATTACGCAGTGAAGTGGAAGGTTTTCTTCCGTTGGTGTAGGATCAGTCGATAGATGTATATGATCCGTCCATACCGGATATTGCAAATTTTCTGGTCTACTTGTTTGACAATCTCTAACTGCAGCCCGTCACTATTAGGGACTATAGGTCTATGTTATCAGACACTTACGCTCATCATGATAACTTGGCAATTGGATCTAATGCTTCTTTATCCAAACTAGTTAGAAATTTCTCTGTCAATAGACCTAGAACCCTTAGATTAATTCCTAAGTGGAATTTGGCTTGGGTTCTGTTGATGCTTAAAGAAGCTCCGTTTGAGCCATTGGACGTTATAGAGTTCAAATTCTTGACCTATAAAACGGCATTTCTCTTAGCCTTTGCATCCGCTAAGAGTTTGTGAACTTCATGCTTTATCTGTTGACGAATCTCACTACCGTAGTGTGGGTAATACCATTACTTTAACTACAGAAGTAGGATTTTTGGCTAAGAATCAGGCTCCAGATAAACGGCCTGAGCCTATTACCATTAAGGTTGTGCCGCCTACGGACAACCGTAGACCTCTGTTGTGTCCAGTCAGGGCTATGCGCATATAAATACGCCGATCAGAGTTTATAAGAAAAGGAAGGAAATGCCTCTTTCTTTCTTTAATTCCTAACAGAAGAGATATTTCTGTTCATTATATTGCTAGATGGATTCAGTTGGCAATCCGCATCGCCTATGAAAATCTATTTTCAGATCAGCGTTCTGCAAATAAGATATCAGCGCATGAAGTTAGAGCGCTGTCCACTTCTTGGGCTTATTCTAACGGTATAGCTATTACTGATCTCATGAAGGTTGCGTACAGGGCACAGCCCTCTACATTTACCAAGTTTTACCTTACAAATATAAATTTTATAGTAAATTTCCTTTCTTATTATACCTACCGCAACTGTTTACTACAAGCTTGCACTACAGTGGAAGACCCTAACTCGGATAAAATACTCTCTATTTTAATCTTTCCCAAGAGATTTGGGAAAGAAAAGTGGTGTAAAAACACCACGAAAAAATAAGCCAAACTGGGTCGAGCGCCATCGGCGCACACCCAGTAGGGGACGCTCTTCCCTTAGTACAATTCCACGACTTCCGTTAACAAGTGCGCAAAGCAGTCATCAATTAAATATTCTTTTGAGTCCGCCAACATAGGAGTTATGTGATCAGCGGGGAGGATATAATAAGAAAGGAAATTTACTAAAAAATATATATTTCTTATCAACCTACCTTACAGTTGTTTACTACAGGCTGAATAGACAATAGGATGGAGGGAATCACATAACCAAACCACACATTACTCAATTGCACTGGAACCGTGGACAGAGGAAGAGGTCCCTAGTCCTATTAAACCATAGCATCACAAACATTAGTAAAAGACAATGAGAGATGAGGTGTATTGTGATGTGCGACGCAGAGACAGAAATGGCAGTAACAGCACGGAGCTGGAACTGACCTTGTAAGATAAGAAGCTGAATGGCTGGGATAGACAACAGCCTGAGCAGAAGAAAGAGGGCCCGTAGAACAAAGGTCCTCTGCCTGCTCCTACAACTGTTGCAGATAAGTGGAGAAGGTAGCATTTCTCCAGTAGGCTGCCAGCATAGCATCCGACAAAATGACGGAGTTAGTATAAGCCCCGAGAGGTTGACAATGCACGCACTTCGTGGCAGAAAAACGATTAGTAATACAATCGCCAGTCGCTAGACGAGTGGAGGCTGCACTAATAGCAAGCCAAATCAATCTAGAAATGGATTCAGGAGAGATCTTCTGTCGACCAGGGATAGGAGACAGAAAAATCAATCCTACCCTTCCAAATGAACAGAGCAAAGGGTGCTAACCCTCAACAGAAGGAAGTGTCCCAATACAGATAGGAGGCAGAGTTGTTTCCGGTATCCGATTCTTGGCCAGAAAGGAGCAATCACTAGTAAACATAACACTCGTGGGAGAGCTCCATAAAAAGGCCAGGTCAACCGAAAGGGAGTGAAGCTCACTAACACGTCTGGCTGAGGCAAAAGCCATCAGAAATACTGTCTTGCATGTGAGAAAACGCATATCCACCTGAGATAAAAGCGCGGACGCCCTCCCCCCCCCCCTCACCCAAGCAGAGCAGCACCCAAGAAAGTGTCCATCTTGGAGTAAGCTGCAAAGTCCTAGGCCTTTTCAAGGAAAAGTGCAGAACAAGCTTGGAGAGGCAAGGATGAGTGCCGATACGACGCTGACCCACATACGAAAAAGGTCTCCGAAGCATGGACCTGTACCCATTGCTGGAGACTCCCAGAATCAAACATATACCAGAAACTCCGCAATCTGTGTGATCGAAGGAGTGACAGAAGCAACAGAGTGATCGCACATCAGCGACAGAAGACCTTCCACTTAGCCGCAGAGCCTAAACCAGTGGAGTGAGTGACTTCTTGAAGAAGAAAAGCAACTCAACTGCTCGTCTCGAAAAAAAACACTATCGAGGAGACAGGCCCCGATAAAAGACATGCGCGAAGGCGCAATGAAGTCAGGTCTACGTGAAACCTCCTCGGGGGACCTTGGCAAAGAAAGTCGCGACGTAGAGGGAGACGTGTCGGAACCGCCGCTAACAGAGAGCGGAGCAGATTGATTCACTGAGGCGACAGGGGTGCGATCGAAAGGATTCGACAACTACAGGTTCCTATTTGGGCTAGAACCTGAGGCAGAATCGGAACCGACAGGAAGGCGTAGCCAACAAGACCGTTCCAAAGGAGGGACAGAGCATCCACAGCGAAAGCCAGAGCATCTGGACACGGGGACACGAAAGTGTCCACCTGATGGTTCCAACGAGTCGCAAAGAGGTCGGTGTGGGGACGACCCCAGAGATCGCAAAGAGACTGGAACAGCGCCATGTGGAGCATCCACTCGGTGGTAAAGAACCTGACCCGTCGGGACAGGGAGTCGGCTGGAACGTTCAGACGACCGGGAAAGTGACAAACAACCACTCCGGCGTTGACATCATGAGCGAGCAGTAGAAGACCCTGAACCAATTCATTCATGGGAACATAGTGCGTGCCGCCCTGGTTCCGAATGTAAACAACCACCGTCGAATTGTCAGACCACAGAAGGACCTGACAATTCGAAAGGCGGGGGATCCACTGCCGGAAGCTCAGAAGAAGAGCAAGAAGGTCCTTCTGGTTGACGTGAAGAGCTGCTAGATCCTGGTCCCATGACCCGTGAAGGAAAAAACCTAGAGGATCCAACGTCAAACCCCATCCGAGATCGCTGGCGACTGCCGCCGGTACACGATCGGACGTGGGGAAGTCCAACGGAACTCCCTGCATAATCCACTGAACATCTGTCAGAGGAGAAGGTGATGAGGAAGAGACTCCGGAAACTGAAGCACCAGAACCAGAGGTTCGACATTCGGCCTCCAACGACTGAGCAGAATGTGTTGGAAAGGTCAAACATGCAGCCTACCTAGAGGAATGAGATCCGTCACCGAAACGCAGAGACCGAGCAGCCGGGCAGACTCCGAGCTGTTGCGGACGAGAACTGGGACAGAGTCAGGGCAAAAGGCTGAGAAAACCACAGCCCTTGCCTGGGAAACCGCCACCGTATCCAGCTGAGTACGGAGGTCCATCCCAGATGACAAAACGACGGAGAAGGGGCCAGGTCCGACTTCTCCCCGTTGACTCCGAACCCTAGAGACGTGAGTAGGCTCAACAGTGTGACGACACCAGACTCCAGAAAAGCAGCATTGGAATGCCTCTGGAGGATATCAACTAGATAAGCCGAAGACACCCTGGACTGTGTGCGATGTAAGACTAACACATGCGACATCAGACAGGTGAAGGCCCAAGGATCCAGGTCGAGGCCAAAGGGCATGGCCTTGAACTGGAAAACATCATGGGGAATGGAGCGGGGAACCGGCCGGAAAGCCCCCATGCTGAACTGAGGAGCAATGATAGACTGCGTCAGGATACTCAGATCGATAACCTGTCTGAGTCGGCCGTCCTTCTTCGGCACCAAGAACAGACGGGAATAAAATCCCACTGAAAGAAAGTTCTTGAGGACCTCGATCGTCCCCCTTTTGATCTCCGTAATCAAAAGTTCTCAACGTGTAACGTTGAAAGGGACTCATGTTGGAAGAGGCACCCTCGACTGAGTGGAATGCCTCAACCTGGGACGAAATCGAGATGACTACTGCCGACGCCTACCCTACCCTGTGAGTGAGTAGAAGTGGCGGCAGGAGGATCAGCCCTTAGCTTCGCAGAGGAAGCAGAAGGGTACTTGTTAGGCTTTGGACGGAGCCTGCCTCCAACAGAAGGCTGACCAAGCTGATTAAGCAGCAGCAGATCAATGGAATGACAAAGGGAGTTATCCCGGACCGTCGCCACGGAACCATGGAATAGTTGCGGACCCGCCGACACAGGCAGATGGAAGAGCAGCGCACTGCCCCTCAGGGAGGGAACGTCTTGTGTACAGCACAGCGTCCCAGCGAAATACTTCCAAGTTAGCCGTGCCACAGGCATGTGTGTGAGAAGATGCATGGTCGCCTTGGACAGCACACACAAAACAAAAACCGGTTCGTCGTCAAACTCATCTGGGAGCAGATAAGCAGCAAAGCAGAGACTACGTGATCGAAGAGAGAAAGCATTCCGATAAGCCCAACACGGACTCCAGAGTCTCCATATGAAAAATGGCTGGCTTGGGAGTTGGAGTCCTGATCCAAGACCGTCAAAGTCTGGCAGACTGACGGATTGGCGAAATCGTAGGAACGATAACGCACCGGAGACCTGGAAGGAACCCAAACACAAAGTAAAGAGCTGCCCCCAAGTCAGAAGACTGTTGTCTCTCGACGTCAGGAATGTCGGACTCATCCCATGAGTCGGAAGACACATAGCCCATCATGGGCAAGCCAGCCGACGTCTCCTATGGTGTACGCACACCAGGGGGATCAGAAAGCGGCCTGTTTCCAATTCTTGGAGGCGGCTCCACAGGGGGCTCCCGGAAATCACTCGTAGCCTGCTGGAAGCAACGGAAAAGGCTCTTGGATAGAACCTAAGTGAGCAAGGAGAGGGCCTCCCTAAGCTCACTGACTGTCGGAACGGTACGACGTGGAAACGAACCGACAAAGTGGCTTCACTCCTGACCCATTTACCAGCGAAAAACATCTGAAGGCAGATGTGTATTGGGGTATCACATACCCCGAGGATCTACAGAGCGGAAACTCAGAAGAGTCGCCGCGGACCTCTGCGAGACAGAAGGTCGAGGCTGCACAAAAAGCGTTGGTCACACAAAACTGGCCATGGGACCAGAGTGCGTGGACGGAAACGCCACGGAGCTCATGGTGACCCCACCATGAACATCCGAATCCAATGAGAAAAACAGAGGTACTCGTCGGCTGAGAGACTACAGTAGAGGGTTCGGCCGGCAGCCCATTCCAACTTCGCCAATTTGAAGTCAAGGAAGGCTGAGGCCAATATCCCACGTCTACACTACCAGACATCTCTGCAGACCCCTGCAGGGATAAAACTGCTGTGCTCAACGGCAGAGAACAGGGGGTTCGGTCGGCAGCCACTTCCGACTTCGCCGAGTTGAAGTCAGGGGAGGCTGAGGCCGATACCCCGCGTCTACACTACCATACACCTCTGCAGACCCCTGCAGGGATAAAACTGCTGTGCTCGACGGCTGAGAGGACACAGCAGGGGTTTCGGTCGGTAGCCACTTCCGACTTCGCCGAGTTGAAGTCAGGGAAGGCTGAGGCCGATGCCCCGCAACCACACTACAGACATCACTGCAGGCCCCTGCAGGGATTTATTTATTTATTTATTGGTGTTTAAGGTCACATATTTCTGCACAGTGGCTAATCATGACCAAGACAGTTTGACGGGTGGAGGAAGCCGGAGTACCCGGAGAGAACCACCGAGCAACTCTCAGCTCCCCAACATTCATTGGGGTTTAACGACACTTTCGACAACCAGCGTCACCTCGTGTCGGACATTTACACGGGTGGAGGAAGCCGGAGTACAAGGAGAGAACCACAGAGCAACGGCGAATAACTGTCGGCCTTCCCAACCTACTAACTCCACACAAGCAGGGTTAGCATTGGTTGAAGACAAGTGCACCACCGACGTGCAGTACGCCTTAGTACAAGACGTCACAGTGCCCCCAGATGAGCAATGGGGGTGAAGTGTCTTGCCCAAGGACACAACGTGGTTGCCGCAGGTGAGATTCGAACCGAGGACCTCTCGGCTTGCAGCCTGCACCTCTACCTACTGAGCTACACCCCCCCCCCCCCCCCTTGCAGGGATTAAACGGTGACCGATGACGTTGTAGACGGAACAGCAGTAGCAGCAGATATGACGGGAGTTGTTAAAACTGGCGGAAAAAAGGAGAGAGCAACCTAGCTCGGCCTCCAAAGGAGAAGTCACAGCCCTAGTGACAGCCTCAGATGTCGACTGGAGAGGGCGCATAGTCCCGGAACCAGGCCTCTCTTCACCAGACATCCAACAGCTCCCGCAGTATCCACCACGGTAAAAAACCGCACATCCCCCACGGAGGGGGTATAACTCTCACCAGATGTGGTCGTGTCGGGAGGCCCCTAAACGACAGCGCCCCCCCCCCCCCCCCCCACGCGAGTGCGGGAGGAGCTGCACATCCCCCACGGAGGGGGTATAACTCTCACCAGACGTGGTGCGGGAGGAACGGCCACGAGAACGCACCAAAAGCGAGGGCAAAGGCATTGCCCTAAAGAAGCCGAACTGGACATAACAGAGGTGAGAGAAGTAGAAGAAAAAGGTGAACTCATCAGATACTGAAAGTAGAAGAACAGCCCCAACTACGAGAGAAAGGTGGCAGAAAAAAGAACCGGCGGGTACACAACAGAACCCAGACGGCCGACAGGGACCTAAAAAACAGAAATTCAGCCCTCAACAGAGTGAAGAAATTCTGTCCATACAGTTCCTCATTGAATTCTAACTCCAATAATAATAATAAAATTTTACAACCGAACAATTTTATGTCCGAACCACCCGGAACGTTTTCGAAAATCACGCGCGATATCGGAAAATATATATAAAATTTAATGAAAATGTGGTTGAAAATATTAACGAGAACATACACAGTCCTGTTATCATACGATCTTCAGATCCACAATTCCAGTCACAGGAAACCATTATCGACGAGTTGAATTATCACTGTTTCGCAATGCAAATGGCAGCACGTCCTTCACGTGCAGCGTACAAAAAAAGAATGTTTAATTGATGACGGCTTTGCGCACTGGTTAACGGAAGTGTGGAATTGTACTAAGGGAAGAGCGTCCCCTACTGGGTGTGCGCCGATGGCGCTCGACCCAGTCTTGGCTTATTTTTTCGTGGTGTTTTTACACCACTTTTCTTTCCCAAATCTCTTGGGAAAGATTAAAATAGAGAGTATTTTATCCTAGTTAGGGTCTTCCAAGAGGTGCAAGCCTGTAGTAAACAATTGTAAGGTACGTTGATAAGAACTTTGGAGTCCATCTCCGGTGACCTTAGATGTTTAGGTCTTCTTTCTGTTGCTCAGAATGTCGTCCACTAAAATGATTACATCTATAGTTATTTAGGCACCCCGTTCCAGTCGTGACGCTGTTCCGCTGCCCTCTTCGTTCTGTGATCATGTACCTCAGAACAAGGGGAAGGGGGGGGGGGGGCTTATAATCATGTGGCTTTATAGTGAAAAGTAAGGAAAGACCTCCCCCGTTGTCAGTAGCTCCGAGTCTCTGATGGGATGGTTTTAATGTGTAGCTCGGTGTGAAGCAAATAATATGTCTCATTTATGTATTGTTTTTAAAGTGTAGCTCACTGTGAAGCATTTGTATATGTGACGTGTCAAACGGGCGTTAATACACAATCCTCGGACACTTTTAAATGAGAATGAAGAGTCTCATTCTCTGGACTGTCTTTATATATTGGCTTCCCTTCAACGAATTAGCATAATGGGTAATGCTGGCATTAAATGGAGAATTATATAATATGTTATACTCAATTACACTGTTGGTGTTATGTCTTCCTCGTTTCTCGTAAATGAGAAAGTCATATATAAATCCTTTCTCTCCTGTTCTCCTGTAGGAGATCTCCTTTATGAAGTGATTGAATAATTGGACTTTCCTTTATGTCCGAGGCCCTCCAGCCTTTTTACGATTCAGCTAGTCTGGGCCATTGGTTGTTGTATAAAAATATTATAAATTCAAAGTAATTTGTATATTTTTTATACTTACCAATGGCCCAGACGGGTATGGCCCTCCCATGAGTGGGTACTCATACCTCCCCACTGTTTACAACATTTAGCAGACAATTTTAGAAAGAATGATGGTTGGTGCCAATTTTCGGGGTCTTCCTGGATACTGCACATGCACAGTTCGCAAAAGTATGGAGGACCAGATAGGACATGAAATGTTCTATTTTGCATGCAAATTTTGGGGATTGGGGGAGGGGGGGGGGGGCAAATTTGTGTTTGGTCCTGGATTATTTTTTGAGTTAACACCAGCTAGTCCAGGCCATTGGTAAGTATAAAAAATATACAAATTACTTTGAATTTACAATTTTTCTTCGGAGGGTGGACTTTAATGGTGGTGGGGAGGTATATACGTACAAAATATATAAATTTATATACACTACCCCACCTCTGTTTCCACCCTATTTAAAACACTATCCTCAACGACCTCAACCTCAACCTAACCTCAACCTAACCTCAACCTCATTGTCATTATTTTGCGATATTGGAAACTGACCGGTCAATATTGAATCGTGTGGCATCAGCTGTCTTCGTGTGGCATCGGCTGTCTTCGGGCGTTACCACAGATTGGGTACCATAATCTGTGGAAACACCCGAAGACAGCCAATTCCACACGAACACAGCTAAAAGCCACCCGATTCGTATAATTGGTGAAAAAAGTGGGGATCGGGGGCTTGTGCTCCATGTGCCCATGGGGAGACCCCGAATCCCAACAACGGCCTTCCATATATCATGCCCTACACCTACTGACTAAGGCATACGCTACAATAGAATCTTGGCTACGCGCCTGGTGTGTGACACAAGTCCAAGTATCAAATCTAATCTTTTATTTATTTATTTACTTATTGGTGTTTAAGGTCACATACTTATGTACAATGGCTAATCCTTACCGTGACAGTTTTACGGGTGAAAGAAGCCGTCAGCTCCTCAACATTCTCACTCTGTTCAAGCTCCGCTCAAGCAGGGTTACAGCGGTTAAAGACATGTGCACTATCGACGTTCAGTACGCCTTAGTACACGGCGTCATCGTGCCCCCATGTAAGCAACCGGGATAAAGTGCCTTGCCCAAGGACACAACGCCGGTCGTCCCGGACGGGGATCGAACATCTCGTCTTTTAGGAAAGGACACATTGACTTGCAAAAGGAATCGGTATCTCAGCCCTTTACCTAACACGAAAAGTAGACGGCATTTACGAACAAAATTCTTGAATGACTATTTATTTTTTCATTTTTTGCGTCAAAAACATAGCTTATGACTCTCATTGAAACCAGCTCGGTGAGCTCGTTCCAATGAGGGGTCATAAGCTAAGTTTTTGTGACAAAAAATGAAAAAGTAATAAAAATTGAATGGTGGATTTTGTGAATAGCGCTGGCCGGTTTTTGCCGTTACGTTGGATAAAGAGTTAGACTCCAGTCCTGACGAAAAGATTACGACTGGCAAAAATATTGACATGTGGGGGAGTGGGGGGCGACTGTCACACATCACTAAAACCCGTTAGCGACGCCCTGGGGTGGGGTGGGAATTAATTTAACTCTTTATCTTGAGTAGACACTTGCCAGGAAATATCTTTGAGCTACTGGAAGTTTTAATTTTTGTCATATCCTTTGACCCCCTCATTGGAACGAGTTCGATGACTCGTTCTAATTGAGAGACATTTGAGGCAAAAGTTGAAAGAATAATAAAATTTGGACCTCGAATGTTGTGACTAGCGCTGGTCAGACTTGGCCGTCACGTCAGGTTAACGGTTAATGAAACAACACCTTATAAACTTGACTTGCGTAGGCTGTCCAAGTACTAGATGATCGTCGGCCATTTGTACATATATCATAAACATAATATGATGTAAATGTGCGTCACGCATGGTCGCATAAGTTATTTAAATGCTGTTTTTATCCAAAAAATTATTAAAGTAATTTAAACACAAAGTGTGAAACGCTGAAACATATAAAAATCAACAATAATACCGCAGGTGGACAGGTGTCCTTCAGTAGTGAAGATATAACATTATATTTTTCATTTGTGGAGATATTAATTTTATCTCACTGATATCTTATCTAATATCATGGTATTTTATTGGGCGAAGTAAGAAAAATAGTTACACGACAATTCAGTTTAACCTTGCGACTGCAGCTGGGATTGCATGGTGCAATTAAGCATGGTACTAAAAACCGTTCTGAAAGTGTGGATAAGTTGCATGCGTTCTCAACTCTCTCGTCCGGTTCTTTCGCCCTCCCTGACTGAGGATGTTAGGTAGTCATTTTTTTTGTATCATCCAATTAGTAATTAAGCAAAGCTTTCATTGACAAAAATCCGTGTTAACCCCTGCTCTTGGGTAGTGCAACACATTTTTCTCCAATCGCTCTGTTTTTCTCTTGTCTAACTATGAATTTAAAGAATTGGATATATTTGGTTAAATATCAAACGGCATTATGGGAAATATTTGCTGCTAAACACTTTGCCATTTTGACATCAGCGAGCAGAGGGTTAATACTGATGGCAAAATTGAAACGTATAGTGTTTGTAAGTACAAGACGAAGTGAAAGTTAGAGAATAGAAATTGGGGGTAAAGAACAGAAAAAAAGGCAACAGCCGCAACTTTTATGTAAGGCCAACAAAAGTTAAAAATCTGTTTCTCATGCCCTCCCTCATGGTCCTTTTGGCTACCACACGCTCTCATTTTATAACTAATGCAAACTAAAAAATAATAAATATATTTTACCCACGTTAATAAAATTGAAACATTTGTCCCTTGAATGCAACAAGGCTTTGCAATGCTTTAGCATAGCAAAGCGTTCTTGCACTCAAGGGATGAAATACACCACCACCCATGCTATTATGTTGATTATGGGGCCTAAAACATAAAACAAACCATGAACCTTTGATGGCAAAGAAATAATTACAAAAATAAAAAATAAAATAAAACACCCGCCTTCATGCAATTTTATAAAATGGCCTGAGAAACAGAATATCTACTTTATGGGGCCAAATAGATATATTTATTGATGTTTGACCCTTTACCCAACGCGGACAATATCAAAATTTATTATTTTAAATATCATTTGTTTACATTTTTCAGAAAAAATCAACAAAACCATATCATGTGACCCCTCATTAGAACGAGCTCAATGAGCTCGTTCCAATGAGGGGTCAAATGATATGGTTTTGTTGAAATATTTTGAAAAATTTAATTTTTTCAACTCCTCAATTTGCATATTACGCGGGCGGATGCGGGCGATTCGTTAGGTAAAGGGTTAACATCGGCATTTAAGGGTATATCGTGGCTAGTATGTAATACATGGAAGTAAGCATGTCTAAGCGAATTGTAGTTAACCCTTTACCCAACGTAACGGCCAAAACCGGCCAGCGCTATTCTCAAAAATCGCCAATTAATTTTCATTATTTTTTTCATTTTTTGTCTCAAAAACATAGGTTATGACCCCTCTTTGGAACGAGCTCGTCGAGCTCGTTCCAACGAGGGGTCATAACCTATGTTTTTGAGACAAAAAATGAAAAAAATTAGTTATTCAAGAATTATTTTTGCAAGTGTCGTCTGCTTTCCACGTTAGGTAAAGGGTTAGACAAAAGATAGTCGTCACTTGATTTGAACTTTTTCTTTACTTAGTGTCTGCCATCTACTATACAAAACTGGTGGCCACGTAGCTCTCTTTTTCGACTAGATTGCGCCAGCGGATCCAAATATCCGAAATAAAATATTTCAAAATAGATACTGAATCACGAAAACCGAACGGAAATTGCATCTGAGATTTCTCGAATTTGTTTTTCGACGTTGAGAATCTACATTGTTCCGAGGAGGAAAGCGAACAGAGAATTTCGACAAGAAATTATCTGTCCACTTTTGTAAACAAGTACTGTGTTCAGCTGAGCAACACTCGTTATAAGAGAAAACAGACCATTTACTCAGCGTACACAATATCATTCATTCATTAATCTGACCACCTGGTTCTCAAAGCGATCAGACGTACTTGTGAAAGCTTTCTTCCTTCACAGATTAGAGGGACCTTGATGGTGCTGAACGCTAGTTCATCTATCAACTGGACTGTTCTTGCTGATGGGGGCTGTGTTCTGATCATCATCAAGTACAAGCAAAAAGCCTCCTCAGGAAGTGGTAGTATCTTTTGCGGGCTTCCCACACACGTTCACACCCAAGGAAGAGGAAAATACCAACAAGACGGAGACTTCCGAAACTGGGCATACCGGAGGAACAACAGAGGTATAAAAGAAGAAAAATACACCATCAGTACGACGTCGGGCCACCAAGCGTATGGAGGCGGGGTTTGAAAGGAGCACGACTGAGGAGAGACAAGAGAAGGACAGGGAGACTGCCACCACTTCATCTGCATCACTGACCCCACCCCCACCTAGCTGTACTTCCCAAGGAAGTTGGGAATGGGGAAGAATCGGAGGATGAGACTGTGGTGATGATGGTCGACCAACCAAGACCTGGCTCTCCAATCAGCCCGGACCAACCGGGTAACGACTCCATGCTGTCTGCACCCTACTTCCGGAACACACTGGGCGAGTTCACTGACCGAACAGATAAGTTCTGTGTCAAACATTATGGAGAACTGATATATGACATATATCAAAGAGCACTCCGAGTACCAGATGACATTCACACAATAACATCATTTCTCACCTAATCGAGGTCCAGAAAATACGCAACCAGGAATTTCACCACTAGATGAGAGATAGATCCAAAACACACCTTTCTCCTCCCTTTCCACGAACAGACTTGGCAGAAACATTTATACAGTTACAGAGGATCGAAGGGGCTTGCCATGCATCGTCCTAGCACGACTGCGGCACGCAAAAACCATTGACTGTGGATATAAAAATTTGTTATATCATTTTTTTTAAACTTAACAACAAAAACATATATCATTCCAATGAGGGATCACCGTGATATAATTTTTCGAATTTTTTTAAAACAATATTTTTCAAAGGCTCAATATTAAATTACGCGCGCGGGTGCGGTCGATTTGTCAAGTAATGGATCTTCATCTGTACATTTTTAAGCTCAAACGTATAAGTTTTATAGGAACTTAGCAACACTTAACACATTGAAAAGAAAATGAATACTAAAACTTGAAGTCACTGCAGTAGCATAAGCTGAATGATACTTACCGTCTCTAGTTTTATCAGCAACGTCGAACATTTTCTCAAGATTTGGTTCGTTGATGCCAACTCCAAAACTAGCTGCTAGACACAACAAATCAAAATGCCCCTTTCCTTGACAATCGTAGAAGTTCATATCACGCGGCATGGGACTCAAATGAGCACCCTTCGTCTGTGAATACAAAGCAAAGCAAATGAGGTTAGAACTGAACATAAATTGACAGTATCTAAACATATGCATTTGATGTTGGCAAACCAGACAGTGGAAGGCGCAAAAATCCACGCTTTGTTTCTCCAGCAATTTGCATGTAATTTACGATATTTGTCCCGGTGTGACAGGAATGGAAGTCCGTAGGAAAATCAGTCCCACTGGACTATTATTCCGCAGAATTATAGTCCTAGGTCTAACATTTCTAGGAATAGTAGTCCGCCGGACTACTATTCCTAGAAATGTTAGACCTGGGACTATAATTCCGCGGAATAATAGTCCAGAGGGACTAACGTTCCTACTGACTTCCATTCCTGTCACACCGGTTTCACCACGGTGAAATAGAGGTTAGGATATGGGAGTTAGGGCCATGCGAAGCTTCGAAATTCGAAATTCGAATTCATTTGAAATAGCCCCCATGATTCGATTCGATTCGATTCGATTTCGGTTCTCCGATTCGAAAATTTTCAGAACCCCGAGTTCTCAAAATCCTACAAAGTGTCTCCTCTTGAACACTTCTCTTCTTCATCAGGTCTCCTGTACGATGTTTAAAGACGAGTTCAAGTAGATTCCGTTTCCGAAATTACATTGAATCCGTTCTGGAATATTAAGTAAGGTATGGTGCGTGGAGAGTGGAGTGCTGTCCCAGTGAGGTAGATTTCCATTTGGGGATATTTATAGTTTATTAGACAGGCGCAAGAGATGCCTCAGAGCTTTCGTTCCATGTCCCATTTGGCCGATCCAGGTGGTCCGTGGGATGAAGGTTTGCGAGTGCTCCCGTGCTTTGTGCCCTGAAACTGTTTTTGGACTGCACTGTCGCGGCATGGGGATCTGCCATGTCGCGGGCTAGTAGGGGTCCGCCGGAAACTGTGGAAACAATCACATCCGTTCACATACTTTATGATAGTTCAGCTGCGAAGATGGAATAGCGAACTGTCTGGAGCAATTGTCTTAAGTATCCACCATGCCATATTGGATACTTCCTTATTTAGGCGCTGTCTGTCGTCAGAATTGTTTGATATTTTTGTCTCAGTCAAATGTGAATGGGAGGATTACAGCCATCGTGGCTATGCTATTTCCCCGCAGTACGCTTATGTTATCGAATACTATAAAATGTGTCAATTAGGGTGCACGGTATATCGATAAACCGATATATATCGGTATTCAAACCAGTATCGATTGAATACCGGTGTATTTACAAAAATATCGGTTTATCATCATTATTTACCCACAATTTAATTTTCAAGATGTAACGAGTTTCAACTGTAGCCCTGAATTAATATATATTATCCCTTTACTCAAGGAATCAGCGCATGTTCCCGCGTAATATAAAATTCTGCAGTTGAAAAAATAATTTTAAAAATATTCAACGAAACCATATCATGTGATCCCTCATTGGAACGAGCTCGTTGACCTCGTTCCAATGAGGAGTCACGTGATATGGTTTTGTAGAACATCTTGGAAAAATCCGATAAACTAATATTTAAAATAATAAATTTTGATATCGTTTTCGCTGGATAAAGGTTTTTCGGATCAAGGCATGCTGATTCGTTCCGACTGTGATGGCTCAAGTCACGGTTATGGTACTTATGTTCTTCGGTACACCGGTATATAGCAGTATTTGTTTAAATATCAATATCGGTATTCATTTTTGAATATCGTGCAGCCCTAGTATACTACTCAAAGTTTGCTAAGCACCAAATATTTGACACATCATTGTGAAATTTGCTTGTGACATATTTGCGATACTTTTGGTGGATGTGATTGAGGAATGCATTGAGATGGTCCCCAGTGTTTACGTTAGCTCTCTTGACAGGCAGACTTTTCGTGACAGTCATGGAAAGCATGTACCCCTTGATTTTCATGATGTTCGTGTACTGTTCACATGTACATGACATGTGTAGGGTATGCAGTCTTCATTTCAACACAGACCCTTGTGATTTAATGATTGAACATGGCAAATGCAAATGTAAGAAGACATTTGTCTGAAGCAGAAATGTGGCGGGCTGTACGGATGGTAGAGCAAGGGGCTATCCATCGTCAGGTTGGTGAAGCCCTTGGTATGCACCATACGGTGATCACCAGACCCTGGGCAAGATTTCAGCGGTATGGCACACCAGTAAGACGGCATGGTGGTGGTAGAGACAGGGCAACATGTGTAGCTGAAGACCGGTTTTAATCATTCAGGCCCGTAGGAACCGCCTTGCCACAGCAACCCAGCTTCGCAGTGACCTTCAAAATGCATCCGGGGTAAATGTTTCGATGCAGAATATACGGGCAAGGTTGCACGAAGGTGATCTCCGATCCAGAAGACTATGTATTCGCATTCCGCTGTCCCAGAACCACCGCCAGGCAAGATATGAATGGGCCATGCATGGACCACGTTGGATGGACCAGAGAAGATTGGCGACCTGTCCTTTTTACAGATGAGTCAAGGTACTGCCTAGACCACACAGATAGGCGTTCTAGGGTATGGAGAAGACCAGGAGAGCGATTGCATGCAGCCAACATGGCGGAGGGTCAATCATGGTCTGGGGCGGCATCAGCTGGGATGGACATACAGAGCTCTGTGTTCTTGAACATGGTACATTGACTGCACAACGGTATATTGATGAGATCCCGGATGTCCACGTCAGATTGTATGCAGGTGCAGTGGGTGATAGATCCATTCTGATGGACGACAATGCCCGTCCTCATGTTGCCCATGCTGTCGGGGAGTACCGACAGAGGGATGGGATTGAGCTTATGGACTGGCCAGCAAGATCCACTGACCTCAATCCAATCGAACATGTCTGGAATGAGTTGCGGCTTGCAATTTCAGCCCGTCCAGTCCAGTCCATCCAAGAAGTGTCCAGGAGCTTGGTGCCATGCTGGTCCAAAAATGGAACAACATCCTATAAAGGACCACAAGGAACCTGATTGGGAGCATGAGGAGGCGTTGTCAAGATGTAATTAACAGTAATCTGTCTCATACTCGAATTTAAACCTATACCAG
The DNA here is from genome assembly GCA_031216915.1 of Pictodentalium vernedei. NCBI lineage: Eukaryota > Metazoa > Mollusca > Scaphopoda > Dentaliida > Dentaliidae > Pictodentalium > Pictodentalium vernedei. The sequence continues at coordinate 186,779,191 of CM062290.1, read as the reverse complement.
TTCGCTCCGTCAACTTTTTGGCATATTAAAAACTTTCCTCTTTTATCAATAATATCCATTTTCCATGGTTATCGTATTCAAAAGCTAAAAAATAATGTCAAACACAAATAAAACCTTAATTTCTGTACTTGAATCATTAAAGATATAATTAGATACAAAATATATACACTTTTCATTACAACATTTCAACTAAAACGTAAAACAGGTAGCTCGATGTACTTGGTGCTTAGCAAACTTTGTGTAGTATATCAATTTATTTAATGCTCAGGCATCAATTCACGCTGAAAAATTAAGTCATATTCCCCTGTCGGTCGGCAAAACGAAATATCAAAATGATATTTAGAAATCGATATTTCATCGTAGGTTCGGATGACGAATCACATGTACTTTAAACGAGTCAGCACATCAGTAATGAATTCCAGAGTCCCAAATACAAACGAATTCGAATAATTGATAGTGACAGTGACTAAATCAATTCATTAAATCAGCGGTTTCAAAGTTTGACTTTCTCATTCACCTTCCAGCGAAAAGCCGAAATCACTTTCAAATTTCTTCAGTTCAACTTCACACGTCTTCAGTGCATTGAGTTCAAAAAAAAATAAAATGACGTGTCTTGTTATTGAAAATAAGAAAGTGGTGTTTTTTGTTATTGTTCTATTTCTTCGAAACACATTGCGATTATTTCAATTCGCCAGCCTTGGTAAATCGTAAAGTTAGGGGAGAAATAAGACGGGACTACTTTTTGTGCGGATATTCACACATTCCAATGGTTGGAGTTTGGTTGTTGTAATTTTTGTATGGACGCCGGTTCGGCACATAAATTTTGCGCCTTAATGGCAAATAAAGGCCACAGATTGGAGAGTTTGTAGTCGTAGAGCATTAAATAAAAAGAAAATTCACGAAAATTCGATGAATACCGAAAATATCTCGTTCGTGGCTACAAGAAATATGAGGATCTTCACGAGCGACGCAGTAATTTTTGTATGGACGCCGGTTCGGCACATAAATTTTGCGCCTTAATGGCAAATAAAGGCCACAGATTGGAGAGTTTGTAGTCGTAGAGCATTAAATAAAAAGAAAATTCACGAAAATTCGATGAATACCGAAAATATCTCGTTCGTGGCTACAAGAAATATGAGGATCTTCACTCGCGACTGCGTCGCTCGTGAAGATCCTCATATTTCTTTGTAGCCACTCACGTTTTTAGTACATTTGCGGTAGAACGTCCGTTCAAACATTTTGGATTGTAATTTCAAAGCCATCGGTCGGATTTAGATCCCCTTTGGTAAGCTGATAAACCCGCATGGGGGAACGGATATCCACAAGGAACGGATCCGTCCAATAATTTTTCCCAGAGTTGTGGCCCTTTTTCACTCTTTCGACTTAGAAAATTTTTCTCCACCCAGGCATTGGTTGATGGATCTTATTTTACAATTCAAACAGAACCCGTTTACCACAGTGGGCAACTACGACTCCAGCTCCTGTGGTTCCAATGGGGTTCCACATAGTAGGTAACAGTAGCTACTCCTATTAGAGTCTCGGTAACCTCAAATTTCGGGTCGAATCGAATGTGGCATCACATTCGAAACGAATCGAATCTGGAATTGAATCTGGCCGTTTTTCAAGTTGTGGATATTGCACCCTCTTACAACCGTAATATTGTCATTCTACACTCAAATATTGTGTGCAACGACGACTCGAGTAAATCAAGTAAAAAAGCGGATATTTTTGTTTAGATTTTCTTTATTCTGCATCACTATGTTGCAGAATATATAGAGGATATTCACGAAAATTGGGTAAAATCTGGGAGCCCGCAACACTTTGGCTAGCAAGACCTCCTCTATTTATTTTGGCAATGATAATCTAATCTGACCTTCCTCTAACAAGAAATCAGTCAAACCAGATGATAAGCCGTATAGAAAAAGTTTTAAAACCCTTTTTGGGAGTCTTTTTGGCACAAAATGGGTGCATATTTTGAGGGCCCGCAGAGCACTCTCTTATTTAGAATGGCACAATCTGTTGCATTAGGGAATGCCGAGCCAATTGCCCTTTTCCCTAACAAACAGTCAAAGAAACCGATAACAGCCCATTTAGCCAAAAAGTGTTAATACCATTTAAAGTCCTTTTTGCGAGCTCTATTACACCGAGTGGGTGCATATTTTGTCGGGTCCACAGAGCACCAGTATGTTCAACTAGGCACCGTGTATAAATTGTCTTATTATCCAACAATTCCGCCTTTCTCTAACAAACAGTCAAAGAAACCGATAATAGCCAGCAAGAGAGTGTAGTAACTCCTTTCGGAGCTTGGTGTCACCACAAGGGTGCACAATGTTTCGCAATCCACCCACTACAATTTTCGAAAATAACGAACAGATTACAATCTCATCGAACAAGCAGTTTGAAAAACTAACAATTACGCATACTACAAGAAAATGCAAGTAAATGTAATTATTTGTTTGGTTGCGGTATGATTCGAATGAGTGCTGAAGGACGGTGGTTGATGGCAAGTTGACATTATAGATAAAGATGTTCAATACTCCTTAGTACACAGCGCTACAAAGCCTCCGCGTGAGCATTGGTGATTAAACGCCTTATCAAAGGACACAGTTACCGCTGGTCATAGTCGAACTGCCGGCCTTGTTTAACCATTTACCTAACGAATTGGCCGCATCCGCCCGCTAATTTAAAAATTAAGCAGTCGGAAAAAAAACATTTTTCAAAATTTTTTAACAAAACTACATCATGTGACCCCTCATTGGAAAGAGCTAAACGAGCTCGTTCCAATGAGGGGTCACATGATGTGGTTTTATTGCAATTTTTTAAAACATTTTAAAAATCAATAATTAATATAATGAATTTTGATGTCGTCTGCGTTGGGTAAAGGGTTAAAGTCCAATGCTCTAACCAGTATGCCATCACGCTCCTCACAAAACCTGTGCATATGTGCATATTTGTAGGTGAGGGTGGTGGTGGAGCACACAGAACTGCCAGGCTTAGCAATCACACTATCATTAATTTTAAGAATACCAAACTGATTAATAAGAAGTACTCAGAGAAACCGATAAGATTCCAGTGTGCAAAAACCTTTAATTGCCCATTTTTGGTAGATTTGTGGCACAAAATGAGTGCGTATTTTGGGGCCTGTAGAGCAGCACCTTGTTTAACAGTCCTTTCTGTCTAGTATTTTGAGAACAAAGAGACGATTATTTTTGCCTTCCAAAATCAGCCCGACAAACATATAATAGCATGTAAAGCATTGATATGTAAAAAATGATCTTTTGTGTCAACGTACACTTACCAAGAGTGGGGATGGGGCAACTACTACTTGAAAATTGTGTCTCAAAGGAAAATCTTGGATGCTTTTCATGATGCATCAGTGAGGGTCTTGTATATGAAAATGGAGAATAATGTAACGACCGTTGGTTGTCTCCCCATGCCGTTCAAATCCTTTGGTAAAGCGCTTTATCATATGACTCGTCCGTATTGTTCACTTTAGAACATTTGATATTTTGTTTTCATATTAATCAGTGATAAATAAAGCCTTTCGTCGATTTCATTGGTCAATTTCAAAACTAGACAATTTGATTGGCTGAACAAAATACAACTGGGCCATATTTTCATAATTTGCATAATTGACGTTGAATCTTTTCATTGGTCAATTTCAAATATGGACAGTTTGATTGGCTGAACAAAAAACAACGGGGTCACATTTGCATAATTTGAGTAGGGAGAATTTACGTTATCTGTCCTATTTAGGTTGGGTTATATTGCATTAACTCTTTACCTAGCATAACGACCAAAAAAGGCCAGTGCTATATGCGAACAATTTTCATTTTTTTGCTTCGAAAACATAGGTTATTACCCCTCATTGGAACGAGCACATCGTGCTCGTTCCAATGAGGGGGTCATAACCTATGTTTTCGAAGCAAAAAATAAAAGTTTTAGTTATATGATGATGTTTTTTTCAAGTGTCGTCTGCAACAGACGTTAGGTAAAGGGTTAAAAAGTCATACTAAGTCGTTAATTTGTGCATGTGTGTGTCATATGATAAATACAATATGAAATACGTGTTTTTCTTATATGATATTTATGAAACTCGTCCGAATTTTCCGTTTGGGGCTCGCCAGAGGCTCGCCCAAACGGAAAGTTCTTAGACTCGTTTCAAAAATATCATATGAGAAAAACACTCATTTCATATCTTCTATTTATCACCAATGCCCATGTGGGGGCACTGTAGCTCTGTGTACTAATGAGTACTGAACAACTATATCAATGATGTCCACTTGTCTTCAACCACCGTCCTTTAAAATAAGAACCCTCCTCGGACCGCATCGCAAACAAACAAATAATTACATTTTCTTGCATTTTTTTGCAGTATGCGTTATTATTAGTTTCTCAAACTGCTTGTTCGATGAGATTGTAACCGGTTCGTTATTCTCGAAATTTATAGCGCGTGGATTACTAAACCGTGTGCACTCTTGTGGTGGCACCAAGCTCCAAAGGGAATTACTACACTCTCTTGCTAGCTTATTATCGGTTTCTTTCACCACTTGTTAGAGGAAGGCGCAATTGTTGGATATTAAGAAAATATATACACGGTGCCCAGTTGAACATGGTGGTGTTCCGCGGACCCGACAAAATATGCACCCATGAACAGTAGGAGTCTTGCTTACGATAGTGGTGCTGTGCAATTCCCCCAAATTTTGTACCCATCTGGGGCCACAAAGCTCCCAGAAATGGTTCCGAAAATGTTTTTGCTATATAGACTATTATCAGTTTTTCTGGCTGTTTGTTAGAGAAAGAGGCAATCTGCTCGGTATTCTTAAATTTCATAGATGGTGCCTTCCGAAGCATGGTGGTGCTCTGCGGGACTCCCAAAATATGTACCCCTTTTGTGCTACTAGGCTCCCAAAAAGTGTTCTGTGAGTTTTTACTATACGGTCTATTATCGGTTCTGTTAGATTTCTTGTTAGGCCTTGTTAGATTTCTTGTTAGGGGAAGGGTGAATTAACTCAGTATTCCCAAAATAAACAGTAGCTGTCTTGCTAGCCATAGTGATGATGTGCGGGCCTGCCAAATTTTGCACCCTTCTGGAACCAAAAAACTCCCAAAAATGGAACCAATATGTTTTTGCAATATGGGCTGTTACCATTTTTTCTGGCTGCTTGCTAGAGTAAGAGGCAATCTGCTCTGTATTCTCAAAATTCTAAGATGGTGACTTGAGAAGTACGCTGGTCGTCTGTCTGACCACTAAAATATGCACCCCTTTAGTGCCACAAGGCTCCCAAAAAAGGGTTCTGAGATTTTTTTCTATACGGTCTACACGGTCTGTCAGATTTCTTGTTAGAGGAAGGGTCAATTAGTTGGGTATTCCCAAAATAAACAGTGAGCGACCTTCTAACCATGGTGGTGCTGTGCTGTGCGCCCCCCCCCCCCCCCCCCCCCATCAAAAAAAAATTGCACCCTTCTGGGGCCACAAGACCCCCAAACATGTTACCGAAATGTTTCTGCTTAATGAGCTATTAGGATTATTTATGGCTGATTGTTAGAGAAAGGGACAATCTGCTCGGTATTCTCAAAATTTATAAATGGTGCCTTGGGAAGCATGGTGGTCCTTTTGGCTCCCAAAAAGGGTTCTCATACTTTTTTCTGTAAGGCATATTAATGCTTTCTCCAACTACTTGTTGGAGAGGAGGTCAATCAGCTGAATATTCCAAACATTTATAGACTGTGCCTTGTTGTTGAAAGTGGTGTTCTGTGGGACCCCAAACTTTTTGAATCATTCTGGGGACAGAAATCACCCAAAAGTGGTACCGACAGTTTCTTCCTACATGGGCTATTATCAACTTTTACGAGTGTTTTTTAGAAAAAGGGGCAATCGTCTCCGTATTCTCCAGATTTATAGATGGTGCCTTGGGAAGCATGTTGGTGCTCTGCGGGCCCCCTGAAATAGCCATCTCTTTTTGCGACAAGGCTCCCAAAAAGGGTTATGTCATTTTTACTACACAGTTTATTATCGGTTTGTGAGAAATCTTGTCAGAGAAAGGGTCAATTAGTTCGGTACTCCCAAAATAAACAGACATTAAACCCTTCTGGGACCACAAAGCTCCCAAAAATGGTAGGGAACTGTTTTTGGTACGTAAGCTATTATCAGCTTTTCTGGCTGTTTGTTTGCGAAGGCAATCTGCGTGGTATTCTACAAATATATAGACGGTGCCTTGGGAAATATGGTGGTGCTCTGTGCACCTCCCCCCCCCCCCCCAAAAAAAAACAATAAAAAATATACATCCCTTTAGTGCAACAATGCTCCCAAAAAGGGTTCTCACACTTTTTGCTCTAACGGGTATTATTGTTTTCTCGAACTATTTGTTGGAGGAATGGTCAATCAACTCAATATTCCAGACATTTCTGTGCCTTGCTGAACAAGGTGATGCACTGCAGGTCCCCCAAATATGCACTCTTTTGGCGCCACAAAGTTCCCAAAAAAGGGTACTTACACTTTATTCCTCTATGGGAAATTATCGGTTTCTGTTTCTGCTTATTAGAGAAGGGTCAATTGACTTAGTGTTCTCAAACTAAATAAAGAGAGTCTAGCTGAGCAACCTGGTGCCCTGTGGGCCCCCAAGATTTTCCAGCCTTTTGGGGCCAGAAAGCTCCCAAAAATGGTACCGAATTTTTCTTGCTGTACAAGCTATTATCAGTTTTTCTCAGCGTTAGTTAGAGAAAGGGGCAATCTGCTCCCTATTCTCCAAATTTATAGATCGTGCCTTGGGAAGCATGGTGGTGCTCAGCGGGCCCCCCACACCGTGCACCCGTTTTGTGCCACAAGGCTCCAAAAACGGTTCTGAGGTTTTTTGCTCTTTGCTCTATTATCGGTTTGTCTGATTTCTTGTTAGAGGAAGGGTCAATTAGCTCTGAATTTCCAAAATAAATAGGTGTCTTACTAACCACAGTGGTGCTGTGCAGGCCCCAACTTTTCCACCATTCCGGGTCCACAAAGCTCCCAAAAATGGAAGGAAAATGATTTTGCTATATGGGTATTGTTTTCTGGCTGTTTGTTAGCGAAAGGAGCAAGCTGCTTGGTATTCTTCAAATTTTTAGTTTTGAAACTACTTGTTGGAAGAAGGGTCAGTTGGTTCAGTATTCCAAACATTTATAAACCGTGCCTTGCTGACCAAAGTGCTACTCTATGGTACCTCCAAATTTTGCATCCTTTTCGGGCCACAAAGCTCCCCAAAGTGGTACCGAATTTATCGACCTATATGGGCTATTATCAGTTTTTCCGAGTGTTTGTTTGAGAAAGGGGCAATCTGCTCCGATATCTCCAAAGTTATAGATAGTGCCTTGCAAAGCATGGTGCTGCTCTGTGGGCCTCCCCAAATATTCACCCTTTTGTGGCACAAGGTTTCCAAACAGGGTTCTGTCATTTTTTGCTATAAAGCCTGTTATCGGTTTGTCTGAGGTCTCGTTAGAGAAAGGGTCAATTAGCTCGGTTATCCCAAAATAAACAGTGGGTGTCTTGCTAATCACGGCGCTGCTGTTTGCCTCCCCCCCCCCCCCCCCACCAATTTTGCACCCTTCTGGGTACACAAAGCTACCAAAAATGGAAGGATAATGTTTTTGCTATATAGGCTATTTTCAGTTTTTTCTTGGCTGTTTGTTAGCGAAAGGGGCAATCTGCTTGGTATTCTCCAGATTTATAGATGGTGCGTCTGGAAGTATGGTGATGCTCTGCCCCCCCCCCCCCCCCAAAAAAAAATAAAATATGCACCCCCTTTTTGCCATATGGCTCCCAAAAAGGGTTCAGTGATTTTTTTGCTTTTCGCTCTATTATCGGTTTGTATGAAATCTTGTTGGAGAAAGGGTCGGTAATCCCAAAATAATGAGTAGGTGGCTAGCTAAACACAGTGGTTCTGTGCGCCCCCCCCCCCCCCCCAAATTTTGCAACCTTCTGAGTCCATAAAACATCCCAAAAAATAAAGGGAAATGTATTTGTTATATGGGCTATTATCAGTTTTTCTGGCTGTTTATTAGAGGAAGGGGCAATCTGCTTGGTATTCTCAAAATTTATAGAGGGTGCCTTGGGAAGCATGGTGGTGCTCTGCGGGCTAAAGGGGTCCCAAAAAGGGTTCTCTCATTTTTTGCTCTACAGTCTGTTATCGGCTGGTGGGAGATCTTGTAAGAGAAAGGGTCAATTACCTCGGTATTCCCGAAATAAACAGTTGGTGTTTTGCTAACCACAGTGGTTCTGTGCGGACCCCCAAATTTTGCACCCTTTTGGATCTATCATCCCCAAAAAAGGAAGTGAAATGTCAGTCTTTCTGACGGTTTGTTAGCGAAAGAGGCAATCTGCTTGGTATTCTCCAAATGTATAGATGGTGCCTTGGGAAGCATTGTGGTGCTCCACGGGCCCCCAAAATATGCACCCGTTTTGTGCCACAAGGCTCCCAAAAAGGGTTCTGTCATTTTTTGATTTAGAGTCTATTATCGGTTTGTGTGAAATATTGTTAGAGAAAGAGTCAGTCAGCTCGGTATTCCCGAAATAAACAATAGAGGTGTCTTGCTAACCACGGTGGTTCTGTGCGGGCCCCCTAAATTTTGCACCCTTCTGGGTCTACAAAGCATCCCAAAAAAGGAAGTGATATGTTTTTGTTATATCGGCTATTATCAGTCTTTCTGATTGTTTGTTAGCGAAAGGGGTATTCTGCTTGGTGTTGTCCAAATTTATAGATGGTGCATTAGGAAGCATTGTGGTGTTCTGCGCCCTCCCCCCCCTCCTCCCCCCACCCCCCCCCCCCCCCCAAAAAAAAAAATATGCACTTGTTTTCTGCCGCAAGGCTCCCAAAAAGTGTTCCCTCAATTTTTGCTTTACGGTCTATTAGTTGCTTGTGTAAAATCTTGTTAGAGAAAGTGTCAATTAGCTCGGTATTCCCGAAATAAAGAGTAGGCGTCTTGCTAACCACAGTGGTTCTGTGCCCCCCCCCCCCCCCGACATTTTGCAGCCTTCCGGGCCCACAAAGCATCCCTAAAATGGAAGGGAAATATTTTTGTTATATGGGTTATTATAAGTTTTTCTGGTTATTTGTTAGCGAAAGGGGCAATGTGCTTGGTATTCTCCAAATTTATACATGGTGCATTGGGAAGTATAGTGGTGCTCTGTGGGCCCCCAAAATATGCACCCCTTTTGTGCCATAAGGCTCCCAAAAAGGGTTCTGTCATTTTTTGCTTTTGTGTCTATCATCGGTTTGTGTGAAATCTTGTTAAAGAAAGGGTAGATTAGCTCGGTATTCCAAAAATAAACAGTAGGCGTCTTGCTAACCAGACAGGTTCTGTGCGCCCCCCCCCCCCCCCCCCCCTGCTGCGTTTACAAAGCATCCGAAAAAAGGAAGGCAAATGTTTTTGTTATATGGGCTATTATCTGTTTTTCTGACTGTTTGTTAGCGGAAGGGGCAATCTACTTGGTATTCTCCAAATTTATAGATGATGCCTTGGGAAGCATGGTGGTGCTCTGCGGGTCCCCCAAAATATGCACCTCTTTTGTGTCATAAGGCTCTAAAAAGGGGTTCTGTCGTTTTTTGATTTACAATCTATTATCCGTTTGTTTGAAATCTTGTTAGAGAAAGGGTCAATTATCTCGGTATTCCCGAAATAAACAGTAGGTGTCTTGCCAACCAACAGTTATCAAATGAATCACATACATGGAGAATTGTTATTAGATAAATATATATTAGAATGGCTGACATGACATACCAACCTGCCCTCCATACCTCCCTGCCAGCTGATTACTGCGGAGGGACATACAGACGGACATGAGACGGACGCAGGACAACTAGCATTTAATAGTCATCAGATGAATTATATTAGGGAAATCAATAAACAAAAATATATATATATACATATATTATAATGGCTGGCATGCCAGCTTGCCCTCTCTGCCACCAGGTTATATGGTCTCTGGTCCCAGCTTTAAAACACAGGGATCTTTTTTGGGAGGTGGCCTCGACGAGAATCGATCCCGGGTCTACGACCGCCAATCGCCTGGCCATAAATGCTTTGCCACCATACCAGCTGAGCCAGCGACAACTTCCCCTGAAAGGCGGCAACTGACTCAGCCAGTATGTTAGTTTATAAAGTTGACATTTCTAAGGAAAAGTGTGTGTCGGTTGGGGGGTCCCTCCAATGCCCCGTGGTCCAGGCTCTGTTAGTAATTACTTACCGATGCATCTTCATTTTGTCCTTCACACTGTTTTAGGCAGCTGAAGTAACAATGTACATTTTTTCCTTCACCGTGTGGCTTACACGACCTGGCACAAATCACTCGACCATTGCACACATGACGTCTTTGGGCGCGTTTCCACGAAATTCTGACCCTAATGTAAATACCCCACGCATCAGCAATTGCAATAGCTGCAAGGAGCAGGATGGCCACGTAGAATAGTTTCATACTTTTCTCTTATTCTCTGAGCTATCAAACCTAAAATTATGAGTGAAAAGTTAAATCATATGATAAATGTGTCGTCCCACCTAAGGCTGTAATAAAATAATTCCTACACGTTCATCCCCGTCCGCCCCTATTTTTATAAACCCTTCCCAATATTTTTTAACATTTTAAAAATATTTATCATATAGTCTCCCTGGATAACCACTAGAAAATTACCCTTATAATAATTTTTCATTTGTTGATAATTCCAACCCTTTACATCATTTCTTGGGAAGCTCTCAGGGAGAGCTTCCCAAAAAATGATGTCAAGTGTTGGAATTATCAACTGAGTGAAATGTGATCAAACTTTTCTTGTGGCAATCCTACAATGTATTTCGGCTTGTACTGTGTATATGACCCATGTACCCTTTGTAGCCATTCATGGAGTCTTGTTACTCAATTTTATTCCCATTTAAAGGAGTAATCTGTTGTTATAAGTTTTAGACCATACACCCCACCCCCATATCCAGCCCACCAGTTCCTAGGGCTGTTCTAGATTATCCAGTCTCCGGATGAAATAAAAAAAATCAAAAATAAAATTCACTCGCCCTCCCCAGTTTGAAAAAATGTACGAATTTCTTTATTAGATTAAACATATTTTATTTGTTTATAATCAACAAAAAGGATTGGATAACAAGTGCCCAGCACTTAGATTATATCCTTTCCTTGAAATACGTTTACAATTACAAATTATGACATGTTTACAAGTAGTTACATGAATTTATATGTAATACCGAAACAAAACGTATGTATATATTGAAACAATTTTGTGTATGTACAAAGTTAGAGAAGAAAGCTGATGGGTACTCAACTTTGCAAGAGACAGAACAAAGAAGTGAGGGGATGGGTGGGGGGATGAAATACAACACTACAACACTGCGGCTTTGGTCAACAAGCCTATGGGCCACATTTCGGCACCACCGCGACTCCACACCACTACTATTGCCAGGACAGACAGGACAAACAAGCAAATAGAAGTGAGCCATGTGTGAGGTAAACAGAGATGACCACTGACTTTAAAGATCAACAGAATAGGAAAAGGATGCTTTTAGACTTCTGTGCTCATCTAGCGGTCCAGTCTTAAAACCACTTCGTGGCTTTTATGAAATTTTGAACACTGCGAAAAAGGTGAATATTGACGGAATCCGGTAAGTTTGGAATACCATAAAGAAGATCATTGGCCGTTCTTATTGGCAGATGCACAAGATTTCTCTGTAGGACAAGTCTTTCGTCTGAGTAGTTACTGCAGTTGAAGAAATAATGGTTCGCGTCTTCGGTCTCATAACCACATGAACAGTAGGTGTATTTTGAATATAGTTAGAGTATTTATCAAAATTTAGGTCGCTACAGGAATTTCGCAGCTTGCAGTGTATTATATTAACCGCCCTACCGCCATTGTTGAAGTACTAAGGTGGTCTACACACGCCTGTATTGAAATATTTAACAAAGTTATTCAGTGAATTAAACTGTCTAACTTCTAGAGGTAGTGCATTCCAGTCGGAAATGCAAGAAGGAATAAATGACCGCTTAAATACTTCCGTGTGTGTAAGTGGTAGTTGGAAATTGGAATGGAACCGGGTGCTATCGGGGAAATGTCCTCAAACGTTCGGGGTAATAAGTCCGATAGGTATCTGGGGGCCTGGTTATTTACAATTTTGAAAAATGTGATCATTTTGTGGAGATGGCGTCTATGTCTAAGGGTTTCCCAGCCAAGTTCTGGAAGTAGAGTAGATACTGGGGCAGATCTCGTTAGACCGGATATTATTCTAGCTGCATCGGCGTGGATTCTATCCAATTTTGAAAGTAGGTAATCCGGTGCACCAGCCCATACCACATCCGCATATTCTAAAATAGGGAGTATAAATGATTTATACAGAATTTCAAGGCTTTTTCTACAAAGGATATACTTAAGTTTTATTAGCTGGGATAGCCTGGCGTTGGCCTTTTTACATAGTCTATTAATTTGGCTATGCCAGTTTAAGTCCCCCTGTAAGGTCAGGCCGAGGTGGGTGTGTGACATTGCGAGTTCAAGTGGCGTCTCACCAAACATTACAGCATTACTTAGGTTAACATGTTTCTTGGAGAATAGAACAATTTCGGTTTTTGAAGAGTTAAACGTAACTAACCATGTATTTGCCCATTCGGAAATGGATTTGGGGTTTTCATTGGACTTTGTAGCAATGCCATCCGGTTCGTGCCCACTTTCTGTTAAGCTTGTATCATCCGCAAATAATCGACACACGTCCGGTGAATCTAGATTTTCAGAAATGGCATTGATGTATATCAAAAAAGGAAAGGACCCAAGACAGAACCCCGTGGAACACCACAATTAACAGGTAAGTACTCGGAGGAAATTGAGTTACAAGTTACCCTTCGTTTACGATCAGACAAATAGCTGCTGGTCCACCGTTTTGACTCAGTTTATAAATTAGTCCTTCGTGCCAGACTCTATCAAATGCTTTTGATATATCAGAGAATGCTCCAAGAGAAAACTGGTTCCTATCAAAGGCCAAGCAGAGATTATGATATATTTCGATGAGTTGGTAAACGGTGCTATGCTGGGGCAGGAAACCGGACTGATATTTAAAAAATAAATTATTAGCACAACAATGTTCGTACATTTGGTTAAAAACAATCCTCTCCATAACTTTACTGACACAGATAAGAAGAGAGACTGGTATGTAGTTATTAGGATCATGGGCATCTCCCTTTTTAAAAATAGGCACGACTGTTTCCAGCTTCCATTCTGATGGGTAGACACGTAAGGAGAATGAGAGCCTAAATAATTGAACCAATGGCTTGTATATTGTGGTTTTGGTTTCTTTTAGCATACGGTTGCTAATATCGTCGTGTCCAGTTGCTTTTTGGTATCTAGATTGCTAAGAATCCGAATCACTTCGTCTTCGGAAAAGTCAATTTCAGACAGGCTCTCAGAACATTTTGGTCTGAAATCAGGTAAGCTATGTCCATCGTCATTTATTTTAATATTTGATAGAAATGTTTTATTAAGCAGATTGGCTTTGTCCTTGTTATCTGTTATCATAACTGTGCTGCCTGCATCATCTTTGTGGTTTAGAAAGGGGACAGAAGGCTTACTCGCAAAATTATTCAGTAACTGTTTGACAGTGTGCCAAAAGACTTTAGGGTTTCTACTCACTGCAAGTGAAGTATCTAGATTTGAAAAATAAGTAGATTTAGCCTTCCTTTTCATAATATTTACTTTGTTACGGGCATGTTTATATTTTTCAATTATTGAGTTTCGGTCTTTCAAAGCTCGTTTCCCAAGACGATCTCTCTGACGAGTTTCACGGCTAAGAGCCGAGTCAAACCAGGGTTTATCATTAGGACGAATGACTACCCTTTGAGATGGAATACATTCTGTGGCAATATCAAAAAAAAAAATTGTTGTAAATTTGTGGTATGACGCATCAAGTGTAGCAGTGTCGGAAATAAAAGACCAATCTATTTCGGATATCAGAGTGTTCATTTTGGGGAAATCGGCCCTGTTGTAATTCCAGATCTGTCGAATTTTCGTTTCGTTCTGTGTTATGTCAGTCTATAAAGCTCCTGATACAGCCTTATGGTCGGAGACACCAAGTTCGTGGACTTCTGAGTTTAAAACCACAACACCATCACTTACTATTATAGAGTCCAATAAAGTACTTGAGGTTGGTGTCACACGAGTCGGTTCTTTGATGGCGTTATGGAGGTTGTAATAATTTATAATTTCATTTAAACGACTAGAAGGGTTAAGAAGGTCTCTATTCAAATAACCGGTGATTATCTGGGACGGGTTTATACTGAGTGAGTCTTCTATGGCGCCTTCCAGCTTCTCCCAGTATTCGTTACTAGAGAATTGAACCGATCGATATGCTAAACAGAGCAAGAACTTGCGTTTTGAGGTAATCTCAAACCATAAGACCGACTGGTCAAATTCTAGTTCCGGTACACTTTGGCATATATTTCATTTGAGAAATAAACCGCGACACCGCCACCGTGTTGGTTCCTGTCCTTTCTGACTGGTGGGAGGTAACCCGGGATTAGCATATTGTCGGAATTAAAACTGGGATCGAGGTGCGTTTCGGTGAAGCAGATTATATCAAAATCGTCTACATCATCTATAATATAAATTATTTCTGATGCTTGTGATATTATAAATGAGTACAGAAATACTGGTTATATCTACTGATTCAGTTCTGGATGCCCCAGGGTTAACTTCAATGTCCCCAGACAGGAGAATGATACCAAGGATGACATACAGAGCCAATGAGAGACGGAGTTTAACGGTGCGGATCTTCACAGAGTGCTGAGTTCCAATCGGTTGTCTGGTCACACAGTACCTACACACGAAAAAATTATAACGAAGTCCGATTGCCGACGTGTGCTGCTCTATGTTAATACCCATGATTAGGGGCTAAGTGACAGGTGGAGAGAGGGTATCAGCGCACCGTGGAGTGCGGTTAGTGTTTTTGGTATAGAATTTCTTTATTGCGGCCTAATATGGAGAACCGGTAAAATTCTCTGTGCGGGATTTTATTCTGAAATGGAATTCCCTTTTGACATATGATTCTTATCATATTGTTAACTGTTTTTATCTTACAATCAACATGTATTTTGTCTGTATTAACTCCGCAACTGTCGCATATCCGCCCCCCCCCCCCCCCCTGATACAGATGTTTGTATCAGGGGGTCGGATACAAACACGTTCCTTTCGCGTGAGTTCCTTTTTTTTTCTTTTTGTTCATCCGTACGAATGAATAGTTCGTTATATATTCGTCTACATTCTTGACTTATCCCCAATATATTGTAAGATAAAATGATTATTACCATTATGTGGATGTACAAAATATGTACCCGGGTCTCGCTCCGGGTTCTAAGGGTAGATCACGACTCGTCTTCGACTCGTCGTGATCTGCCCTAAGAACCCGGAGCTCGACTCGCATACATATTTTGTACATCCACATAATGGTAATAATCTTTATTGAATAGCTCCAAACCCTATGGCGCTCTGCGTGGCATTGAAGACTTATTGCAGATTATTTTTGTTATCAAGATGTACAATCCGCTGACCTCTATAAAACGCGCCATTCAAACTTCCACACCCTCTTCCCAAGATGGCGTCAAATCAATCAACGCTGTAATACGCGATTATACGGAAGCCTATTAGCTTCACGTCGTTTTTAGTTATTAAATTGTAACTACAATTTAATAAATTGTAACTACAATTTAGCTAAATTGTAGTTACAATTTAATAAATTGTAGTTACAATCTAGCTAAATTGTACTTACAATTTAATAAATTGTAACTACAATTTAGCTAAATTGTAGTTACAATTTAATAAATTGTAGTTACAATTTAGCTAAATAGGACTTACAATTTAATAAATTGTAACTACAATTTAGCTAAATTGTAGTTACAATTTAATAAATTGTAGTTACAATTTAGCTAAATTGTACTTACAATTTAATAAATTGTAACTACAATTTAGCTAAATTGTACCTACAATTTAATAAATTGTAGCTACAATTTAGCGCCTGTACTTTTATTGGTCAAGCTAAATTGTAGCTGCAATTTAACTGGCCAATCGGGTTCGTTGTTTTGTTTTCGCTGAAAATGGTCTGAATAATCTCTTTCTTTGAGATGTTTCACACATTCTGCCGATTGAGTCAGTCACGGCAACAAAATCTAACAACAGAAATGGGAAAATAAAATCATCATCATTTTATTATAAATATAATTAATTTTATTTTGGTTATCATTGGGCATAAATTGAGTTACAATTTAGCTAAATTGTACTTACAATTTAATAAATTGTAACTACAATTTAGCTAAATTGTAGTTACAATTTAGCGCCTGTGCTTTCATTAGTGATACTAAATTGTAGCTGCAATTTAAGTGGCCAATCGGTGGCATTCGCACGTACCATGGCTCTCTACTCAATCCTGCATTTACACTTGAAATAGTCGAAAATCCTCACTTTGAGGGGCAAATATTAGGAGTTTAAAACAGTATCAGTCGGCGAGTTTTTATAGAATTTTAGAGGATTGTAATGGGAATGAGAGGGTGGGTGTTAAATCTAAAAGCTTATTTGACAGGCTAAATAAGAAAGAGGCGTCCGCTCTTGAACGTTATCGTGGTGGTTCGCTTGGGGTCACTGTTGTTTAGGGCTAGATAGAAATCACTAGAACTGCGGGGGGGGGGGGGGCATTAAAAAGAGTGTTAGATAGAAAGGGATTGTAATATGTGTAGCCTAGGAAACACGGAAGCCGTGGCATTTTTGGGCGATAGCTTGAAATTGGCTCACTATCATAACACTCAGACCGGCAGGATTTAGGTGTTATAGTACCGGTAGTGAGAAAAATTGCGTCCCAAAGAGGGTAAGCGTTTTGAGGATGTTTCCCGACCCGGAAAAATTTCAATCTTTGAAGGCACACCCAGCTCCAAAAAATGCTTGAACATTTGTAAAGGAAAACCAACATTCTCAATTGGTAAATTATGATAGCATGGAGGTCATCCTCAATTTGAGTTAATTCCATGAGGATACTGTTATGATCAATTTAGGGGTAGTGATGAATCAATGATACACGGCTTGACTTTTGTGCTCGAGGCTCTGAGCTCAAGCTCGTTATGCCATAAGAGCGACCCTCATTGTATAATGGACAAGGCATTTCATCCCAGTGCACACATTGGGCACGATGACTCTGTGTATGGACGTATATAAACCGCTATCGACTTACTTCTGTTGTCAATTGCTCCAACCCTGCCTATGCTGCAGGGTGGAGTTATGATGTTGGGTAGCTGGTAGGTGTTCATCGTTACAAGGTGGTTCTTTCTGGGTACTCTGGCTTCCTCCATCCGTAAACCTGTCACCGACATAACACAACACTGGTCGTTGAAAGTGTCATGAAACCAAAATAACTAATTAGGCCTAACAAAAATAACCTTCACGTCACTTATGGGGTTTGTAGTTGTTTTATGAATGTGCTGGTTGCATGCTGAGGGAATAAAGCCAAGATATTTCAAATCATGGGAGTAGATTTTGGCGCCGAGTGCTTTAGCTCGGATCGAATCCATAAATCGGGGATGTATGTGACTAAGGTGTAATATCATGAACTCGCCGGGCAAAACCAAGATATCTGCATTTGGTCAGCAGGCGGGGCACACGGGGTAAACAAACAATTTATGCAATTTTTTATTATTGTTCTTGAAGGCAGAACTTTTTGAAGTTTTTGTTTTAAAAGCAACCATTTTCAACTTTGTACAATTATGACTGTACCTCACCGCCCATTGTGCACGCCCGTCTCCCTACATATCTTCTATGTTATCAAACAAAGTCGTACACAAAACCTTTCCACCAATTGTTTAGGAATGGCCAGACTGGCAAACGCCCAGGGTTTCAATAATTTAAGGGGGTCCCACATTTCACACGGAATTGTGCAAAACGATAACATTCTCTCAACAAAACGATAACATTCTCTCAAATATGCAACATGAATCGCGTGAAACGATGTTTTTGAGAGGTTCAAGTGCCAGGAAATGGCTCCTTTTCCTTTTGGATTAAACAAAATTTCTCCCTCGGGGCCACAACATGGTTGATCTTGTACATTACTTGAACCTACAGGCCCACGCAGATCGGCGCTACCTAGGGCCCTCTATTTCTTACGGCATGTGTTTTACCCCAATGATACACAATGACACCCAAGTTGCCAATGTTACCCAATAATACTCAATTTATGCCCAATGATAACCAAAATAAAAATAATTATATTTATAATAAAATGATGATGATTTTATTTTCCCATTTCTGTTGTTAGATTTTGTTGCCGTGACTGACTCAACCGGCGGAATGTGTGAAACATCTCAAAGAAAGAGATTATTCAGGCCATTTTCAGCGAAAACAAAACAACGAACCCGATTGGCTAGTTAAATTGCAGCTACAATTTAGCTTGACCAATAAAGGTACAGGCGCTAAATGGTAGTTACAATTTATTAAATTGTAAGTACAATTTAGCTAAATTGTAACTACAATTTATTAAATTGTAACTACAATTTAGCTAAATTGTAGTTACAATTTATTAAATTGTAAGTACAATTTAGCTAAATTGTAACTACAATTTATCAAATTGTAACTACAATTTAGCTAAATTGTAACTACAATTTATTAAATTGTAACTACAATTTAGCTAAATTGTAGTTACAATTTATTAAATTGTAGCTACAATTTAATAACTAAAAACGACGTGAAGCTAATAGGCTTCCGTACGATTACATGGTTCGACATTTGAACGTTTTTTGCCTGTAAACAAACCGAGCTGAATGTGTTTCAGGAAGAAAAACCGAAAAGAACACAATATAAATAACACATAAATCAATGAATAAATTACATTCTACAATTCTTCACTAAAACATAAGCTACGCAATTGATCTTAGCGATCGGTTTGATTCAGTTTATATTTATCTAATGCGTTATTTGTGAATACTCGATGTTTTTTCACATCCTTGTGAAGAGTTTGCATATTTCGTGTACTCATAGAATCGTTGAGGGAATGACATTGAGTTACAATAAAAAACACACCGTGTAATCGTGTATTATTATCAATTCATCGTGCACTACCTTCGTGTTAACCCTTTACCTAACATGAAAGGAGACGACACGTAGAAAAAAAATTCGTCGAGCTCGTTCCAATGAGGGGTCATAACCTATGTTTTTGAGACAAAAAATGAAAAAAATAGTGAAAACTAATTCGCGATTTTTGAGAATAGCGCTGGCCGGTTTTGGCCGTTACGTTGGGTAAAGTGTTAATACTAATTTACACGACCTGTAAGGGAGTAAAATACACTTGAAACAAAGTTTGTAAAGCGTAGCCGATTGTTAATGGCTATTTTAGTCATTAGCACCGCGGCCGGATATCATGCGCTGACGTTCTGCGCATGATGTTATTTCGTCTTCCTGGAAATCTGTCTACAGTTACTTAAATATAAAGCGTTCTGCCTTAAATTGTTTAATAAATGGTGTTTCACGTTGATTCTTTTCACGAAATAATATAAATACAAAAAAGGTCAACAATCGTTTTTATAATTTCCAAGTATTAATAATAATAATAATAATAATAATAATAATAATACTAATAATAATAATCTGAATGTAATAATAACATGATTTTTTCAAGGGTCGTTTGACTCCATTACTGTACCTCTATCTGTGATTAGTAGTCCCACACCCACTAGCGGCCCGAGGTGATAGCTGGGCTACTAATCACAGATACTGGCCCAGTAATGGAGCCAAACGCCCTCGAAAGTCATGCTATTGTAGTTCTTCCCACGGAGTAACAGCTTTCACTCCATGAAACGCCATGGCGTTTACCTTACACGAAAACTAATTACAACTTTCAAATCTCAGAACTTGTTTTTGTCAATAATAACTGAAATATGTTGCAAATATTCAATCTAAAATAAATGTGCACATCATCAACGTACATCAGTATATATTATAACTAATAGTATATACATATATATATATATATATAAATATATATATATATATATATATATATATATATATATATATATATATATATATATATATATATATATATATATATATATATATATATATATATATAAATATATTGTAAGTTACACGGCGTGCAGTTGGCTGATACATATAGATGGAATTCCGGCGTTCTGATTGGAAAAACTAATTTTGAGGAATAATAAAATTTAAAATCGATCCGAGATTTCGAGGTGTCGGGAAACTGAAAACATCCGAGAAATCGTTTATTTGTAGCAACTTCCACCCTGACCCACCTGCAACATGGCGGTGGTAGGGACACTTTTCTGTATTTGATCAATGCTCGTTCCAGCAATCCACTTGTATAGCCGTTAGTGGTATAATCACGTTTGAATAACCCATTACGAAAGTATCGTGCGCAACACGTCCAATTAACGTGTCACGTAAGAAGTCACCGTGATGTTTTGACATTTTGAGTTACTACGTACAATTAAAGGAATCTTCTGCTTTTGAAGCCACGTATTCCATTAACTGGTGATCTAACGTAACAACACTCTAAAATCAGTTAGTGTTGAAATTAACCCAAACCAACTGGGTTGAGTGAATATAAAGCCAATTGGGTTCATATTCACTCAACCTTGTTGTTTTGGTTCATTTTGAACCCAGCTGATTTTAGAGTGTAGATGACTCTTTGCTGGATCTCATCTTTTACATTACCTTATAATAAATGCGTATGGGGCCAGGAACTATTGGAAATACATTGTGTGTGGCTCAGTAGGTAGAGGTGCAGGCTGCAAGCCGAGAGGTCCTCGGTTCGAATCCCACCTGCGGTAACCGCGTTGTGTCCTTGGGCAAGACACTTCATCTCCACTGCCCGCGTGGGGGCACGATGACGCCGTGTACTAAGGCGTACTGCACGTCGATGGTATGCATGTCTTCAACAATCTAACCCTGCCTGTGCTGCAGTGCGGAGTTACGATGTTGGGGAGCTGGCAGCTGCTCGTCGTTGCTCGGTGGTTCTCTCCGGGTACTCCGGCTTCCTCCACCCGTAAAACTGCCACGGTCATGATTAGCCATTGTGCATAAATATGTGACCTTAAACATCAATAAAAATAAAAATAAAAAAAATAAAATACATTGTGTACGGTGTTCCTAATACAGAATAGTGTATCGGAGATATGAAGCTAGTGTATTGAAATATCGAGGGTCTCCACTAAAAAGTAAGCGAAATGAGTAGTATGTCTCGGGCTTTTCACCCTCAGGTTGCAGGACCTCGGTGCAGGACCTCGGAAGACCTCGGAAGTGACGTCATGTCACGTGACCTAGTGGCGCCATGTTGTGTTGTCATGGTAACCCGCGTGAGCGGCCATGTTGTGACGTCATCTCCATAGTGATACGTGGTGCGAGTGCGCATGAGCAGCGCGAGTTGTTAGGGTGATACGTGTTCCGTCGTCCATTTTGTGTACTGGAGGCCGCCATCTTGGTTTCTATGGTAGCACGTTATTGCTATGTTACCTAAGGCCTACAATAGGGCAGGGGTATGTTCGGAGGGTATGTTCGATTGAATCGGAGTATTTTCTGGAACGACTTCCCTGGATAATTACCACAAACAACCCGACAACTTGTATTATTTCGAATTCTTCCAGAATTCTCTGCTTCTATCTATATATGCAATAGTTATCGTTTATCTGCCCATGTTCCTTTATTCTAGAGTATACTCCAGTAGCGTAGAAGAGCCTATCAACTGGAACAGTTTACCTTATTATTGCTACATTTAGCAATTTCTGGTCTATTCTTGTCAGTTCTGACCCTATTCTAAGTACTCTTGTTGTTTCATTTACCTAGAATATAACTAACCAATCAGATTGCTTGATTTCCCATAATCTGTATGCAGGGTTATCTCCCTTGTGTATAATAAAAGACTGTATCCAATGGCCATATCCCATGGAATCCCATTTTTGCAAAACACCTGTGGCTATGGAATCCCTTTTTTGCCGTATGAGGCCATGAGGGCTATGTAAAAGCCCTCAATGAGTCCTCATTTATTATCCCTCATCCCCTCATTGAATTTTGAGGTTATGAGGACCTTGAAAAATCCCTCAATGAGGTATAATTCACTACGACTCTTAGCCTCATTTCAGTATTTAACAGGTACATCCCATGGAATCCCATTTTGGAAAAAGTCTGTGTGAAATTGGGTTTCCGTAAACAGCGTTCAAAGATTTTTGTACAGGATTCAGATACAAATTTTACCACAGCGCAACGTCGAGTAAATGTAGTACTCTCAATCTTACTAATTTGGCCAAAAAAGCACAGCGAGTCGATGGTGTACCTGACTCAAATGAAGTCAGGTGTACCATCGACTCGCTGTGCGTTTTAGAACCAGGGCGTCGAAAGCAATATCCGCCCAGGGACAGTTTGTTCGAAGAGGTCTAAACAGTCCGGGAAACATATTTGAGGTCTCAAATGACGAACTTCCCCTTGATTTCCCACCGCAGACTACTCGATTTGACAATAGCATGAGGTGGTAACCGACGGTGGTAACCAACTTTCTACCATTTGTCCAAGCGTCTTAACGAAGGCTCCATGTTTAAGTTTAACAGGGCACGCCCGCCCGGTGCAACGAGTGAGCTGCAACAACGCTGGGTCCAGGGGTTACTATCCCACTCTTCCCGCACTATCGACGGTCCTGTTTAGTACACGGTGTCTCCGTTCTTCAACTTTGGCAATCGAGATTGCGTGTCTTGCCCAAGGACACAAGGCACTGGTCTGGCTCGAAATGTCGAACTTTCGACCTGAAGTCTAATGCGTTAACTAACGCGCACAGTTGAAACATTAACACAAACATTGTACGTGATGCCACTCAAAGGCAAATCTTCTCCACTGATGCCACCGTAAACGTTTTGCAGCCAACCCCATCATAAGTCTGAAACGACATGGTTGGGGGAATATGATCACATACTGACAGGAGCCACCTGATTGGGTTAACGATACTAAATATTTCCCCTTGGTGACCACTATTGATGTTTGTGTGAAAAATGGGATCGCATCACTTAAAGTTTGACTTCCAAGCAAGAAGAACTCCTCGGACAATATTTTGTCAAAAAACTAAAAACACCAGAGTCTATTCAAAAGGCTGAGAGAGAAATTTGATCAGAAAGTTGAGCATAGGTCACACGTAGAATTTCTCTGAAAAAAATTCAACAAGATGTACAAATATTTAATTTAATACAAAGCAAATCAGGCAATCCACTTCTACTTCTTTCTGAAATGGTTGGCAGTCGAGTTACAGTAATTAAATAAAATGCGGCAACAACTTTTCCAGAATACTGTATCGTCCCTTGAATGAAACAAGACGCCATCTGCAATGATAGTGCATTGCAGATGGTACCTTCTTCCATTCAAGGAGTGATATATCTCATGGTGCTTTGTTTAGGAAATAACCCCATTTCTAATTTTCAAGTTGGATAAAACTTCCATTAATGATATAGCTGAGCAATTGCAATTCAAGTGCAGTGGCGGGGAAACAGAGTAAGATGAGGTGTGTGTGTGTGTGTGTGTGTGTGTGTGTGTGTGTGTGTGTGTGTGTGTGTGTGTGGATGGGGTGGGGGGCTAAATTTTTCAGATCATATATTTTGCCCCACCCCCACTTTTGATCAATATCAGTCACCCATGGACGTTTTAATCAACATTTAATTATTGTTATTATTTAACTTTTGACATAGCACGAATGTTGGACGTCACTTGCCAAAACATTCTGGAATAACTGATAATTTTAATGTTTTGCCTCAGAAACATAATTTATGACCAATCGTTGGAAAGAGTCAAACTAGAACTTTCCAACGATTGGTTGTAAGTCATTTATGAGGCAAAAATTGAAAAAGTAATGAGTACTGGTTAATATTGCACTAAGGATTGATTGTTACACAACTGACTGGTTGCCATTATTAACAATCAGTATTGTAATAATCAATCAGTATTGTAATAATCAATCAGTGATGTAATAATCAATCTGTAGTGTAATATTAACCAGTAGTTTAATAATAATCAACCAGTAGTGATAATGCATTGTTCCTATATCTCGATAAATTCTAATTGATCAGAATGCCTAGGACAAATAGTCATGGCAATGGGCGCGCCCAATATCCAAGGTATATGAGAATGTGCAACACCCACGGTATAAGTGCACGCGAAACATCGGGAGGTATATGGTTTAACTGGCAGAGTGCTGGAAGCCCATATTATCGTCCGACTGTTGAGAAACAAATCTGGTTATTTGTGATTCAAAACTTAGTGTGGATTAAATTGCACAATTGCACACCCGAAGCTCAACCAAACCCATCCACAGTAATCACCTTAAATCCTTGTTAACCCTTTACCTAACATGAAAAGCAGACGACACTTGCAAACAAAATTCTTGAATAACTATTTTTTTTTCATTTTTTGTCTCAAAAACATAGGTTATGACACCTCGTTGGAACGAGCCCGACGAGCTCGTTCCAACGAGGTTTCATAACCTATGTTTTTGAGACAAAAAATGAAAATATTTTGAAAATTAATTGGCGATTTTTGAGAATAGCGCTGGCCGGTTTTGGCCGTTACGTTGGGTAAAGGGTTAATGTTAGATTGGAATCACCTGTCTTTCCATCCAAAACTTACTTAATTTGGACTATGAGAAAATTTGTTAACGTCTCAAAAGCTACTTCTAAAACAATGTTTCCAACAACTTGGTTGTGCTCTAACTTTTTAAATTGGGCGTAAACCCTCTTCTGTTTTGCAAGATCCGAATTGCTGTTTACCACTCACAGGCCACGTTCTTTTGACCATTAAAAGAATTCAGTTTACTCCGGATCTTGAAATAACTGGCCAGCTGTCATGAAATGATAATAGCATCTTTAAAACAGTCACTCTGTTTTGCCCGCCTTGCATACACTGTACCCTCTTATTGAAAGAGGGACCGTGTCTCCCTTTCATTTGGAAAACAATAACCGGTCGAACTGAAACAGAAGTTGTGGATGCCCCCTCCCTCCTCCAAGGAAAACGTGAACGCCACCCCTTAACCCTTTGAAGGAGAGCGGACATTTTCCGGCCAGGAACATGATACGTCATAGCGTCATTAAATAGGATGGCTGTTCAGTAAATGTGTGGGGTAGACTAATGAATATTTTCAACGTGCAGCCCTGAGGCTGCATGTTGAAAATATTGATTGTTCTACCCTAAACAATGAATACAGACTCTTCTAATGCTGCCACGGAACTGGCATGGAAGATACAGCTATAGAGTTCAAAGGGTTAAGAAGCATGAGCACCACTCCAGGAAGTACACAGTCTCTTGGAATATCCTTCAAGGTGGCCAACCAGGCCGAAAAGGTTATGCATTTCGATATAGCGACTAAAGCGGGGTACAGTGAGGGAGATCTTTTGCAATTCGTCAGGGGGGAATATTGAAAATTATAAATGCAGACCAAGAGACCAGAAATTCAATTCCCGGAAGATTACACATTATCACCTATGAGTTGCCCTGAAAACTCTTTGTGGTGACATCGGACCCGACATCATATGTCTGAGGTACCGTAGCCGACCTCTAACAAGCACGGCATTACCATACATGATTGGCTAAGTTTGAATTTGTGCTAATCTTTCTGTGGTGGTATAGCCATAGATGCTGAAAGTGACCATAAACATCAGTACTTACGCACCGTGAAAATACGTGCCGTCACCATATTGAACAAAATATCGAAAAATTCTTTAGACTTTCTTTACTGTGCTTCACATGATATCAAAATTTATTGTTTTATTTCTTGTATTTTAAAGCACTTCGCACCGATTGTCCACATGGGGGCACGATGACGCCGTGTACTAAGGCGTACTGCAGTCTAACCCTGCCTGTGCTGCAGAACGGGGTAACGATGTTGTTGAGCTGGCAGCTGCTCGTCGTTGCCCGGTGGTTCTCTCCGGGTACTCCGGCTTCCTCCACCCATAAAACTGTCACGGTCATGATTAGTCATTGTGCATAAGTATGTGACCTTAAAACACCAATAAATAAATAAATAAATATTGTATTTTAATTTTTTTTTCAAAAAAATTCTAACAAAACTATATCATTTGACCCCTCATTGGAACGAGCACGACGAGCTCGTTCCAATGAGAGGTCGCAGAATATGGTTTTGTTAAAATGTTTTGAAATTTTGGGTTAAAAATCAATAAGGTGTATCAAAACTATAATTTGAGCTACCCGAAAAAAATTGGAAACTTTGTAGAAAATTATTCTTTTTCGAGGAATGTTATTACACGGCTGGTTAAGTTTATTAAATTACTGATTATTACACTACTGGTTGATTTCTATTGGATTTTTGGTTGATTATTACACAACTGGTTGATTTTTATTACATAACTGGTTAATATTACACTTCAAATTGACTATTACACCTCTGGTTGTTACAGTCCCCTGCTCTCTCCATTCTTCCGTCACCATGTTCAAGTGCATAAAGGTTCAGTTGCATGGCATACAATCTTTATCGCCGCAGGATACACATTTTGTGAACCATGGCGCGCAATCCAAGACACATAAATTTATGTAAAGGTGGAGTACCCACAGAAGCAAATCATGCTCAAGTCCCGTCTGATAAAATATTCATTGAAGGCTTGCCTTGAAGATATGTTGCTGGAACAATAGTCTATTACAACGATAGATTGTAATAGAAACTGGCGAGCTGGAATTAGGTCCAAGAGTTCTTTCCTCTGGTTATATGAAAAGGATGCGCCAGCTTTTGATGAGTACCTGGATTATCATTGTTGTTCAAAGTGAGATCCAAGTCGCTGGAGTTGAGGCGGGGGGGGGGGGGGGGGGGGCTCGGAAAAGGCGAGGAACGAGTATGCCAAATGTGTGACGGAGACACCGGAACATTTCATTTTAGATTGCCCCAAGTATTTGCCTAGGAGGCTAACACTCCTAGGGACACCAATGGAGAAATGTCATGGCAACATTTAGGATAACAGAATGGAAAGAGTCGACTTTGTAGTTGGGGAGATAGAGAAGGTGCCAATGGAGAAATTATGAAGCAGTTTTTGACTGAATGCTTGGGGATTAATAGGGGAGTTGGGAAGGAATACCCTGGCTGAACACTGGGTTAATGTAGGTCTCCCCGTTAGAGGACCGCGACAAATCAGCGGAGGGCCGAAGATTTATTATTATTCGGGATACAGTTAAAAGACTCAATTCTTCGTGAAATTTTATTTCCAGATAAATAAAGTAATATACATGTAGAAGTCGGGACGCAACATTTTACTTAATTAACTCGAACCTTACTTCAAATTGGTCATGCTGGGCCCCAACAGATGACGGAACCAAAGACGCATGGGGGACACGTGCCCCTTCACTTTTTCCACAGTCATGCTACGGTCTTACACGAGGAGTTGAAATGTGCGCGTGTAAACGTGTCAATATACAGGCATTCATTCCTGTAATATATTATTTGCAAATCCAAACATTTGGCCAAAAAATCCCAGATTCGGTCGCTTCAGTCCATTCCTTCTGCTCCAACCATCTTCCGGAAGATGATTTAAATAAAAGAAAAGAGCCGGATAGTGACAACACCGCGGCATGCTCATCTAAGCAGAAGACTGTAGTGCGTCGCGGAACATTTACCGATTTACGATTGTAACTTTTCTATCACTGGCTGAACGACGGTAACCTTGATAATGTTTGCCCCTCCACTTTTATCGAGCTTCCGCCGCCTTTGCTGGACCCCAACAGTCCGAATCGGGAACTACTGACCTCGATTGGTAAGACCAACTGTGGGAAAGACATTTTTCGCAGAGTGGATGGCGAGTACCAGTTCTCCATTATGAATGTCGAAGAAAAATTCATATTCCTGATGAGGAATGAAGTTACCGAATTATATAATACCATCGGTGATCTGATACAACTTTTCTTCAAACAACGAGCATTAAGGCTAAAGAAAATTAATCTTTTGATTCTCGGGTACTGGCGCATTCGTTTTTTGGCCAGCGTTCGTCATACTTATTTCGGAGGCAAAATTGAAAATGTATAAAACTACCATACGGTTTGATTTTAGCGGTATCACATCGCACTTTGAGGTGCAATATGTCATATATACCTTGATACAGTACTGTTCTC
Organism: Pictodentalium vernedei; assembly: GCA_031216915.1. NCBI lineage: Eukaryota > Metazoa > Mollusca > Scaphopoda > Dentaliida > Dentaliidae > Pictodentalium > Pictodentalium vernedei. The sequence continues at coordinate 186,751,061 of CM062290.1, read as the reverse complement.
TTTGCGAAATGCGACAGGATTCTAATATGTAGGTACAAAATAAATATTTATTCAACTGCTTGAGGGGTAGATTATTTTTGGTGGTCTAAATTTGTTCATAAAAATGTTTTATTACAAATTATTGGAGAGTGCCAATTGGCACTCTCAAATAATTTGTAATAGAGCAGATTTTTATAATCAAAGTATTATTTTCGGAAGACTGAATACGAAACATTGGTAAGGAAAATATTGGCTTTTGCATTGGTATGCTCATTTCTGAAAGGTCTGATTATGGCTTCTAGCACTCAACCAGTCAAAAAACTCCTCATTATTTTTTATCTCCATTTTAGTTGTTCTATATTGATTTTGTGTTGTATAATCACTGCTACAAGAGAACCTATCAGTGAAATCAACTTGGAAGCTCTACCATTTAATTTTAGACTCTCACAACTGGATTTTAGGCATCGGAGACCATTCCATCAAGAATAAAAAATAAAAATAAAAACCGCCTTCTCTCATTCGTTTAAAAGAAAAAAATACCTGAGAATCAATTATTTAATTTTCTTTGGCCTAAAGCTTAGTCAATAATTATCAATGGCTACTCAAAGTATTTAACGTGAATGTTTGCAAAAGATATCATCACTCTTATGATTACTTTTTATGTGTTATTTTTTCTTATTTAACCCTTTAACCCTTTACCCAACGCAGACGATATCAAAATTTATTATTTTAAATATCATTTTTTAAAATGTTTCAAAAAAATTTCAACAAAACCACATCAGGTGACCCCTCGTTGGAACGAGCTCGACGAGCTCTTTCCAACGAGGGGTCACATGATATGGTTTTGTTGAAAGTTTTTGAAAATAATATTTTTTCAACTGCTGAATTTGCATATTACGCAGGCGGATGCGGGCGATTCGTTAGGTAAAGGGTTAAACCCTAGCGGTAGCTTTTCCGACCAGGAACATGATACGTCATAACGTCAATAAATGGGTTGGCTGTTCAGTAAATATGTGTGGTAGACCAATCAATATTTTCAACGTGCAGCCCCGAGGCTGTACGTTGAAAATATTGATTGATCTACCTCAAATATTGAATATGGACTCTTCTAATTGCTGCCATTGAACTGGCATGGAAGATACCACTAGAGTTCAAAGGGTTAATAATACTTAACCTTCAGTTTCTGTTAAATTTTCTATTTTGTTGATGCAATTTGCCTTGTTTTAGGTTTATTTGCTCATTAAAGATATTCTATTCTATTCTACGTCCAAGAATCAAATCTAGTCCCGTAAGACAGTACATGATTACGAAGAGAGAATCAGAACTCGAGAATATAATCCAATGAAAAATGTCGGGAAAAATTATATTAGGAAAGGGATGGGGTGGATGTTACCCCCCCCCCCCCCCCCGACACCCACCCACCCACAGTGAAACTCCTGCATATGTTGACATCACTGTCGGGCGTCCAAACTTCTGTCCTTACTGTTTTTCGGTAACAGCTTATAAAATCTCCGTATTACAACAAAGGTTTATTAGCTGTTTAAAAAATGAAATAAATCCGAACACTGCTGGTCGTTTGTTGTATTTTTGTCTTTTTCGGGGGTTGTGGTAGAAACTGTCAACTGACACTTCTCAATCTGCTCTCCCCTACAATAAACTTACCTCTTTGTTAAATATTGTTTGACTGGTCTTTCTCCAATCTCGACTGCCAAACGACTGCGAAATTATTTTTGTTCTCTCCCTTTTTATACCGTCTTGGATTGCCGAAGGCGGTCACGATATCAGAATATTTAATGTTGCACGCCCACGAATTTTTTATTTTTTATCTCAAAATTTCGACAAAGGAATTTTGATTTTTCGAGGTTAAATTTTGACGTTTTCTCCCTCGAAATATCGAGATTTTAATTAGAAATTTGATTTTTTCAATTTCGAAATATCAAACGTTTATCTCGGCATTTGTACTTTTTAAGAGGTCTTTTTTACATTATCAGTATGCGATAAAATGCACAGATGAAGTAATACACTTGTACATTCAACTGAGACTAATTTGGAAGTTGGTATCTTCAGTTTAACCCTCCGACCTCTGATGTCAAAATGACAAAGTTTTCACCGGCAAATATTTCCCATAATGCAGTTTAATATTGAACCAAATATACCTTGTTTGACAGAGCTCTGTTAGTTCTGTCAAGCAAAATATATACACCTGGAACTCAATTAAGCACCCGTGTTTTTTTCGCAGTGTTTTAATAGAAACTGTCACTACTTTCATGATATCTTACTAATGGCCAAAAATGATTGCGGAAAGAATGGTCTTTTGACAAACGAAAGACAACACAATGATGGAAATATGAAGTATTTTAATGGCGCTAATTACACATATCTGTCACTAATGTTTTTGAGGGAAAAATGTTCTCTCGACAAGTATGGTGCTGGAAAGGTCCATGATGAAATAATCCCGGAAATTGCTGACAAAAATGTAACTTGTGATCTCCTGAACACAATAGCAATGTCTGACGTCAGTAGGGAGTGTATCCACTACGTACCTGTTGCCAGCCTGAACCCACCTCCTAATGCTACCAGTGAGCCTTCTGATACGGCCCAGAGGTAATTGCTGCAACTCCTCATGTAATGCAGCTTCCCCATCGGCAACATTCTGTACAGGCGGATTCCTTTGCTTGCACACGACGTCCAAGAAAGTTCCAGATGTTTTCTAAGGGATTCAAATCGGGGCTTTTTGGAGGCCAAGGTAGTGTTGTAATAGCGTTGTTCTGAAGGAATGCTTTCACAGCATGGGAACGGTGTGGCCTTGCATTGTCGTCCATGAATACAGGGCGAGTAGCCAATGGGCGGTTGTCAAAATGAGGCATGACGACCGGATTGAGAATGTCCCGGATGTACTGATGACCATTGAGATTCCCACGTACAGTCACCATATAAAGTTTACAATCATGAGAGAGGAATCCCCAGACCATTATTGATACTCCACCACAAGAAACAGTATGTCTGATGTTCCTGGGCACGTAAGCAGTATTTCTATGCCTCCACACTCTCATTTGACCATCTGTGACATGAAGTAGAAACCTACTCTCGTCAGACAATGGACTCTCCTCCACGTCCTGAGATTGCAATGTTGTCGTGCCATACACCACTCCGAATGTTGTATTTGATGCTGATAGGACAGAGCTGAACGCTTGATAACCCTTCTGGACCTCATACCCAGTGCTTTGAGACGGTTTCGGGCAGTTCTGTTGCACAAGCGCCCTGTTGGGGAGCCAAAGGCGTTTCAAAACCACACTTGAAGCAAAGGGTTCACGCCTAACGAGGCGTGCCAGTCTCTGATCTTCCCGAGGAGAGGTATTTTGGGGTTGTCCAGGCCTTGGTCGGTCAGTAAAATCGTTGGTTTGATGATGTTTTCGGTCAAGTCTGCTGATGACAGAATGACTGTATCCAAGTTACATCCCAATAGCTTTGAATGACATTCCTGTTGCATGCGTGCCAACGATTTGCCATCTCAGCGCCTCTGGTCGTCTCTTCCTTGCCATGTCAACATTTATTTATAAAAGAAGTTACAAATTTTCCTGTCTCGTATCCAGATATTGCTTTTTGTGACATTCGTGGGAAGCATGCTTCACGTGGACGAGGGGATGTGTTTGGGGTACGCCATCCACCAGAAACATCATGTTTCACTACATGAAATATACTGCAAGACATAGCAATCATTAGGACATAATAATCAGTAACAGCAACTTCACTGTCATGAACCGTTTCACGGGGAGCTTAATTAAGTTCCAGGTGTGTAATTAGTTAAATTCACAGTTAAACAAGAGAAAAAATAGACTGATTGGAGAAAATTCTGTTACACTACCAAAGTGCTAGAGGTTTACAGTATCAGATTATTATCAGTTAGACACTGAAGAATGGAAGAACAGCTTGAAGCAGGGGCTGGAGTGCGACTTTGAATGTTTGTTTGTGTGTGTGTGCATTGTAAGGGTGATGGAGGGGTGAAATATATGCGGAGTTTCGGTGACCCTCTCTTACAACATCTTGTAAAGATTAGCCCTAAGAAGCAATCGGGAGATTTGAAGGAATTAGTAGGGGTGGGGGGTGGGGTGGGTGGGAGTGGGTGTGCTACCGGCATTGATCCAGATCATACAACTTACCTGCATTGATTTAACCCTTTACCTAACATGAAAAGCAGACGACACTTGCAAAAAAATTCTTGAATAACTCATTTTTTTCATTTTTTGTCTCAAAAACATAGGTTATGACCCCTCATTGGAACGAGCTCGTCGAGCTCGTTCCAATGAGGGGTCATAACCTATGTTTTTGAGACAAAAAATGAAAAAATAATGAAAATTAATTGGCGGTTTTTGAGAATCGTGCTGGCCGGTTTTTAGCGTTACGTTGGGTAAAGGGTTAAGATTTATTCAAGCCATTAACACCTGCAAAGAGGCAGGTTGCGAAAACAGAACAATAACAATAGCAGAATGAAACATTCAACAGAAAAGAAAAAGATGTTAAAAGTGCACAAAAATAAACTATTTCTCAGCATAAAGTACAATTATTTACACAACTTATTATTTATTTATTAGTGTTTTTGGTCACATATGTCTGCAAAATGGCTAATTGTAATCGCAACATGTACATGTACATAGTCATTTTAAGTCAATTGTTTATATCCATGTTGCCCTTTTTAGAGGACTTTTTTATTAAACGCTAAACGATAGATTATCGAAGAAATTGTGGAAAGATAGAAATCGTATCCCCCACTGTGAAGATATAGAAATTTTCACTTTCACGGTATCAATCAAAATGGCGGCTTTCAAAGCATCACTTCAAGGTAAATACGAGTCAAATTATCACTGGAAATGATCAGTTTGTTCTAAAAACGTATAATGAAAAGTAAATATATTGTTTTTGAGTGAATACCGATCATTTCCAGCAATAAATCAGCACGTATTCACCTTGAATCGATGCATGAAACCCACTAGTCCAAACATGGCCTGAAAGTCCGTTATATAAGTTTTTGTTTTAGTACATCCTTTCAATGGACGTACCAAACCAAAAACTTATATCACCGATTTTCAGACCATGTTTGGACTAGAAACCCGCCAGCTGAATCGGATTGCAAGACGCTATCTGTTTCGAGGATCCATCAAATCACTTCTGCATTTCGACGATTCAATGCGCTGTTTACTTTCAGGCATCAGTTCAAGATTGAAACGAGTGGAATGATCAGATTCTTATAAAAAGCGTATAATAAAAAGAAAATCTAGTGTTTTTGAGTGGATACCAAAAAGTATCTCACTTGTGACCGAGAGAAAGGGATATTTTCGCTCGCGCAAAGAGCTCGCGAAAAATAAACATTTGTCTCGGTCACTCATGATATAATTTTCGGTATCCACCCAAAAACACTAGATATACTCTATTTATCCGTCCACCTTGTACCCCCAACCCACCTCGTAGAAACCTTTGGGTTTGGAAAAAACCTAGGTGGACTTAGGAAGGAAGACACGATCACTAGTCGACATACACATGAAACAAATATTTGAGGCCTCGTTTGCCATTTCTCGCGTTAGTAATACTTCAGATTTCGCTGTCATTGATGTTAAGACTCTCGTCATAAACAATATTATTATCACTTAACATGGTGTTCTATTGAATATCAGGTTCCGCCCCATTTTTTCAGGCATGTCCAAAAATGGCATGCCGTACTCTCGCTTCAATATATATATACTCCTTAACTTAGTTATCGAACCCATAACATGTATTACGTTTTCCAAATCCACTAAAACATATAACACTATCTGACAAAGTAGATCTGAATGTGGGTGAAATAATTTATTGTCAAATGCATGGCTTCAACCTGCAAAATTGCACGAAAAAATGCCGATACCAGTCATTTTCAGCCACTCAGCAGCCCCAAAAGAAGAATTGTCCCACTACCCTCACTTACCTAACCCCGGAGCATATAACCCCCTTTTTCTAAATGTGGAGAAAAAAATCTATGTTTAAATCTCATTTTTTAGTTACAAGCCTGGTAACAACTTCGTGTAAAAATTTCGAAGCCACTGTTTCCCATCATTCCTCTGATAATTTACCCCTGTGCTTCAGACTCCAACTCAATGACCAAAACTTCAGATTCTTTTGTCCAACAATTAGCCTAATGTTATCATATATCTGATACAAAAAAATATATCTCCAGTTTACATGGCCTTACTATTAGTTTCAGCATTTAGAGCGGAACCTTAACAGAAATTTAGTGACGCGATAAAACCACGTAACGCCCAAAACGTCACGGGATGTGTTGGGTCGTGAGCGCAAATGGAAAACTCGTTCATCAGCGATCGCCCCCCTTCAAGTCAAATAACTCAACACACTCCCATTATCAAATGCTCTTCTCTTCTAGTAGAATGTATGGGCAGTTGCAATTGAAAATACGTGGTTCATTAATCTATGTACGAGTCACATTCACCTCAGACCCATCTGGGCTCGATACGAGGTGATGAAGAATCTTATAGAGACTAAGGTTCTTGTAAAACCGTGTCTTTAGAAATTCTGTTTGAGCAATATAAAAATTATCAATGTTCTCAATTAGGTACTCAAGAAATTCCTGGAGATGAATAGAATGAGGCGGTTACATTTACAGGGACGTTGCTTAGGGAATTTCACAATGCACTCCACCCCCTTCTGCTGGAGGCAAAACTTTCAACTACTACCACATAATTTGAAATACCATCCCCCCTCCACTAGTCAAAAGTTTCCAACTGCAAATTTTAAAATACAGAATTTTATTTTACACCCCCATTACTGTAAATTATCCAACTGAAACTGTCGGTAGTAATATTACAAATCAATTTTGGGAGTGTGGGGAGGGGGGGGGGGGTGGTGGGTACTTACTATTTTCAATCAATATTTGGAGGACTCTCACTATTTTTCAGTATAAAAATACCCTATTTTGGCAAATGTCTAGACATTTTTTGAAAAATTTCACCAACCCCCTGTCTGAAATTTCTAATTTTTTCGTTTTTAGGACTTCGAATTCATGTATTGTAAATGTGACGAATGATGAGATGTGGTGATTAGCCCCTCTCCCCACCCATTCCGTCTAAATCGACGTGCCTGTATGATTAGTCTCCATTGCTAGCATTCTATATTTGGTTGCCATACCATTTAATGTTATGGTTGTGCAATAAAATTTATCTTATCTTATCTTATCTTTGGTTGTTGTTTGGACGCTAACAGTGTAAGTGATAGCAATAGACATAACATGAGTTAGAAGAGCATTGTGACTTATTTGCGTCTCTCCTGGAATGGTAGCAGCCATCTATGTTTATTAGCGACCCTTTACGTCGACCGGGCCGCAAATAACTTGCTGGGCCGTCATTGAAACGGAATGCCTTCAAAATCATGAAATTGATATATTATATGTAAGATTTAGGGCGCAAGTTTACAGACAGGCCATCATTGGGGGGTGGCATTTCACCAGAAGCAGGTGTTACCTTGCCTCCATGGTTAACAATTTTCGTTATTGGAAGCGACTTACAAGACGTTAGCTCCCTTTAATCTTCTAACGTTGTCAGTAATTTAAAACTGAGGTATGGGAATTTCATATAGAAATGGAAATTTTGAAATGTTAGCGAAGTTGTATCATCGATGTGCGCATCATTCCACAAACTTCTGTCATTTTCTTGTGGTATAGTATAAAAGAGACAGAAACTGGCTTTTTACAATGTTTTGCCCCAATCAGTTTGAACGTTTGACTATTATTCGCTGTTTAAACCCTTTTAAAAGTTAAAAAAACGGCGCTTTCACAATTTTTTGATGTTCTATAACTTTTGTCTGTTCAGTATATAAAAATGTTCGTTTCATGACATATAAAACAGAAACTGCCCTTTCTGTTAAGATAAAAGCCTACGAGGTAAGATTTGCTAATTTTTTCTTTGGAAGAATAAAATCTTGCAAATTACTGTAAAAAAACACATTCGCTAAACCAAGAGCCAAAGTGGACAGTTACTTACTTAGTTGCTTTTGTAACTTTTAATGAACGAAAACAACAGACAGCTCCAAGGGCTGTCTGTTGTTTTCGTTTATTAAAACTAACAAAATGAAAGTTTGCTTTATTTTCTACTGATATCATAGGTGCTTTCTCAACAATTACATGCTTCCCAACTTGACCTTCCTCGCGGGTCGGATAATTTCAGGGGAGATAACTTTATCGAAAATTGATTTTCATGACGAGAAAAGTCGGGGATACTTAAAAAATATACAGGAGGGGTATTTCTTTATTTCTCAACAATTACATGCTTCCCAACTTGACCTTCCTCGCGGGTCGGATAATTTCAGGGGAGATAACTTTATCGAAAATTGATTTTCATGATGAGATAAGCCGGGGATACTTAAAAAATATACATGAGGGATATTTATTTATTTATTTATTTATTTATTTATTTATTTATTTTTATTTATTTATTTATTTATTGTGGTTTAACGACACTTCCAACAGCTAAGGTCGCCTCGTGTTGGACAGTTTTAGGGTTGGAGGAAGCCGGAGAACCCGGAGAGAACCACCGAGCAACGGCGAGCACTTGCCAGACTCCCCAACGTACTACCTCCACACAAGCAGGATTAGCATTGGTTGAAGACAAGTATACAATTGACGTGCAGTGCACCTTCGTACACAGCGTCACCGTGCCCCCAAGTGGGCAATCGGGATGAAATGCCTTGTCCAAGGACACAACGCAGTTACCCCCCCCCCCCCCCCCCCCCGGCGGGGATTGGACCGTAAACCTTTCGGTTTAAAGTCCAATTCCGTAATCACTGAACAACCGCGTACCCATACAGTTTAGGGAGACTTTTGTTTTAAATGGTTTCATTATCATGACAGGGCACACGTTTTAAGGGTGTGGTAGCATTAGTTTGTACAGTTTGGAAGGAAACTGAACAAAAAAATCATAAGTTTTAAGTTTTAAGTTTTCACATTGCTTCGTCAATCTCCATGGAGGTGGTGGTGGCTTATTTTTCGGAAGCAACAAGATATACGATTTCATGTGAGAAAAAAAAAAACGGAAAGTAAGATTGAAGGTTTTTATGTTTCCCTTTCGATAGAACAGAATAAATAGCAGCTCAATGGAAAAAAAATGTAAATGAACAAAAACTATGATATTGAAAATGATACTTATAAGCATACTCTTACTTTCGAATCCCGTCTTGTATTTTTTTTATTTTTACATCCCATGTTATATTATATACTGTTTGGTGTACATTATCTATGTGAATAGCATGTTTGATGTATATAATTAACGCTGTTATTAATCAATAAATATTGTTTAAACCAAATGATAAACACCTTTTTATGTTTTTTTAAGTTTTTCACGATCTATTAAAGAGATGATAGATATTTCATAAATTGAAGCACTTCAGACCTGAATTTGAGTTATTTTTAAATTCTTCACAAAAGCCAAAACGTACAAATTGATAAATCGTGCGTATAAGTTCTTTCTGAAGTTTTATCAGTCACATCACACGACCTATTATTATTTGGTGTGTCGCTTGTTAGTCAAATTGGTATTCACATCATCTTCGGAAAACATGCTTTATTGCTACCTCTACGTGGGAATCTTTTTGAAGTGTGCTATTAACTAGTTGAGGGCCACATCATTTTGGTGGTCTGAATTTGTTCATCAAAATTTGTTTTATTACAAATTATTGAAGAGTGCCCACGGGCACTCTTCAATAATTTGTGATAAAACAAATTTATTTAAACAAAATATAATTTGCGTTTGACTGAATATGAAACATGAGCAAGGAAAATATTGTTTTTTGCTCTGGCACCCTTATTTTTTTGAAAGCCCTGACAGTGGCTTCTTGCACTCAACAGTCAACAGCAGCATAGATTAAATCGTGTCTTTTTAACCCGTTGAACCCTAGAGGCCACTTTTCCTACCAGGAACACGATACGTCATAACATCATTATACATATGGCTGTTTATTAAATGTGTGGGGTAGACCAATCAATATTTTCAACGTGCAGCCCCGAGGCTACACGTTAAAAATATTGATTGGTCTTCCCAAATAATGAATATGAACTCTTCTAATTGCAGCCATTGAACTGGCATGGAAGATACCACCAAAGGGTTAAATTACTTAGTAAAAGTCAAAACGCAATTACATTTATATGCTGTAGGACGAATTGTTATTATTTTTTAATTTTGACTTCAAAACATAGCTTCAGGAACGTTTCTAAGGGATCGACGATGGGGGAAGGGGGGGGGGGGGGTACACATCTAAATTTCCAATTGAACCTCCAATAGGAAATATTCCGGCTACTACTACATAATTTCCACCAAGTAGGGAATTCCACTAGCACCCATCCCTTCCCATAAGTCAAAATTTCCAACAACAGGTTTTCAGATGGAGAGTTCCATTTTCACACCTTCTTCACTGTACATTATCCAACTGAGGCACTCAATAGTTACAATTTCCAATTACAAATCAATATTGGGGGTCGGAGGTTACTACTTCTCAGTCAGTATTTGGAGAACTTTCAGTACTCTTCAGTATAAAAACCTCTATATTTTGGCGAAATTCTCGACATGACTGGAAATATTCCACAAGGGGCCTGTTCGAAATTTTAAACTTTTTTCAATTTAGGGTTTCGAATTTCCAACTATTGTAAATTTGACGAATGAGGTGTTTGTGTGTGTGTCTGTGTGGAGGGGGGGGGGGGGGTACTCCCATGTGGCAACGTCCCTGGATGAGCTAGGTTTCTAAAAGAAAAATGCTACCTTATAGTTATTCCAGACTTTGTTTTCAGTCGGCAGGTGTCGCCCGAGCTTCGTGTTTAGAAAAATGGATAAATAATACAAATAAATGTTGATTATGAAAAAATATGGGAGGAGGGGGTGGGGGTGGGTATGATCCTCCAAACATTTCCACTGCTACTATATGCCATCGACATGCCGCCAGGTGCAAAATGCTGACTTGGGAACTGCCACACACACGTTCTCTCGGAAATGTAAGTCTATTGAGTAGGGAGAGGTATTGCTCGGAAGACTGGAATCCTATGGAGCTGCTGAGCTGTCGTGTAATTGTCCGAACAAATGACTCCTCGTTCGACTCTACGACTTATCTCGGAAAAAAGGAATTCTCTGATCACAGGTGTTTCCCGAAAAGGGATTTCATTAAGGATTCAGTAAAAGCGATTCCATAAGTTAGATTCCAAGCTCCTATACAGATGTCCCAACTGTGGAACATTTGGGGGGTGTTACACCCCTTAAACCCACATTCGCTACTCTATTGCACAAATGAGTAGCACCAGAGCTGCACGTTGAAAATATTTATTGGCTACCCCACACATTCACTGAGCAATCATCCTACTTGGTGAAATAATGACGTATCATGTTCCTGGACCGGAAAAGCGGTCCTTATGGTTTAAAGGGTCAGCTTTGTAGTTTCGGTAGGTGACAAAATCTGTCGTGGCGTTCTTGCAGCTTTCAATTTATTATGATTGTTTTTGAATAGTTACTATAGTTACTATATTATTTTTCAGATTGAAATGGAAATCCTTGTAATATACTCTTCAGAACTGAGAGTATGAGCTATTAACACTCAGTATTCGAATAAACATTTTCGGGAACACTGTGTTGTGGTAATGCTTACAGACTCGAGTCCAAGGCAGTTATGAAGTCATTTGTAAAACATAGGGATATGTATATTATCATATGACTCGTCCGTTTTGTTCACTTTAAAACATTTGATATTTTGCTTTCATATTAATCAGTGATAAATAAAGCCTTCCGTCAATTTCAATGGTCAATTTCAAAACTAGACAATTTGATTGGCTGAACAAAATACAACTGGGCTACATTTTCATAATTTGCATAATTAGAGTTGGGAGCTTTCATTGGTCAATTTCAAAACTGGACAATTTGATTAGCTAAACAAAATACAACTGGGTCACATTTGCATAATTTCAGTAGGGAGAATTTACGTTATCTGTCCAATTTAGGGTGGGTTATATTGTATTAATCTTTTACCTACAAGAAAAAGTCCATTCATTTTTTTTTTATATTTTCACTTTTTGCTTCCAAAACATAGGTTAGGACCCCTCATTGGAACGAGCTCAACGAGCTCGTTCCAATGAGGGAGTCATAACCTATGTTTTGGAAGCAAAAAATTAAAATTAAATTATTTTTTCTCGATTCTACTGAGTAGTCATACTAAGTGGCTAATTTGTGCGTATGTGTGTCATATGATAAATAGAATATGAAATGAGTGTTTTTCTAATATAATATTTATGAAACTCGTCCGAATTGTCCGTTTGGGCTCGCCAGAGGCTCGCCAAAACGGAAAATTCTTAGACTCGTTTCAAAAATGTTATATGAGAAAAACACTCATTCCATATCCTATATATATATATAAATCTATATATACCCATAGTAGCTTGGTGTACGAAATGATCACCTCTAGTGGTGAAGTGATGTTAACCGCGAACCTTCGACGAGCGGTTAACACCACTTCACCACTCGTGGTGAACATTACTTTGGGTATATTTTATTTATGCCGCGATCGTCAGACTGTTAAGAGTCGCTATTATTTTTTCTCGATTCTACTGAGTAGCATACGTACAATGGTGCGAATCTGTTTTTGTTTACATCTGTTTTTGCGGTACTTCCGCTGTCAATTTTATCACCGAAACGAAATGGAAAAAGAAACGCGCAAATCACGGGGCCTTTTTCATTTTAATAACATAAGAACATACTATTTCGAGTTATGGATGCTTTATTAACATGAGACATCACATGTTTGTTAATTTTTGGAAGCTTTTGGGGAAAACGCATTTTAAACGTAATAAATAATTGCCACTTTTATTTACTCTTCGCGAGGCGACGAGCGATAAATTTAGACAAGTTTGCATTCAGGTCGAGGTCACCAAAGATCAACTTGGATGTAGTTCCACTGTCGGTGTAAATTTTAACTACTGAAATCCCATTGCTGGCGTGTACACCAAGGTTGGTGTGTAAAGCTAAAATTTTTGTCATAAGCTTTTTATATATAGTAGAATAGGTAATCATGGTATAAAACTGAGTACATTTGCGGCAATCGTCAGTTACATTGAATAATACTGAACAGACACAGACTAATAGAAAGGTTTAGTTGAGGAACTCAAAAAATACTGCAAATAGACAAGTTAACTGGGGTCAATGAGAAAGATAACAACCAAAGATTTAATCATAACCTTGAAAGTAAAATATATGCAACACCAGAGGCGGTAGGCACAGGGGGCACATGGGGGCATGTGCCCCCACTTTTTTCTTCAGATATGTTTCGCAGTTACACAATGAGTTAAAATGGGCGCGTGCAAACGTGTCAATTTTTGCAAATACAAACAATATTTAGCCAAAGAATCCCACTTTCGTTCGCTTCGGTCCGTTTCTTCTACTTCAACTATCTTCCAACCGGAAGGCCAGCCTTCGGGCTGGAAGATGATTGATGTAGAAGTAGAAGAAATCGACAGGACAGTGACCACACCGCGACGTGTTCATCTTAACGAGAGACTATAGCGAATCATGGTACATTTACCGATATACAATTGTAACCTTTCTCACGCTGGGTCGAACCTTGGTAGCAATGTAAATTTGTGCCCCTCCACTTTTATCGGACCTGTGCAACACATATATAGAGTAAGTTAAATATCATTTCATGGATTGTGGTGTGTGTATTGGGGTGGGGGTAGGGGTCTGATGAGGTTCTAAAATTCATGCATATTCTTTGCTCAAAATCTGAGAGAGGAATATACAAAACGCAATTTCTGTCAAAATACAAAACGTAATTGCTGTCCAACTTAAAGAGTATGGTCTGCAAGGTGATTTGGTGTTTAGCTATCGATAGTAGTGCAAGGAATACTTTGACCTCTAAGCAATAGAGCTCCCATGTTTTGAACTATAGGTACCCACTAACAAGACCACCATAAAGCTAATAGGTAATGACGCACAATACAAATCAATTGTAAAATGTGTACCATATGATTCGGCCTATAGGTTTATGAAAATCTTGACAACAACAATTCTGTACGAAAATTCCTGTTTGCATTGAGAATCCCCCCCCCCCCCCACCTTCCCCACCCAAGAAACCCCTTGGATCCAGATTGATCCACTGAGCTACAACCCGGGACATCGCCGTTCCTTATAAATGTAGGGGCTTATTAGTTTCTAAAAAACATCCTGGTACCAATAATTTACTTTAAAAATTCCTATTTAGACCCAGAGTAGTTGGGTTCAAAGTGACTCCCTCCCATCTCCTACTCGACTAAATATCGATTGGGCATCTGCCAGTCCACTAATAGTGGAAGTTGAAGGATCGAACTGGAAAATATCTTGTTCGTGGATTTAGCTACCGCTGTTCCATGAAACCTAATTTGTTTGACGGAACCTAACGTATATTTTCGTTTTTGTTAGTAAACAGTGTAAATTTATGTACACATGCTGGGTGACCAAAAGCTGAATCACGCTGAACGTGCTGGAGATGAACAAGGACGTAGCTAGAGGGGTATCTCCTCCTCCCCATTATCACCTAAAATTTCAAAGTTGGAAATGCGGTGATGTGAACTCAAAATTTGGAAATTCAATAATATCTATTTAATTTACCCCTGTCATATTTTTTTCGGTCAGAGTCAAAGTGATTTTCTAATTTTCGATCAAATTGTCTGACTTCTCCAATAAGCTGACACAATTTGCCGAAATTCCGACTCGAATCTGCGACCAGTCCGGTTTTTCGAATTTATCATTCCGTTTTCTTTACACTCGACAGAGTTTACAAGGACGATAGGTTGACAGCTACACACTCACTATATATATCCAGTAGGTTCTGGCTGAATAGCTGTCAGCCTATTGTCCTTGTGTAGTCTGGTTAGTGCAAGGAAAACGAATGGACCTACCTGAGGAAATGCATTTTTCTTGTTGATAAAACGACTAGATTTAAGGCCTCCGAAGCAATGTCAAGGGTAAAAAAAAATCAGAAACTTCGCTTGGGGGAGACCCCTAGACCCCCATTATCGACAGGTTGGATAACCATTCTCGGACTCCCCCACCTCTGGGCTTCTTCCCTCGGGTCATGCCTACTGTATGTCGAGCTGTTGAGAAATCTAACTGATCACCACCCACCCCATTAGACACCCTCTAGCTACGTCCCTGGATATGAAACATTATGTAACACATGTGCATATATATGGATCACCAAGTGAAGGAAATACCAGCAACAGACTTTCTTGTAGTACGAAAGATAATATAAATAGACTGAAGACGAGGGTACAATTAACCATTTATCTAACACAAATAATATAGTCGACATTTGTAAAATATTTCTCACCTAACATAAACATTTCATTTGTTGCTTCGGTGACATAATTTATGGCTCATTATTGGAACGTGCTCAATGAACTCGTTCCAATGAGCGGGTCATAAGCTTTGTTTTTTAAACAAAATATTGAAGATACGATCCAACCTCCCCACGCCAAGAAAATAAAAAAACTACTACTCTAGAAAGTAGTAAAACGTTTACCCCTACAAGACAGTAATGTTAAGAGACAAGGCGAGAACCATGAAGACGGTGAGCCAAATACAGAAGTGTTCAAAGCTCTCGTGTTTGGAACGGAGTTAGGTTGACTTTGGTACAATTTTAAAGACGTTTTTTTGTGATTAGCCCTGATTGGTGTAAAATGGTTAAATACAGTCATTAGATGAAATGCATTGAAAGTCTTCGCCCTTTCTAAGAACTGACGAACAATAATTTCAGGAGAGAAGGAGAGGGCAGTGGGATTGATTGTATGGACAATTTCCTTCCAAGATTTGGGTAGGGGTGTAAACCATCCACCCACAGCCCTCATGACACAAAGAGTTATTATAAAACAAATCTTAATTGAAATCGTTATTTTAAACGACAGTGCTAGTTCTGATGGTAATTCAAAAATTGTGAACTATAACTTATAAACATTATTGTTTCAGATCAAAATATTACCATCTTCTAAAAGTAATTTTAAGTATAATTAAAAACAGCAGGCTGTTCGGATTCATGTAGCAACTTCTTATATCATCAAAACCAATTGCAGTTGTGGTGTTCGTGCCTGTTATGTGTTTTTAATACGGTAATCACATCTGATTCTCATCCATCACACAACTACGATGATTGTAAAATGTATCTTCTGTCGAATGTTACTTCTCTTGATAATGGTTCGTGTATTTGTGGTTGCGCCAGTCATTTTAATTTCACTCTAGGCAGCTTCCTTAAGCTCCTGTGGCGGGGGAACAGCAGCACCTGAAGGTAAAGTGATAAGGGGGCCATCTTTAATTTTACATGTAACCCCTTAACTAACGTAACGGCTCAAATCGGCCAGAGTATTCGCAGAAATCACCATTCAAAATGAAAAAAAGTACTTTTTCAAGAATTTTGTTTTCAAGTGTCGTCTGCCTTTCGTGTTAGGTGTAGTGTTACAGATACAGACAGCCGTTCAAGAAACAGTAACTCCTCGCTTTCGATATTTGCTTACAAATATACTCCAAAATTCCCATATTATGAGCTAAGAACTTGTTTCTGTGTGAATAAAATTCGGAAAGAAAAGAGAATATTTCTTGCTCACTGCTGCGCACGCCAATCTGGATTTTATTTAAAAGTTCTTGGGGAATAGTCTGAGCCCGTTTTATGTTACCTCAGCACCAAGCTCCAGAATGGTATTTTCTTAACGAATAGAATTTATAACCATTTGGGCGATAGTTCCAACGGTATTGCTGGCCTCGGAAGAAACTGTTGCTCGCCGTAGTCTCATAAACTGTAATACGAAATCATTGATACCATGATCTATTAATTTTCCTGGTATCTTGATTGACTTTCACAACCTGGAGACGCAAAGCTGTGAAATTCTCATTCCCGGTATTGAACCTTAATTCGAATGCTATATCTTCTTTACACAAAAATGTGCATTGTGGATTGATACGGTTAAAGGAAAACCGAGTGGGACCCGTTAGTCCATGAGCTGGAGACCACACAATCAATACTGAACCCATAAGGATGATCCGTAATAAATTGATTGCCAATTCTCTGTAAACAGTACAAACCAGGAACATGGGTTGAAAGCGTACGGAAGCCCATTGGGACCAACATGTGAAGTGGGAGCATTGCGAATATTCGCATTCACATTGCGAATATTCGCATTCAGCACTGCGAATATCCGCCTTCAACATTGCGAATATTCGCATTCAACCCATTATGGCCAATATGCGTAGTGGGAGCATTGCGAATATTCGCATTCAACTTTGCGAATATTCGCATTCAATTGCGAATATTCGCAATACATTGCGAACATTGGCAATGCATTGCGATTATTCGCATTCAACATTCAATGCGAATATTCGCAATGTTAAATGCAAATATTCGCAATGCATTGCGAATATTTGCAATGCATTGAGAATATTCGCAATGTTTGAATTTGAATATTCGCAGTGTATTGCAATGCTCGACCCCTCCGCTACACATGTTGGGCCCAAAGGACCTCCGTAAAAAGGGTAAAACAATATTTGAAGGTGCAAATCCTTCCTGTGGGTGTATTTGTGATCGCCTTTCACTGTGCTATATATTTAGAGGTTATTACCTGGCTAGTTTCATATCGGCCAACACACCAGCCCAAGGTAATTTCATATCACCCTGAAACCGAGGGCCGATATGACACTAACCAAGTAATAACCTCTTTATTTGTAACAGTTTTCTGACAGTATTATTGTTTCCCATTATCTTCACCAAGTTTGAAGTTTCGTCTTCGCCCAATCTCCCAGTTCAGCTATCCGAACGTCTCGACTTCCCCACAGTGGAAGGCGAGACGCTTGGATAGCTGAACGATCTCTTCTCTCACTTCAATTAATCCCCGCTTACTTACGATCAATGGTGGCGCCAGAATTTTTCAGACCCATGTGTGTGTGTGTGTGGGGGGGGGGGGTGTCCCCCGACGGGATTATGGTATTTCCTGACAAGCACACAATAAAGCAGACAGCTAACCCGCACTGCTGACGACTCTGAATCTTTGTTTGCATTGAATTGTACAACTCGTTTGTTTCTCCTCTTCACCCACCTAATACTTACTTATTGCCATTCTTAATTCCCCACCAAACAATAATTTAGCTTTCCAACTACTCCACAATGCCCGGTAACGGCAATTCACATGATTG
Organism: Pictodentalium vernedei; assembly: GCA_031216915.1. Taxonomy (NCBI): domain Eukaryota; kingdom Metazoa; phylum Mollusca; class Scaphopoda; order Dentaliida; family Dentaliidae; genus Pictodentalium; species Pictodentalium vernedei. The sequence goes on along the minus strand of CM062290.1, from coordinate 186,732,867 downwards.
CATTCGACGAATAACGCCGAACAATTTCATTGTGAGCAAACTGTTTGCGCCTAGTAATGCATCAAATCAACGGGACAACTCTAGGTTGGTTCATATCGACCGTGATAGGCGTCATATCATCCGAGTTTGAAATCGTACCTGCGAGCTTCATAATGGGAAATTCTGAGAAAGAAAATTGATATCTAATAAAAAAAATCACATGTGCATATATTAAAAGCCGTTCCCTTCACCAGAATAGTCAACAATTTACATTCAAGGCTCAACCCTTCGATATAATGCTGTTTTAAGTATAGCATCACCCCTGAATCATCGTGGTTTGTTACATACGACAAATAACGAATTTGTGAGATAGTAATTCTTAAAGGAGGGACGCGTTGGCTCAGTTGTTAAACCATTTGACCTCCAACCGAAAGGTCCACGGTTCGCTGCTGATCAACGATAACAGTGTTGCATTCCTGGGCAAGGCACTTAATCTCGATTGGCAGGTGGTTAACACGAAGGCGTTGTGTTTTAATTTGTACTGCACGTCGATGGTGCATTTGCCTTCGACCAATGCTAATCCAATTTGTGCAGAGTTAGTACGTCGAGAAGTCCGAAAGCTGTTCGCTGCTGCTCGACAGTTCTCTTCCGGAACTCCAGCTTCCTCCACCCGTAAATTAGTCCGACACGTTAAGGGGATAGAAGAGGCTCACTTGAACAGAACCAAAAAACTTACGTCGCGTTTCATTTCTTGTTGGTAGTGCCAACAGGAAAGGTTGAGCGCACCTTTGGGTAATGCAGAGAGAAGGGAAGTGTTTGTTGTACTGCGCAAGCCGCAAAAAGATAAAACTCCGACTGTTGCTAATATGTCAACATGAATAAAATTACATCAACCAAAATAAAATATGAAAATAGAAAAGTACAAGACTTAAAATACACATTTGCATTTATTTGCGGAAAAGCACCCTCCTCATTCTTTAATTCCGAAACCAATATTTCAGTTCCTTGAAACAGTTACTCTATTTAACTGGTAGAACGCTGGAAGCTCATATCTGGGCGTTTCGAAATACCACAGGTTGTGACTATAATATCTACACTCTTTTACTAAAGGTTTCATTTTGACCTATCAAAAATCGGATTTTGTTAACGACACATTGCTCTGTTACATTTGATTGGATAGCGCATATTGGCACTATCCAATCAAATGTAACAGAGGAAAGGTTAATGCTACCATTAGGATAATTACTGGAACCAAACGCTCTGAACACATAACACCTGTTTTAAGGCAATTACATTGGCTTCCAGTTAAACAGAGGATTGATTTCAAAATATTGATCTTAGTATTCAAATGTATCCACAAACTGGCTCCAGTTTACCTGCAAGAGCTCCTCACTGTATATAAACCACCGCGCAGTCTCCGATCTAAAAACCAAATTCAACTAGTTGTGCCTTTTAGCAGATCTAATCAGGCTCATGATCGTGTGTTCTCCATCGTGGGTCCCAGATTGTGGAATTCCCTGCCAATTAGTGTCAGAACTTCAGAAATTCTCGATGTCTTCAAAAGAAATCTTAAAACTTTCCTATTTACTGAAGCATTCTCCTAAACCTCTCTAAGAGGCAACCAAAACAGATGTGACTCTTCATTTCAGAAAAGTGTGTTTATTTCTGTCAAGCGTTTTAGAGCACATTTTGTGGTTTTACGCTCTAGAAAATCAATTATTATTATTATTATTATTATTATTATTATTATTATTATTATTATTATTATTATTATTTGATATGCGATCAAAATAGTCTATTTTACGCATATCGGCGTGGGTGAGTTGAATAGGTTGAGATTCACAACTTGAAATACTGTATTTCAAAGAGAATATAGAAGTAATAACATCTTAACAGAAAGCAACACCTTTATATCCGGCTGAACAACCAAAGTTCTAATCCAGCCCAGCTTCAAAATATAGCTCATACTCCTCCCCCTGGAATCGCAAGAGGAAATAAGAAAGCATTCGTCGTTAAACCAGTATGGAACGGATGGAGCAACTTTTGGAAGCCGATCTCTCTGTTGGAAAGATAAAACTTACATTATCTTAAAACCTTTTCTGGCAGGAATCGAAGGCCAAACAACGTCTAGTAGATACTGGCAAGAAGGAAAGGGTGGTTACAACTTATAGTGTAAATAATTCGAAGCAACAAACATAAAACCAATCAAAGATTCAGCATTTAATCTCTTCCGTTTACCCACAACTCTACAACTCAATAAGCTCGTTCCAGTGAGGGCTCATAAGCGGTCGATGTTTTGGCGACAAACAAAAATGTGAATAACCGTGGCCAGATTTGAGGTGAAAGGTTAAAGGTATGTTTCTAAGTGGGATGGTTTTTACAACACTAACTTATGCAAAAGTGATCTGTTCTGTTTAATGGGAACGATAAATGAACGTTTCATCCTACAATCAAGAATTAAACTATTGATGACCTTTACCACCATGGCAAAAAATAGGTAGTGACAGTTATTCATTTTATCTACCACTTACGAGAAACGCAGCCGTTAACAGCAGTGGCGTTAACAATTCGGCGATAAAAGATCTTGTATCGTTATTACAGTAACGATAAAAGCAGGTCCCTATGAAGATTTGAAATTCGATTCGATTCGAAATAGTCCCCATGCTCGATTCGATTTCAATCGCACAGATTCGAAATTTTTCGAATCGTCGAGATGTTCTCAAAATTCTATAAAGTGTCTCCTCTTGAACTCTTCTTCTATGATCAGGTCTCCAGTACAGCAGAAGAGTTCAAGTAGGTTCCCCTTCCGAAATTACATTGATTCCGTTCTGGAATATTCCACTCTTATTTGCTTGATTTACTCGAGTCGCCGTTGCACACAATACTTGAGTGGAAACTGACAATATTACAGTCCAGATTCGATTCAATTCGAAATCTGATGCCTGATTCGATTCGAGATTCGATTCCACTCGAAATTTGAGGTTCGCGAGGCCCTTGATATAACTCACATGGCGTCGCGAGAAACGATGGCACGCGCACCTGATGGACTATTTCAGTGATAATTTACTAACAAGTCATTGCCTTCAGACACGTATAATGCTGCAAAGAACGATGCGTCTAGTTTGCCTCAACATACCATCTATGTCGCCGGGAACTATGCGATCCAGTACATAAACAATCTATCATGCAAAACACTAAAACAAAAAAGTATGAAGGCGAATCTCAAAAATTGAAGGTGAGAGAAAATGTTTAAACGTAACGTCAGTCTCATTATGGTTTGCTCGCATCAAAAAATTATGAATGAAGTGACGTCATACGATTAAAGCGATCCTTGTGCCCTATAAAAATATATTTCCCCAGTTGTTGTAGCAAACCGTCAATCTATCCCTTGAAGGCCTTTTGAATTGCAATGAAGTTGGTTCGAAATATCATTTATCGACGGAAAAGCATGTCTGCTTCAGTGTGATTATTTTTTTTTTATCACTACATACAATTTCATTCATGCTGAATGAATTTCCTCACGTGCCGTTTGGTCGAGAGAATCGAAAACGTCTCACTGTTTTGATCAGTTGAGTGTAGATTTTATTTTGTCATCGACTGTTTTCGAGAAGTCGCGGTTATGGGTTTTGTTAAAAAAAATGGAAGATAAGAGTGTGAAGCGATCATTGTGCTTGTACACAGTCTTTTATCTCGACTCTACTCCCTCTCTCTCTTTGGGCGGTATAGTTACTCGTCGCGTAAGCGCGACTCATACTTATACGTCCCCCAAAGCAATGTCTCGTCGAGATAAAAGATTCTGTGCAAGAACAATGTTAACATATCACACATGTATCATTTCGTATCTGCTCGTGTCGGAAGCAGATGGTCTACATCCATCAACGAATTTCGACCTCACCTCTGGGTCATATATCGGACTCGTCGATATATGTCCATAGACGAGGTCTTGACTTCAATACTCCATCTCGGAAACCCATATTATGGTAATTACCTACGTATATTCGAGTTTTCAAGTTATGGAAATGGTTACCTGAATCGAATGCCTTTGTGCGTTCTTGGCCTTCGAAAATCCAAGGCGCATTATCAAATTCTTGAACGCTTATCTGCCCTGAAAGAGAAATGTTGGGAACTTCCTTTGTAACTTGAATGATAAATTTTTGAACACTATAACGAATTTGTGACTATTACAAATGATGTAATAGTACTGATTACAAATACGAAATAATAGCCACCGGAATTATTAATACTGTCCAAGCAATTTCTTATATAAGAAAATTACGAAATCTGTGTGGATTTGGATTAGAAATAAAAAAAAAATAAACAAGTGTTCAGCAACACTAAAATAACTGTGCAACAGACTTTTGTAAGTACTTCATTAACTCTTTACCCAACATAGCGGCAAAACCGGCCAGCGCTATTCACAAAAAATCGCCATTCAATTTACATTTTTGTTTCTCTCAAAGACATAGCTTATGACTCCTCGTTGGAACGAGCTCGTTCCAATAAGGGGGCCATAACCTATGTTTTTGAAACAAAATAAAAAAAAAATAAAATAAAAAAATAGTACTTCAAGAATTTTGTTTGCAAGTGTCGTCTACCTTTCGGGTTGGAAGAGAATTTATTGGGTAATTTTCATTGTTGTCGAGTGTATAACCAAACGTTAACCTCATATTTGAATTTATTCCTCAAACGCGCGGAGGCCACCACAGACCTTTTGAACGAAACTCATGATGATATCACGACCATTTCTGGAACGAAGAGTTCCTTGAAAAATGACGTTGCAATTCGACGCCTGAGTGCTAGAATGTTCTATGTCCCATAGGGGACATAGAACATTCTCGAACTTAGGCGACGAATTACAGACTCCAATGTAAACCGAATTAATACTATATTTGCACAACGACAGAATGGCAGTTAACTGTGTAATATTTAGCTACAATTCTTTATCAAACAGAGGAAACCTATAGAATGGCCACGAAAGAGCAGACCCAGAGACCGATTTATTTATTTATTGGTGTTTAAGGTCACATACTTATGCACAATGGCTAATCATGACCAAGACAGTTTTACGGGTGGAGGAAGCCGGAGTACCTGGAGAGAACCACCGAGCAACGACGAGCAGCTGCCAATTCCCCAACATGGTAACTCCGCACTGCAGCACAAGCAGGGTTAGATTGGTTGAAGACATGCGCACCATCGACGTGCAGTACGTCTTAGTACACGGCGTCATCGTGCCCCCAAGTGGACAATCGGGGTTAAGTGCCTTGCCCAAGGACACAACGCGGGAGTCCGAATCGATCGCTCATACGGTCACCCATCCGAGGACTAACCGGGCTCGACGTTGCTTAACTTCGGTGATCTGACGAAAACCGGTTACCGCAACGCCCCCCCCCCCCCCCACCCACCCCCCCACCCCCCAAGAGACCGATGAGGGGGTCGCATTTTGTAGACAACAGTGTACGTAATAAGTCACGGGACATTTAATTGGCGTATACGGTTTTAACCGAGCATAACATTGTTCTCATTAAGCCTCACGTGATACCGTATCTGCCAACCAAACGTCCCGTAACGTACTTATTATACCAGCCTACGAAGTGTTTGCCCACTGTTTCATGTGTTCGTTATATATGTCTATCGGCATTCATTTGTTTACAAAAGCAGACGAGTAGTGATGCGATGCGAGGGGAGTAATCCAACATCTCATTAATCGCCAAGAAATTGATTGACTTCTGCCACTGACATTTTTGGGCGCATTTACGATTCTGCCTGCCTTCGGGAGCTTTGAACTGAAAACAAACTTTCTAAGGTGCCAATTGGCCGAACTCAGACTGCGATTTTT